>JACYXH010000479.1:6013510-6223510 GCA_026745465.1 Lota lota | reverse complement strand
TTCCACTAAGTTTGTTCTAGTACATACAACAGTATATCTGTTGTTTATTATTTTTTGTGCAATTTGATGAATTGATTATAGTGAATTGAACAGATTGGGAGAGAGAACACGTACGTTTTTTTTTTTTTATCACGTTCCGATAATGTTGTTTCAGAACTTTTGACCTCTGTGCCTTTAGTATTCAGGCTTACTATCCCAAAGTAGTCAAAAGTCTGACAAATGTACATTTGCCTCATTGAAGTACAAAGAGGGTTAATGTAAAAAAAGGATCATGGAACGTTCACATCTTAATAAAATGTTTTCACTAAGCGTACCGCCAGTACTCACTGTGAACACAGAATTTGTACTAGTTTTCTGTTTCACCAAGGACAAAGAAAAAAGCAATTTCCCTAAACTAACAGGCTCACAATAACACACATTATAATACCTTATTTTAATTCACTTTGTTTCATTCTCTATTTGTGCCATTTAAGATGGTATTCTTATTTCTTGCCTGATAAGAGGTGACCAAATTGTTGAGAGGAAGGTCTCTTTTAAGTGACCAATCAATACATCATGAAAACATTCACATGCACTTAATGTTATTTTGAACACAATAAAACGGCTCCTACAGCTGCATCCTGTTGAACATACGATTGCTACTGTTCATCATACACACTCCTACATATACGCACACACACAGACAAACTATCTGCACAATTAAACATATAAACCTTAATAGATACACACATTAATAATTAATTCAACCTAATCTTTTACATAAACTGTAACAAAGCATTTTCCGGCAATCATATCTATATTTAAAGGATTTATTGGTACAATTTTGTCAAATCGATTTGCTATTATCTCTTGATTGTGTGAGCACAGATAAAGTAATGCTAACATCCTTTCTGAATTGCCAGCATAAAGCCTAACCTTATTATCATCTGCATGGCTCTTCAATTATTGCTTTTGACATATTTTTATAGTCAGGTAAATGAAAATAAATGCCAGCCTTTGTTGAAAGTACACACTGATAAGGGAGTATAAACAGACAGACTGCTGAACTCTTACGGTAAGGGAGCCTCAGACAGGTGCAGAGAGCAGTAATCAACTTCTGTCATAACAATACCAGCTGTTTGATGAAAACATACATGCAAGAGTGTGTACACAATCAAGCATGTGCATGCATACGCAGATGCATGCAGGATCACAAACATAAGCGCGTGTACTGGCTCCTTGTGCAAGCATACAGTAGTAGAGCCAAGTGACGCTAGAGCAGAACTAAATACATGCACACTAACAGTGTAATGATGCACACATACACACATGAAGGCATGCACATTCACACACACACACAAACACGCACAAGCATACACATACACACATAAACATACAGACACACACGCACACACACCCACACACACATGGAAGCCCATATCACAGCTTCCTTGCGACCATGATGTCAAACTACAACATGGTTCCTGTAACAGTCATGACAATTTTCAGAGGAAGCACTACCATCAAACCACAAACACACACGCATCCGCAACACACACTGCGACACACTGCGACACTCACACACTTCTAATCTTTGACTGTGAGACATCTGACCATTGTAATTGGCTTAGCAGCATGTGTTTGTTTGATCTAGGGTATTGTTGCCCACTCTGTTTTCTACCTTGAATGAGCTGATTAAAATCCCCCCCCCCCCCCCCCCCCCCCCCCCCCCCCGACAACATGATATTTGATAGACGATGCCGTTTGATTTACTCAACTACCACATCACATATTCATACACCAGGCTAGGGCCTACTATAATCCCCTCCCATCCGATTGGCTACTGTCAGCCGCCTGTATCCACAGCAACACTGGCATGCTGAAGGAAAGCCCGCCTCTTTTGTGAGAAAAAATACAACAACATGCAACATGAGTGATGCTGGTAAACAAACCAGGCATGAGAATCACAGTGTGTACAACTCTGGCTCCTTTGAAGATCAGGGTGCAATTCCGGGTCCAGACAAACCCTGCTGACCTCCATGTCTCACTGTTTTCAATAAGGCCAACATATAGAAATATTGAACCAGTTATTCCATATATACTATATTTATGTTTAGCCCCCATTGTTTTATAGCAATGCAAGAATATATGGGACTTATGGCATGGACTTACAACATGGCTTATGGTTTGCATTAACAAAACAAAATAAAGTTTATATTTACTTTGAGATCAAAACAACAGCATTTCAAGATGAGGACTATAAAGAGATGTATGGATCCATAACACAAAGCTCTTATAGGTTACTGATCATTGCCAAGATCAAAGAGGGTGCAGAAGATAAAGGGCCGCAGTGAGGACACACAAAATCAATAACACAGAGCGGCAACTGACACAGACACGCGTGCGTGTGCACGTATGTTTTTCTGTCGCAACAACAGTGTCAGTGACCTGTCCGCTCAGCGTCACATCTGCCTCCATGCGTCTTGCCGTTGTCCCGGTGTGCTCTGTGTGGGCACTGTGTGTTTACTGCAGTCAGCCTCTCTCTCAGGCCCATACTGGCTCTGGTTACCTTTTTCTTCCAAGGGTAACAAAGGTTCAAGAAATGTATGTGTGTGCGGAGTACGAGTATTGAATTAAAGCCCTGGGAGTTTTAATGCAACGTTGCTCTCTACGGTTTGATCACAAGGATTAAGAAGAAGAAAACAAAAAAGGGGAATAACAAGTAAAAAATAACAAGGTTATTGAAAAACATTTCAGCTGAAAAACAAAATACCCATGCACTGGGACACCTATCCTTGTTGAGCAAGACCTTCCGGCCGGCCAATCGGATCTCTGTTACCAACAGCAACAACCGGTGTTTATGCCCTCCTCAGATTGATCCTTGCCTCTGATTGGCTGGCCTCACAAAAACAGCCCATCCTCTGCTTTTCTTTTTTTTTCCTGCGCTGTTCTCTCCATCCTTGGAGATTAAGTAACACTTCGAAAAACAAAAACAGCTTATTTATTTTTCTCCATTAATGACTGTGCACCAATACAAATAAAAACACTAGGCTTATTATTATAATTCTCCTTTTATTTTTTCATAGAGGAAACACTTCCTGGCTTCTGAAGGCACAGGATGGGAGGAGAGGGAGGGGAGAAAGGAATGGATCAAAGGGTGGAATACTATAAGCTACTGTTGCCATGCACGTTCAGTGTGTTACTAGGGCAAGTATGCTATGTTGCTAGGAAAAAAAGGGTGCAAGGAAGAGGAGATGTTGCATCAGTCCATTTAAATGTCCTTGGAAAAAACATCTCTCTCTCTCTCTATTTCTTTCTTTCTCTCTCCTACTTCACTGTGCAGACATGCTAATTGCATTCGCAGCTCATCCTCCAGGAGAAATTTGTAATTTAAATGTCAAATGTTTTGCCTAGGTGTTCAACACGTTTCATTGTTCTGCTATGAATGAAAGATATTTCAAGAAATCCTAGTCCCTACAACATTGGTCTTTCACTCTCAACATTAGGTGTTTTTTTTGTCTGTGAACCTCACTCACGCGTTATGGAAAAAGAATATTCATGGATAATCTTGTAATCTTAACCAAACTGACTTGTGGCCGCACTCTGCGTGTCATAATTAAGGGGAAATAGTGTGTGAATGGGGTTTTCTTAAAGCTTGGGCTGTCGCTAATGGTTTGAACCTTGTCATTGTGACAACCTTTGATAAGATATGTTTTCCATGGTCAGCCAGGAGAGCAGTTCTTACCATATTACGCAACTTCCGGTGTACAGTCCAAGGAGTGTGTTTTCCTCTGCAGGAGAAAACAATGACACCACACAGGGGCATGCGAAAAAACATGTTATGCACAGGTTATCACATACTTTTGTTATCTCTTTCACTGCATTGGGTCTATGTCTGTGTATGGTGTGTATGTGCGTGTGTGTGTGTGTGTGTGTGTGTGTGTGTGTGTGTGTGCGTGTGCGTGTTTATGTTTGTTTGGGTGTGTGTGTTATGTGTTTTCATTTCCGAATTTGACAACATCAATAGATCCGAGGAACATGCAGGCTTGCAAAACAGCCATGTGCTTTCTTAGAAAAACAAAGTTGTTTGTGCACATGTGCAGGCAGGGTCCTTCCTCTAATAGCCCTGACCCAGGAAAGACCCCCATGATGGAATGACGACAGACCTTGAGCAAACAGGTCCCCCCCTCTCCCAAGCCACACACACACACACACAGACACACACACACACACACACACACACACACACACACACACACACATTAGACCTGCTTTCCACCCTCTCCTTCCCTCCTCTTCCTTCTACCTCTCCTCTTCACATCTAATTACCTCTCATCTGCTTTCTGTCACTCTCTCCCCTCTTCCAGTAGATGGTGTTCATCGCGTCCGTCTGCTTAATGTAAACTCCTTGAGGTTCACATGTAGCATGTGTGTGTGCTGGGGTGCAGTCATGCAGAAACTATTCGTCTGCTCTTTTACCGTGTGTTGCTAACCAAACGTGCTGCCGATGCAGATTCAGCTTTTCTAACCTTTAAAAAGGTGTGTTTGCATGTGTGTTTGTGTGTGTTACTGTTCATCTTTGCATGTGTGTGTTGGTGTGTGTGTGTGTTTGTTTCTGCATGTTTGTGTATGTGTATTTTTGTGCATCCGTGCATGTGTGTGTGTGTGTGTGTCTGTGCATTTTTGTGCATATATGCGTGTGTGTGTGTGTGTGTGTGTGTGTGTTTCTGCGTCCGTCTGAGCAAGTCATTGTGACCATGCATGTCCAAAGTTACTGACAACATTCCACATATTTCTGAAACCATTCCTCTGTCTCCCTGCCGTCCGGTCCGACGTTCCGTACTTGGGGACGGCCGGCTCAGAGAGCAGATTCCTGGCAGGGCTGCAAGCCCACGTGCCTCTGGGAGGATAAGCTCAGCTATGCCAGCTATTCGCCGGCCCGACCCGAGGTTGCAGTGTGCGGCCAACCCTTATTTGGTGCTTAACATGGCCCTGCCCCTCCACCTCAGCCAGACTGGTATTCAAGATGAATAACAAAATATGAATACAATGCAATGCAAAATGAGAGAGAGGGAGAGAGAGAGACAACGACAGAGACAGAGCGAGACAGAGAGAGACAGAGAGACAGCGACAGTGACAGAGCGAGACAGAGAGAGAGCGCGAGACAGTGACAGAGACAGAGCGAGACAGAGAGAGAGACAGTGACAGAGACAGATCGAGACAGAGAGAGAGAGCGAGTATGAGTTTAAGCAAAAGTTAGGGAGTGAATTTAACATGTTTGCATGCATGCATCCAGACATTCATGGACCCAGCCTGTTCTTTCCATATGGTATTTTGTCATTCATTTTCACATTTACAATGGCATGCTGCTCTCACATAGCAAGCAACTACACATACAGTAAAGAGAATGAATAGAACATAGAAGAAAACTTTCGTGCCATAGCATATACATTTGCAGGTTCAGATGGTTGTTGTTGACTGTTGACTAAGTCCCAGTGACACAACCCCCACTCCCGCCTCCCAGATTCCAGAGCTAGCGTGTAAGTAGCCGTACCAGGAAGCAGGCATCCACTCGGATCAGCCCTCTATTCCCCATGTGCCTATTTGGGTTTCACCTGCTGCTTCACACTTATCTCACCTCGACTTACGTGAAACACATCACCACCAAGAGGCCCCAGGCTCATCTGATCCACACCAGCAGAAAGCATTCATACACTAAAGCTGGCCTCCAGCGTAGCTTGAGATCGCTTCAGGTCCGTACAGTATTTATCGGACGCTGTATGTTTAGTTGGTCAGCACAAGCCAGGGGGCTGAAAGGAGGCCGTTCTATGAATAGGTAGATTCAAATCAGGAACCTGACCCTCAAACTGATTTAAGTGAGCTACATTGAGTTGGCATTGAGGTTAGGTGAGGTTGTGCTGACTGTACTCTGACTGTACTGGATTTACAGTTCTCAACTGTAATTGGAGTTTAAGATACATGGGAGAGGGGTTGTTTACGACACTCATTTGATTTATTAATCTATTATAAGTATATCTAAATAAAGATGCCCCACTCAAATTTGTACATGGTACAGTTTTATTAAATCAACACCCTGATGTAATCCCAAGGCAACATCACACAGATAAAAAATGTATTATATCTTGGAAAGATGAAACATCTTACTCACTGTGTTCTGTGCAAATGGTGAACACAAGAACATTGTACTGATCACACATTCTGCACAAACCGTGAATACAAAAGCATTTTATCTTGCACCAACTATCCTTATTCCTTCGTCCCTTATCAGATACTTTTATCCAAAGTGACTTTCAGATACATGTCTGAAAGGAGCAGGCATCTTCCTCAAGGAGATGGGTCACAGGTCACAGGTCGCCTGTGGACATCGGGGATCAAACCCAGTAGCTTTTGGCCAGGAGTCAAACACACGAGCCAGCCGAGTCTATCTTAGCCCTCCTCCAAACAAACGGTGAATATGATATGTTGTGAATCAGTGATAATTCCATTAGATTCTGTGGACACAGGAACGCCCTGGCCAATGTGCATTGGAAGAGCTGTCCCTGTAATAGATACCCACTCTGTACCATGACTTCATCTTGGTCCTTCTACCCCCATGCTACTACCCAAGGGTACACAAATACTGGTGTATGAGTTACCGGGTCACTTCTGACCACACACACACACACACACACACACACACACACACACACACACATACACACACCTGGTTTACCGAGTCTGATTATAGGTCCTGCAGAGAGAGAAGACGACGACCAAAAGCATTGCTGCTGCACTGACAGTTTAGCATCCTTACAGGTACACCATAAGTGTGTGTGTGTGTGTGTGTGTGTGTATGGTTGTGTGTGTGTGTGTGTGTGTGTGTGTGTGTGCATGTGTGTGTGTGTGTGTGTGTGTGTGTGTGTGTGTGTGTGTGTGTGTGTGTGTGTGTGTAAGTCTGTCTGTGTTTCAGACATAAAGAGAGAGAGAGAGCAATTGAAAGAGAGAGAGAGAGAGTAAAAGAGAGAGACACTCAACACAATTATGTCCGCCATCAATCAAAACCACAACCACTCAACTCTACGACTGACCGCTCAAATCAGTCATTCCGACACACACAGCAACACACATACACACACACACACACAGCAGCCTCATCATAACTAGACATTGTTTTCATGGTATCACCATGGCTACCATTCAAGTGAGAAAGCCCCATCGCACCGTAAATCGGAGGGCTTTTTTTTATTATAAAGTCATCCCTACTGCTGACTCAACACCTGGGCTGGGAGGGGTGGATGAGTTCACTTTGCATGGAGCTGGAGAAGCAGAGGCAAGGGCAGAGAGTTATCTCCTCTCATCCCAGGAGCAACACATTTCTACTGAGATCAGAGACACTCGACACTGGCCGCGCATCCATCTATCTCTGTCTGTGCCAGACTGCCCGCACCAGCTGGGCCATTAGCTCATGATACCAATCAGGCCCGTGAGCGAGAGACATAGAAATCTCTAATTCTCGCTCTCCCTCTCTCCCTCTCTCTCTCTCTATGGTTGTTCTAGAAAGACAGAGCGAGAGAGCGCAAGCGCTTAAGAAAGAAAGCACGAGAAAGCGCGAGAGAGCCAGAGAGAGAGAGAGAGAGAAAGCGAGAGAAAAAGTAAGAGGTAAGGAGAGAGCGAGAGTGAGAGAGTGAGAGAGCGAGAGAGCGAGAGAGCATGCACGGGAGAGAGAGCAAAAGTCCAAGCTGATTGCCAGCTCACTGTGTCATCTCATCTTTCTGTGCTTACGGTAAGTGTGGAGTACCGGGGAATAGAGAGTGAGAGAACAACAGTTCCCCATAGCAGTAATGGCTCTGGGAAGGCCAGGATTGTACTTTGGTCTCATCACTGATACCATTAACCCTTTACAGTTGACCCATTAGTTCCAAAAGCACTGACAACAATTCTCAACATTTGCATTTACATATCAACAGTATCAAACTATATTCACAGTATCTATCTATCTACAGTGTCTAACTATCTACATCTAAATATATCAATCTATCAATCTATCACTCTATCACTCTATCTATCTATCTATCTATCTATCTATCTATCTATCTATCTACAGTATATATCACTCAATCTCTTGAGAGATTCAAAGTAAGTTAGCTAGACACAGGGGTCAATGCACTTCCTATATTATTATCAACTTACTAATATATGAATAATTTGTTCATACAATTGGATGGAATGGACAAGGTGCGCTGCTTGAGTTACATAAGTGACCCCCTAACCACCCGCCTATCAGCCGTCTGCTTCAGTCAGAGAAAAACAAAACATATTTCTTAATAACTCAGTCATCTGTCAGCCTTGTTTGGACCTCTGTCTCTATATGTCTCTTTATCTCTCTCTCTCTCTCTCTCTCTCTCTCTCTTTCTCTCTCTCTCTCTCTCTCTCTCTCTCTCTCTCTCTCTCTCTCTCTCTCTCTCTCTCTCTCTCTCTCTCTCTCTCTCTCTCTCTCTCTCTCTCTCTCTCTCTCTCTCTCTCTCTCTCTCTCTCTCTCTCTCTCCCTATCGCTCCCTGCCTCACCCCTTTGTTTGTATCTCTTTTTTCCGGGACTGGGTCTCTGTCTGAGAGCTTGTGCAGACAGAGGTTGTGTCTGGGTTTTGGGATCTAGCTGCAGACTTTGGCACAGGGAGGCAGCAGGCAGTGCAGGGAGGAGACAGCTAGCTAGGATGTTAAACCAAGGACAGCCCCAACAGCAGCAGTGAAGCCAGTCCTCAGCTGTAGAGTGCTGGCGGTATATGTGTTCTGTGGGCAAGGAAGCACCAGTAGCACAACATGCACAAAGAAAAATAGGAGAAGAAAAAACAATGATGCCCTTTAAAATGTTTTGGAACTATGCATTTGAGCATATCTTATTGCATTTGTACTTTGATGAATAATATAGTGAATATTTGGACTTCAGAAATAATGTATTTTTTATTATGGAGAGATTTACAGCATCGTTGATAATCTGACCATTTGTGTCAAGGAGGAAACTAAATCGAAGACCACCTGATAAAGTGTGGTTGTGATTATGTTTACCTTAGGCACACCATCAACTGTTCAACAACAAGTATATAACATTTATACTCCGTTTATCAGGCGCATGGCTGAGATGTTGGTCAAGATTGTTCAATGTTGTGACTATTGCTGTTGCAGGTAAGATTCTAAAGGCTCCAGAATGAAACTGGGTGGCTATTGACCTGTCCCATGTGACCTTTGCTCAGCTGTACTTAAAAGACAAATATCATACTTTTATCTCCATCACCAGTTTCATTCGCAATTCTTAATTCTTAGTTTCGCATTCTTAAGCTGGCCGACAGTAGCCTTCTATTAATTAATCAGCATATCAGCTTTCACTGGTAATCAGTGGTACCATTAACTGCAGAGCTCTGTCTTTCTAATGCTGTTGTTAATGTCCTTCTTACTAGGTCATCTGGTCATCACATGGAGCATGTCAGGTGTTCTGCTGACAGAATCAATGCATTGAGTGGCTTCTGGGCAATCGAGAAGTTATGCAAATGTATTGTGGAATGAGATACTAAACATAACAATGCGCTAGTTATTTATTTATTTACTTTATTTGTAAAGAAAATATTTTTTTACAGCTACTACTCAACATTGTGCTTCCAAAATAACTTAAATTATACTATAGTATGCATTAAAGGAATTGAAATATCTATATTCCTTTTTCATGTACGTACTTGAAAAGGGAAGTACCTTGATAAGAAAGAGTTATTGTGATCATGGGTCATTCTGAGAAAGAAATGAGCTGCAGTATAGTTTATAAGTAGGTGCTAGTGTGTGTGTGTGTGTGTGTGTGTGTGTGTGTGTGTGTGTGTGTGTGTGTGTGTGTGTGTGCAATTGTGTGTGTGGGTGACCAGTTGTTTGCTGAGCAGAGCCTGAGCCATTGCTGAGAAACTGGGTCTGTTCTTGTTAACCAACATGGGAATGATTTGATTTGAATGATTGTTCATCACACCAATATCCCCATGTTAAATTCCTATAAAAACACAATTACAATTGTGCATGTGTGCGTGTGTGTGTGTGTGTGTGTGTGTGTGTGTGTGTGTGTGTGTGTGTGTGTGTGTGTGTGTGTGTGTGTGTGTGTGTGTGTGTGTGTGTGTGATGCGCTTTTGAAAGGAACAGCTTCATTTATTTGTTGCTTGCATAACGGTTTCCCCGTCCAAAGCATGCAAAATGAAATCCTTGCACATTTCTTCAGCTGAACATTTTAAGTGTAGACATTGAAATCAAGCATGCAAAACCAATCATTATTTCCTCAAACAAAATAATTTATATCAGCTTATAAACTCAAGCTTAGCACTCTGGAGCTGTGTAAAAGTGGGCCATTATTTCCTAAGCGAACACAAACTCCCTTTTCCTCTTGGATGCACTGAACTACAACCACCGACCCCTACACACCCCTGCATCAACGCAGAGCTCACCAGCCCCACGCTGACACTGCAGAAGCTGTGCACTCAAAACAAAGGAGAGCTCTCTCTCTCTCTCTTTCTGGCTGGAGCCCCATACACTCCCTAGCACCCAGCCCTGGCTCTGGCGATTGTTCAAGCCGTCACATAAGGCAGCTGGTGTATGAGCTGCAAAAAGGTCAATGCCTGGAAAGAGCAGACGTCACGGCCCACTTTCTGGTCACTCAGCTAAACCCGCCCTGTGCCTTTCTCTCTCCTGGGCCTACATGCTCACTATCTTGCACCTACATGTTCAACCTTCCACCTCTTCTTCTCTGCATGACTTCCTGTTGAAGTGTTGATGCCACGCAGGCTCAGTGTGGGTGATGACATTCAAGACAGCATTTCCTGGTTTGGTTTGCTCAGATAACACCCCTACAGCGGCTTCTTGTAAACAAACAGCACCACGCCATGAGTACAGTGCAAATAAAGTGTTCTGACAACAGTGACATTTACGTTTCCAAGTGTTTATTGAGAAAACATAACAATAATGTATACAGTTATGTGACATGAAATCAATCAAATTTGCATAATATCAGAAATTGAAATCATAGTCCAAGAAAAGATTGTGCTTGTCAGGTCCAGAGACATGAACATCAACTCAAATCATGATTTGCAGGCACGCGCATTAAAGTTCCTTGTCATTGCAAATGATTTCTGATGGATGCAATGGATTTTTCAAGCATAAATAAAAGTCCACATTTTCGTCTTCAGGCACCTCCTTGGAGGTGCAACCAACATGCCATTGTGTCTACAGCCACAGTTCCAATAAAGCTTCTGTACTTTCTACTGTCCATTTCTGACACCCTCATTCCATCAACGGCCCTGTTCCGAGCGTACCCCTGAGGTGTGGGGACATGTCGGACCACCATCGGCTTCACGTTCTCCTTCTGCATGCTCTACAGGCGCAGCCCATCGGGACTCCTCCTCAGTGTCCAACAGCTCCTGAAGTCCTGGGGGGCATCACACCTGACCCAAGTCCACGTTTGGTGACTCCCCCTCCTCCCCAGAACTTCAAACCCATCCTCTCATGGGTAAATCCAAACCGAACGTGCTGACCCACAATGCACTGGGTGCAGCCAGGGTGCTATAGAGAGCCACAGCTTTCTAATCCAAGCAAGGGTTGGGTGGGCACAAGCAATTGTGAACCCTCCTAGTAGGCGAGACTCAGCTCCTTTACGTTCTCTTCGTCGTTATCTTCCTCTTCATCGTGTGAAGGGTGGGCAATGGCTCGGTTCTTCAGCGCTCTGGGAGGGTGATGGTGGGCACCCAGTCGTACATGCTGCGTCTCTCTTCACAGAAGAGGCTGAGCTTGTCCAGAGAAGGGTCTTTCCATGGGTTTGCACTGGGGCTCTGCATGAAGAGAAAGACAAGTCACATGGTTAGGCATCGGGCTGAAAGACAAGCACATGCAGGCAGTACAACTCAACAGGAGAAACGAATGGCGCAATAGCTCAACAGAACACAGAACGTACCGTGACAAGAATGCAATGTGCGTCCTTGGGTTCGCCGGTGGCGTCAGAGCCCACGAGATCTGCGAGGCGCTCAATGTCGTTCACGCGCACCACGTTGATGTCGTTGTCGAAGCAGAACGCCTGGATGAGTGTGAAGTGGATCTGGAGAGCGATGTCGCACTCGTACTCCTCATCGGTGGCCAGAACGCAGAATGCCACGCTGTCTGGGTCACTGTTAAAACCAATAAAAAATAACCCGGTTAAAATACATTCATCTGTGCAGCAATAGCAAATAATAAAATGAAGGTATATTTGAATTCAGTAGCAATTACGATCAAATATGTGTACTTACACATTCATAATTTTTGCGGATTCGTAGACACCAACCGTCAAGTAGTCCTGCTTCTTTGCAGCTACTAGCAGGTCTTCCAAAGATGTGCCTGCACTTTGCACCCTGACAAGAAAAACACAATTCGTTATAGTCAAACATAATTGAACTACACCATTCCCCGATCTAAAATGTATGTTAGGCTGTTCAGTTCACGTATTAGTATTTACCTGTCAACAATTTCCATTGTGGTCTCTTGTCCGCGTACCTCTTCCAGAGTCATGATTGTAATCCAAATGCGATCGGGTTTTGCAACGGTTAAAAAAAAAGTCACAACTGTCTCCGACAACAATCTTGCTTTTAGTGTGCTCTGAAAGTGACTATCAGTTGCTTTTATAGCCGAGCAGCGTAGTTTCTCGGCAAGAGGCGGGGTTTTCCACTCCCCGCTTCTACGATTGGCAGAGAGCAGCCGAGGTGACGAAAGCAAAGTCCCTGGGCTGTTACGATTGTTGACAACCCCACGTGGGGCGGGATTAGTTCTATAATGAAGAATTCCCCCTTTCCTTTTCAACATCACAAAACAATGTAGAAAACACCCTAACCTCCGTTAGGAAAATGTGGTATCTATCGAGCGAATGTTGCATTTCCGGTGAAACCGTCCACTCTAATTACATGAAAGAATACTGGGAATAGTCGAATTCAGTTTTCTCAAGTATACCTGCTTGTTTTGATTATGGTGGGATGTATAATTGTTATGCACCAACTGTATGCAGGGCCATATAACACATATAAAACAAGGGACGAATTAAACCACCATCGCAAATCAAAAAAGGGGGAAATAATTGGTGTAACCCTTTCTGCACTCTGTCCAACATTTTTTTTCTGTCTTCTTTTATTTCCATTTTTGAACAGTGTAAGCCTATTTTAGGTGCAAGATACTCATAACAAATTCCAGGTCGTCCAAAACGTGTTGTGCTGATGCAACCTCCTGTAGTCTATGTCAATTTATTTCAGTAGCATGATGCTTTTTAATAGCCTAGGTAGGTAGGTCGTATGCCTACCCTTTACTCTGAGACAATACTCTCCTAGTAAAAAAAAAACGTTTTGTGAGATGTGCAAACGGCACACGCCACCGAATAGAAGGGGCGATCATAATTGCCAGTCTTTCATAGGCGCGTGGCAATCCATTGCCAGGACAACGGCGACCCTGTGTTAAAATAATAGGCTCGCGCCCCACCTGCTCCTGGTTCTTTAATGGATAGGGCTATTGTGTGTGTGTGTGTGTGTGTGTGTGTGTGTGTGTGTGTGTGTGTGTGTGTGTGTGTGTGTGTGTGTGTGTGTGTGTGTGTGTGTGTGTGTGTGTGTGTGTGTGTGTGTGTGTGTGTGTGTGTGTGTGTCACACTTCTTATCGCCCCAATCCATAGTGGAGTCTCCGGCAGATGCTTGACAGATGCGACCCTCCTGGACAGCGGCACGTGTCGGGCTCTGGCCAAATCTTAACTCTAATAGGGGTTGCATGTTTGTAAGACAGGTGCTTTTTGCTGTAAATATAAGCTACATACATTAAACGTTTTCAGCTGGTATGTGAAAAGCAGCTGCTGTTTTTTAAAAGTAATTTTAAAGAATTTAGATGGCAATTGTTGAAAAAAAATCAACAGATGAGTGCAATTGGTTATTAGATTTGAAGGACGATAGCGTAAGAGCTGCGTTGACGCCCGTATCTTCTATCAGTGTGGTATCAGTAGCAATGATTATTGATGATGATTTTGGCTTTATAATTGAGCCTGCTCTGCCACCTGGCGGTGAGCATGCAGAGCGACAGCAAGTCTTTCCTAAACAACACTGAATAAATCGCAGCGCGTGATCGTGACTCATCATTGTTGAGGCGTGACTCACAAAGACTAATGAATATTTGTATTTAACAAGAAATCAACCATATACTAAATAAGACGGAGGCATGTTGTATAAGCTGCAATCACATCCATGTAAACAAATAAACAAGCAATACACTAGAAACCATGTGTATTAAGAGGCATTTATGATAAATCAGTGCAATGAATACAAATCCTAAAAGATTTAAATTGTATTTTCAAGCTATTGTGACGTAAGTTATTTGTGTTTAATGATACATTATTGGAACTACGTGTCACAGTAAGTAATAAACGCATATAGACGGCTATAGGAGAAAATGTGTTGACGAGCAGCTTATGTTTCAGGTGTGAAAGCATCTAGCCTAGCCTAGCCTAGCTGTAAAATGAGGTGTAAGCTATACTGCCCCTGAACTAATGAATGATGAAAATAACATACATGCATAGCTGTATTTGAAGCAACTCGTACTACAGGTGTATTGGTTTTAGTAAGGCTTCCAATACGTTTTAATTTCTTATACCAATGTGTGCAAGTCTTGCATGACAGACCCATGAGTTGAGAATGGTCAAATGTAAGGCCTACAGTTGGATTCGGTGTGCACAGTAATAATTTTCTCCTGTTATGATGCCTGACACAAGCCCAAACAATAAAGTCAGAGTTTATCCTGATGTATAAAATGATTTATTATTATTATTATTATTATTATTATTATCGTACATATTCAGTGACACGTATTGTACATACAGAAAGAGTTCCTATGTATGAAATGACTACAATCATTCAACCTTATATACAACCCATATATATGGACAGTGACAAATATCATATTTTGTCATGATTAACATTAACATTATAAACATACAGTACTGTAAAAAACTTTTTAAATGATATTAAGATTCCATTGATCACTGTTTGGTAAAAAAAGAAATACAACTAAAAATACCAAAATGCATCACTGACAAAACAGGTCATTACATTTCTGAGTTTGCAATTACCGCGTTTACAGTGTTCACAGGGAAGATATATTAAATCCCTTCATTTCGTGCTAATGTCCATAGTTTGAGCGGTTCTTGAAAGTTATAAAATCATCAGGTAACAATGGCCCAGAGTACTTTAGTTTGTCCTGTTGTTTTTTTACTTCTAAAGACACACTTCATTCTTCGATCTACTGTAGAACATAAAATAAGCTTAACATAAAAATATATACACATACACATACGCATGAATACTCTTGTTACAAGGGAAGCTCAAAGAAACAATGTACACTATTTACTAAATGGCCAAATGTCCTGCAATGGCTAAAGCAGTACAGCGGTAGAGAAACCGCTCTAATCAAGCATCATGAGAATAAAGCTGCCTATATTCTAATGACTTGTTCTTAACTGTGCAAACAATACGATGATTAGCTTCGATTCTTTAGTATGGGCGCTGCACACGTTTACTGGTAATAGCCCTGCAAAAGTGGGTCAAATGCTACCTTAGAGAAGATGATTTTGGACCACACCCTCACTGCAATCATTTCCCTTTAAAGTAACGTGTTACTCATTTGTCCCAAATGTAATTTTAAGATCCTTTTAACACACAGACCCTGAATACAATCTCTGCGATGGCCTTCTCCTTATTGAGAACTTAAGAATGGCTAATACATTGAATCTCATGGCCCCCTTTCATTACTGGGAATCAGAAATCAGAACAAAGTGCTTGCGGATGAACAGTAGTACTATCGACCAAAAGGTCCCATAGAGGGCAGAAAACAGGGATAGAGGAAGAGAGAGAAGCTTAGAATAATGTTAACCCCTTAGCCTACCATATACTGGCCCGTCCACCCCCATCCCGCCCCCCACCCTCCGCCCCAGCCAATATCAGGGATATGCGTTCCACACTGGCGTCCTCTGCTGCTTCCCTCACATCTCATCCGACCGGTGCTGCTGTAGTATCACCGTCGTAGGGTTCCGCTCCATCCAGCTCTCCTTGGACCCCGCCACGTCATACGCAACAGCGGACGCCACAGCCCCATCGATGGATCCGTCCGGTAAGCCCCCTGTTCCACCACCAGCGGCGCCGCCGCCGGCAGTGGCGTCAGCCGCCTGGGCCTTCCCTGGGAAGTCGGCGGAGGAGTTGCTGTTGACGCCCGTCTCCGATTCTGACTGCTCCACCCTCTGGTAGTCAGGAGTGTGGTTCTTCTGACCGCCGGCGAAGATGGCCTTGACGTTATCCACCTCTGCCGCCGGCACGAGGAGGAGCTGCTCCTCCTCGTCCTGCTCCACCACGTAGCTGACGGTGTCGGCGACTTCGGCCGGCAGGGAGCGCAGGGTCCTGGACATAACTGCAGGAGGAGCAGTGACGGGGAGAGGAGGGTGTTGCATGTCAGCTCACAGTTACAGTAGGAGACACAGGGGCCCCTTCTAGCAAAGACTTTGTCCATCGTTGCACTCAATAATCCCACTACCTAGTTTAAAATCAATCAACCCCGGAGCTCTGACGTGTCTGTGTTCGGTGTCTTCCTGTGTGTGGTCACGTCTTGTGTACCATGTCTATGAACGATGTTTAAATGTGCGCCCTTGTTGTGAAAAGGAATTTCCTCTTTGAGGACAACAAATAATTTACTATTTGACTATCTGACACTTCATCCGATATTACATAATATATATAATACAAAAAAAACACTTACCAGAGGAGGGTGTGTAAAGCTCTTTCTGTCCTGTGCGGCCACCAAACGGATTGACGGAGGGAAAGATGATGAGGCAGAAGGAGAGCAGGAATACCTGAAGAGCATGTGAAATAAGAGAGGTAAGACCCACAAGGGGGGTTGGAGATTTCCTTAATGACTTAATAACTCCAAAATCAAAGTTTAGCCTGCAGCAATAACTGTGCAGCAGCCATCCCTTTTGCTCAAAATAATAGGTTACTTTTTATCTGTAGCTTTTTCACCTTGATGATTTTTTTTTAACTACGTCAAAAGGACAAATCCAAAACAAAGAAAATATACATTAATTAGTTGGTGAAAAAAGATTATCTAAATTTTACAGCCAGTCTGAAGCGGATCATTTTCTTCAAACGTAGGAGAAGATTTTAATATATAGTTGTTACAAATTATTAATATCACCACCAATGTTTTAATTTCTCCCTCCCTTACCATTATACATGTGCTAGTTGTGCTGGTCTTCATGGTGGAAATTTTCATCATACCCTGCAGCTTCTTCAGTTGCTCTATCAGCGATCTGCAATAAGGAGCAAAAGGTGAGGTTCACTGTTGGCAATGAAGGATTCATTGTGTAGGGACTGTGTTGAGGACAGATGTGTGGGCCTCTTACATGTTTTGTTTCTGCAGCAGGTGGACTTTCTTCTGGAGCTCCAGGTTGTGTGCTGTGCAGACAGCCACTCTGTAGTTAGGTAAACACAGCACAGTCAGTTAACATGTCATTTTTTTCTTCTCTAACAGACATAGTTTAGTTCTTTCAATTCTTCATGCAGAAAGACCTATCTACCTTGCTAGATGGTTTGTTGTTACATGTTTAACTTTAGGGATTATTGAACCCGCTAAAACTTGCCAGTGATAACGCCATGCCCGAGCAACAGAGCTAGACAGAACCACCGCTTTACCTGTTCTCAAGTCCGTCAACGTAAACCTTCTTCTTCTTGCGGCTCTCCTGAGCAGACTGCTTGTTACGGATCTTCCTCCTCACCCTCTTCAAGGTCCTTTCCTCTGCCTGCGACACACACACACACTTCACTACTGGGCTATGGAGGTGTTCGGTGCGCATTATTATGGGAGCAAAAGAGAAGTAAAACCAGAATTGTAGACCCATTTTAATTCTGTGTCAATAGCTAATTTTGTGCTATTAAGTAAAAATGTGGTTTTGCTACCTTAAGTATCTTAAGGTAGCAACGACTGATAATCTGTATCAAGGAGCCGAGTTGATTACCTTTGTGAGAGGCATGTGTGTGGGAATGGTCGCCCCCTCTTTTGCCAACAGCCGTTTCTCCTCTTCAGTGAGCACAATGTCCTTAAACTGAAACTAGGGGAACCAGAAAACAATATTTACATAAAGCAGGATACATGGTGTCCACCAGAGCTGTCAATCTTCCTCTACAATCCTATTCGAATTTCATTCCTTATTAGTTTTAATATTTGAATTATACTCACATTTTTAAAGCTCAAATTATTAGCCTATTATTAATATTTACTATGTGCCTTTACACTGTATACACAGGCGTATGCATTGCCAATGCCACTATCGAGGCATTCTACTAATAAACTTTTCTGAGTAAATAATAATATTGGGCACAAAAGCATGTTATATTAACGCTGCCTCTCGACGACGTTAATAAAATTAGCCACATTTGAATAGTAATTACAGCATTCGACTAGTTTTCATTTTTTACTATTCGATTTATATTACTCCTGAAATTCGCTCCAACCACTCTAGTGTCCACTAGGTGGACCTAAAATCCTAGATTATCTCATGGCCATTTATTAGTTGGTTTAAACCAAGGGAGGTTTTAGACAAAAGGATCCACAATATAGAATCTTTGGGACGAATCTGATTAATATCAGAACAGTAAACGGTAAAATAAATAGCGCCATCAAATGTTCATGTTAAATGGTATTGAGTGAGTAAAACTAACCTCGTCGTCCTGGTCAAACCCTGTTGAATCAAGGGTTGAGTCCTCCATGGAGAGGGTGTACGGCAGTTCATCTGTCAAGTCCTGCTCCATAGGCTCTTCCTCAATTTCATCTGACGAAACAAAAGCATGCAAAAAAACAATTACTCTTTTGTTCATCTTTCTATCAAATAGCTTTTCAAATCCAAACATTTAACAAATGATGTCAAAGTGACAACCAGCAACTCGTATGATATATTTTTTTTTTTGCCAGGATGCTGAATGTTTGTTAGTTTCCTTTGTCCTGCAGCTACACTCATAGCTCAAACTAGTCTCCTAAACCTCTGCCAAAACATTTTTGAATTTAAACAGTGGTGGACTCTTGTTTTTGCTGAGGCGTACATAATAGAACAAGTACTGTTGAATCAGGGTATTGGAGGATGCAGCAAGTGTCACAAGGTGTCATGTGCTGAGCTTGTTTACTAGATTCACTTGGTGTATAAAGTTCCTGTTAAACCCTAGGCGCTTGGACCAATATAAATTCAATCAATGCTGCTTTAAACATCCCTAATCTGATGTGGAAATGTGTATAAACTCAGAAATGAAAGAAAACAATCATCAGTCATTAGAGACACTTAGAATTAGTAGAATAAGTGGAATTTGAGTGTGATCCAGAATCTGTTTGTTTTTCTGCAACAAAATGTAAGATAAGTGGTGGAGGAAGTCTCTATCATCAGTGACGTGGTACACACCCAAATCAATGAAAACATCCACGTCTGGCTTCTCTGCCCTCACGCTCTGCAGGGCGTCCAGGTCCCCCTCGCTGCCTTGAGCCAGGGAGTAGCAGTGGTCCGTGTGCACCGTCAGGGCCTCTGGGTTCTCCGCCTGGTTCTCTGGAGGTGGCAGGGTGGTGTCGGAGTACACAGAGCTGGGCTGGGAGTAACTGGGACTGGGCACCGGGTCGCCGTCGCTGTCCTGGGGGCTGGGGCACGTCAGAAGGTTGTTTCGGTTTCCGAGCCCACTGCCACCACCGACGGTGCTGCTGTCGTCGGAGATGCCGCTGTCACTTCCCTGGGGGGAGTGGGAGGGTCCGAGAGCAGTAGACATGTTGTGGTCTCCCTCCAGCAGGCTGGAAAGGAAATCCTCAGTGTCCATGCCAGTCAGCATCTGAGAAAGGAGTGGGGAAACTGATTTACAATGGTTGACGTTGTCCTCATTCTTCTATAATTACGATAAACCCTGCCCTGTTTTTCTTTATTGCAGTTAGGGCTCAAAGCTCTTGTCAGGGCTTACCTCCTGCTCAGAGAGCCAGTCTTCGATCAGTTCTTTGCCATCGGGGAAGAAGGGGCCAGTGATGCCGTCATCGCCATCTTGGAAGAGGAGCCCTAGCAACTCGGCTCCGTCCATGTCCGGGAGGTCCTCGTTCGCAGACATATTGGGAATACTGGAATGCACAGCACACATGTAGTGAGAATTAGTGGTTGGTGTTTGTGGTGGAAATTATATTTATTTTGTGTTTAATCGTTTATCTGAACTTCAATTTACAAGAACATTAAGAAGCTGAAAAAAAAGGTTACGTTTAGTCTGTAAGTTAATCAATTACATATTGTGTCTTATCGTCCTTATCTTATCCAAAACGCTGACCTCAGTGTAGCCTTAATTTAAGTGTAAACACTTTTTTTTCATTTTATTTTATTTGTAAACGTATTGTGGTTCTGCTTGGTCAGTGTTATGGGGGATGAGGAAATCCTAAGAACACATTGACACGTCTACTGAGCAGGCATGTAAACATCCTGATGTTGCATCATCGCTGATTTCATTATCGTCTCAACATTGGCAAGGCACGCCCACAAATGCCTTCGGTTGACACAAAAACTACCAAAAGCCAAAACACAATGTGTGGATGGCAAATAACAAATCCAAATGAGTTTTCGGTATAAATCGAAGAAAATACAGAATCTGTATGAAATCACCTCGTCTGTTGGGTAGTTTGACAGCGGCCTTGCTAGAACAATGAGTAATTTGCCGAGGGCCACTTTTTGAGCAAGTTGTAGATCACACACCGCTTTATACAACGAATGACAGGTATTAAAAGCACAACGGGCTTTTATTGTTAATATATTTACTGCACAATTACAGCTAATATTAGCTTTATTGCTAAAATTGGCAAGCATGAACCTCCATGGAAATGTTACGAGGGCGTGAATGTCGCTTTCCAACACCAAAACGATTTCAGAGCAAACAAATGTAGTATGTCCTTACCTTTTAATAACCTTTCGAGAAATAGCCTGCGAGTGCCTGAACGTGTATCTTTCAGATTATCTTTTTTCTTCTTCTTCTTCTGACAAATCTCTACAGGGGCGATTCTGCTGTGGTCTCTGGCCGAGCCTCTTCCGGGTGAAATCACCTTCCAACAAGACAAAAATGACGTCATCGTGTAAAGACGGCTGGAATGTGGGCGGAAATGGTAGCCTTCTGGGAAATGTAGTACTTTGCTTTACTTTTATGTCCTTTCTAAAGGAGCGCTATTGACATAATATGTACAGGGAAGTACTACAGACTGTGCATGTATGAATGCATATGCAAAACCAATATATATTTGAGTCTTGAGTAAACTGTGCCCGATGAACAACATATAGGCCTACTAATACATAATAACAATACATTATTTCCCACTATTGGTGATATCCATTTCCTTTGGCTGTCATATCAGCTGCCTATCTCTTCCGTGTCTTATCAATGATTTGTTTAACTTCAACAAAACCTTTGCATCAGATTGATCATAAGCGAATCCCAGAAGCAAGACCTTTGTGTGTTAACTAAGTGACAATCTGATTGACACAGGGGCGGGAGTTTTCAATGGCGTGTCAATCCGATGGCACTGTAAGGCAGATATTCCACTCAGTTCACTTAATATTAGAATATAATTTATTTAACATGAGTTTAAAATATGGCATCACACAATGAGACCATTATCAAAATAACATGAATCAATAACAAAAATCCCCCCTAAAGGCCTTAATCCCACCATCTGTCAACAGCAGATAACATACTTAAAGTTTGATGATATCCAATGATTTATTCAAGGTTTCCAAATACAAGTAATGATTACCTTGGACACAGATAACAAATCTAGTGCGAATATCTCATAGAGATAGATTAAATAAGATTCATTCAAACAATACACTTAATTCATTTCATGCCATGCTTTAAACACAAATAGATGCCAACCTTTGTGACTTCAAAACAAATCTATAGAAAAAGAAAGGTATCTATAAACAGTGCAATTACTCATTTTTAAACAGAGTGGCCACGTCTTTGCTTCACAATCAATTATCAACCCTGCATATAATAGATTTTTGATTGATCCCAAAGAACCACAAACCGGTATTTTATAGGCTTTCCTGGTGTTATAGCATAATTGAGTATAGGACTGAATCAAGGCTGTCTATGTCATATGCATGACCACTAATGTCTTATTTCAGTGGTGTACAACATAAACAAACTTAATGTAGATTTCGTGTCTCCAAACCAAATAACATTGTCGTTTTTTACAGTACAGGTGCAGATCCACAATAAAAAGAACAGACAGTAAGGATCCAACTGTGAAAACCCTCTTTCAGAGACTAATTTCATACGATAGTAGATAGAAGCTCAACTCTGATTGGCTGTAGCTACCGGATCTCAGGCTAATCCTCAGCTAAAAGCACTTAGTTACACCCGTAATAAACCCCAACACAATCATTGCAACCTACTCTCTGACAATAAATATCCTTGATTATCTGAAACATTTTCCTTCCACCTCGAGTTGAAAGAAAGAGCTGTTTGTCACAGAATCACACACAGTTTCGAGGTGTGCCGCAAGCTCCGGTAAACCTTGAGACGTTCCTTTTTCACGCGGGCGCTAGGCTCGGCCACGTGCGTGACCACCGGCATGCTGTCCACGGCGCGGCGCTTGTGCGCGCGGTGCAGGAGGATCCTGTATGCCCCCGTGATGGAGCTCCTGCAGTCCTTGCCCTGGTTGTTGAGGATGTGCTCCGAGGTGATGCCCAGCGCCTCCAGCGCGCCCCGTACCTCCGCCTCCTCCTCCTCCAGCTCCACGGGCCCAGCACACTCAGCCAGGTAGGACGGGTCCAGCTTGAAGGGCTCCATGGCGCGTGGGAAGTCCACAGGGAGCAGCCACTCGCAGCCCATCATCTGATCCACGCCGCAGCGGTCGCAGGGCTGCGGCTGGAGGATGCCCCGGATCAGCCTCTGGCAGGGGTCGGGCACCCAAGTGGGCAGCGCGTAGGCCCCCTCCAGGATGCAGCGCTTCAGCTTGGCCACCGTGTCGGCCCTGAAAGGCATGGTGCCCGTCACCATGAAGAACAGCATCACCCCCAGGGCCCAGATGTCCACGAAGACCCCCAGGTAGTGCTCGTCGCGGAAAAGCTCGGGGGCCGCATACGGCGGTGAGCCGCAGAACGTGTTGAGGGTCTCGTCGCGGGAGCTGAACGTGCTGAAGCCGAAGTCGCCCACTTTGACACACGTGCTGCAAGTGTAGAAGACGTTCTCTGCCTTCAGATCTCGGTGGATTATGTTGTTGTCGTGCTGTGGAGCGAAAAGAGCAATGACAGCAGTGGCGGATCATAACAATAATGTGCTTGGTGGCCCAATGACTTTGTCCCTAGTGTGGGATTGGCTTGGGAGGAACCACTACATAAAGCAAAGGATGAATATAAAAAAATAGGCTCTTACAGCTATGATACAGTAGAGATACTCTATATGGGAAGATACTCTTCAACAATTTTAAGTGTAGAATATTCATAAAAAATGTTTTATTGTAGTTACGTGTTATTTTGTTAAGTAGCTGCGTACCATGTGCTTGACAGCCGAGAGGATCTGGGAGAAGACGATTTTGCTGTCAATGTCAGAGAGTTTCCCTTCCATGATGATTTTGGTGTAGAGCTCCCCTCCACCGGCATACTCCATCACCAGGTGTAACCGTGACAACGTCTCCACCACCTAGAGACGGAAGGAGGAGAACCTTTAATGACCAGAACATCTGAAGGAGAGAATGCAGAAGTCATTAGGAAAGCCCTTGAAATCAGATCAGGCTATTTTTATACGCTCTTAGGTTGGGGTTAGTGCTCTGTGTGTGCAAGACAAAGAGAAAGAAGAAAGTCAGAGTTAGGGTTGGCGAGAAAGAAGGGAGATTGTGCTCATGTGCTGTATAGGGTGTGTTCTTTAAATCATATCTTTGGGGGGGAATTTCCTTTGTGAAATTATTTCGTTAGGAACTTGTTTTTCTTGTCATCATGTTATAGTATTAATGTGTTTTTTCATGGCTACCTATTACATCCCATAAATACTTTCCTTAAACACAGGTGGAAATTCAAGTCCAGAAGTACTTCAAGTCAACCATGAGATACCATGAATGAAAACAACAAAATCACCTGGCTCAGGGCAAGGTTGCAGTGGAAACTTGGCAGGGTTTTTATACTTAGCAAGCCAGGGCAATTTCCAGCAGTGCCTGTGGGACTAACCTCGTATAGACGTATGATGTTGGGATGGTGCAGTTTCTCCATGCTGGAGATCTCCCTGGAGAGAAGCCTCTGGGTTTTCTGATCCAGCTTGGTCTTGTCCAGGATTTTAATAGCCACTTTATCTGGTGAAAGAAAAGGACAGTTGCAAGATTAGTCATCACAGACACAACATGTAAGACTAGAAGACCGTTTGGCTTTATTTCTGGGTAGCGATTAGTCAGCATGAAAATCCATTGAAAGAAATGAAGAATTCAAAGAGGAAGAAAACACTAGTTTTTGAACATGGAATAATTTACACTTGTGTGATCTTGTATTTATATTTAAACTCCTGTACTTCTAGGGTAAGGTTAAGCCTCCTGTATACTTTAAATCGTTTACTTTACTTCATTTACATTGTTTTTGGCATGTTCACCAAGGAGGAATTATTGGATTTGAGCCATAATACAGCATAGTATTTGAGCTTGAGCATTGTGTGGAGCTGTAATAATTGAGAGGACTAAGGCTAAATAAAGAATACACTGGAATTACAGACTACTTTATTGCCTGGCTAACAACTGCACACTGGAATCCAATTAAACATTAATGTTTTCAAAAAATGTAACAAGAGAATCATCCACACCTTTCGTTGAAGGAGTATTTGTCAAAGCAAACTGACATATCAAATTGAAACAGCTGTTTCAAATTGAAATTTTAATGATTGATATTGAAAAAATAATACGGACCTCAGTCACCTAATACACAGCGATCTTATGTATAACAATTGGTGTTGATATATTTAATTATTTAGACTGGTATTAGCCTTCCGTTGGCTGGGACCACAGCTTTCACTGAATATATCACATATATTGTATACGTATACCAAGACACATATGGTCTTGGTATCAAAATGCATGAACACTCTCACACTCACACAATCACACGCAAGGACACACACACGCACACACACACACACACACACACACATACACAGACACAAACAAATACACACACATTAAACAAGCACATGCACCACCCCCCCCCCCCCCCCCCCCCCCCACCCACCCCTCTTTTGATGAATTTTGACGTTGCCAGGGAAACTGGAGATCTCTAATCAATCCATCTGTTCAACAGAAACCGGCGTTCTGTCAGTCTCGCTGGGGCTGATTTAGCCGCTCGGCTAGACCAGTTCTGTCTTTTCTAAGTGCTGCTAAATGGGGACACACTTATTAGCACTGTAAGCCTGTGATGGAAAAAAATGCTAAATGTAATAGACTAAGCTTGTATCTAAGATTCAGCATATACAACGTGAGGTCTTTGATGGGGATTTGAATACAAATTGATAAGATGATCAATTGTTATCATTCAACAAAGGTGAGTGTAGATTATTAAAATAATATCTATTTGTTGAATCCAGACAACAAATCCTATTGTATGACCCATTCTTTTTCATTACAAACCAGTACTTTTTATTTTCTACCAATGTGTGTTTACAGAGAATCAGCCGTACCTTTTGTGAGGGAGTGAATTCCCAGCTTCACATGGGAAAAGTTCCCAGAGCCGATCTCCCCTCGCACCTTGTAGAAGCCGATTCTTCTGCCCACAGTAAACTCCCGCACCATCCTATCAAATCATTAAGCAATAAAACACAAAATAAGAATCTTTGACCAATAATAAACCACACTGTAATTTGCGCAGACCAATAAAACTATAAACAGACGATCATTTAATAACACTGAATGTTGGTTCATGCCGCCCCACTACCTCTCATCCTGGCACATGTCCAGGTTGAGTCTCTCCAACGGGGTCAGCCGCCGCAGGGTGGCCCCCTCATCGTCCGTGTTGATGTCCGAGCTGTCCTGCCGGCTCCAGCGGATGGGTCTCGGGCCGCCGCCGCTCCCGCCCACCGAGCACCCAGCGGACCCGCTGATGGACTCCAGGGTCCCAGTGCGGCCGGAGGCCGAGCTGACGCCCCCCTTGGTGGTCTCCGCTGCGCCTGAGCCGGCCGATCCTGCACCTGATGTCCCTGATGCCGCTGCTGCTGCTGCTGCTGCTGCTGCAGCGGCGGCGGCCCCATCGGGGCTGCTCTCGGCCGGACACACGGCAGTCATCCTGCGCAGGATGCCAAGATGCAAAGTGTGGGATTATCTCATTGCTGGGCTGTCTTAAACCTGGGGAAAGACATGGGGAGAGCAGGAACATGTCAACTGTCAATCAGAAGAAACAGGTAATATTGGATCAGCGGTAAACCAGACACTTTTGATCCGGTTTCTATGTTTTTCCTCGGTACAACTTTGTTATTGTTGGTTGCTCTTTAGTTAGTATGTTTACCTATACTTTGATCCATAACACACAAAATTTGTCTCTGTGGTGAGTATGATCAATCTAGAAAAATAAGTTAAAGTTAAACGTATAAAAAAACAAAACACATGACTAGTAATGACACACAGATGACTAATATGCATCTTTGTGCAAACATCCTGAAATAAATGTTAAGACAACTTTTAAGCAACATTTTCATGAAAATAAATAAAACCATGAATTTACAAAAGAAAAAAATGGATTTAGTATATAAATTGTCATGAATAAGAGTAATGTCATAAATGACAAGCAAAGCTAATGTTTTAGAAATTATTATACTTTTAATAAAACATTTGGTTGGAGAAAACCAACCAAAATATATATTTTAATTTTTTTAATTAAAAGTAGCTAAATTATAATTAACTTTCAGTTGATCTGTGAATAAATCAATCACCTTCTCATTGCAGAACTGAATTAAATTAGACTTACCTTTGGACACATTGGATCGGGTCTCACTTAAGTGTCATTCTCCAGATCTCCCGAGCGACTGCCCAGTTCAACAGCGAATACACTCCTTTCTTGAATTTTGACAGACACATTTCATGCAAGCGTTGCAGGACAGACCAACACAAAATATCTGTATATTTCAGCCAAGCCTCTTCTTTCTCTAGTTCCAGCTGAATGACCTATGATCTCACACTGTTGAGATACTAGCTTAACCACAATGTAAAAAAAACTATTATAATCAAGCATAGTTTATCATCTGAGGTCATGGAGTCTTCTTGCGGTTGCATTTGTTTCTCCTGGTTATGGTTGCTAGAGGGCCAGGCATCAGACTGGCTTGATTGGTGTGTGAGTTTTAAAGAGATGGTTCTTCTCATCACTGTTGTAGTCTGCTGGCTCTCACATCGCAGGTCCGCAGGTCTTTGAGTCTCCAGGGTATTAATAGACTGGGTGGGGGGGCTGGTGATGGTACAGCCATTGGCCATTCAGAGAGGCACTCTTAAAAAGGGACAAAAGAAAAGGCACAAAATACATGTGTTATGTAGACTCCCTCAACATGGCTTTGTTGCTTAGTTTGTTTCTTATTTTACTGCAAATATTTATTTTGACCTCCCTCTTACTTTGACAAATATTTGTAAATGTCCTTTTCATAAATAAAAAATGGCATCATGTCTTGCCTCTTGGAAGACGCAAAACACCCAAACCACTAGACACTCCTAACCCGTAATGCTGGATTAAGGTGCTCAAATCAACCCTAACTAGCCCTTCTTAGCAATTTAATTCATAGTATGCACAATACTTTACACTGTGTAAGTGATTTCCCATGCAAGTCCTCACATGTAGCTCTCCATGTAAGTGTGTGTGTGTGTGTGTGTGTGTGTGTGTGTGTGTGTGTGTGTGTGTGTGTATGTGTGTAATCCTCACAGTGCTTCTTGGGCCAACATAAACAGGATCAGTATCTCTCTTTATGCGACAATATATACAACAAATACGTGAGGATGGGCCTATCCCTTATGATAAGTTAACTGAGATATTACGGGTATGGGTGTGTATGTTTGTTTGTCCACGGTATGGGTGTAAAGGGTATTCGTGAGGGGATAATTGCATGTTACTGAGAAAAACTACTCTAACAATCTCTCAAGAGAAAAAGGTGATTGAGAGCATTTTCATTTTTAATGGAAATGTAACTTCAATAATTGGGCACTTTATTGTATTCCTATACAGAGTACTGAGAATTGTGAATCATCAATCCAATATTTGTGTTCGATGTGATTGGTTTGTAGAATATGATGTTGGGAAAATAAGTGATGATGAAGTTGTTGATGATGATGATTTGACCAGGAAGATCTGGAAACCAAAGTGGCCCTTTGTAGATGGACTTTGACCTCTATTATGGATTTAAAACAAGCAGGAAGCAGCTATGGATTGGGGTCAACTTTCTGGGGTTACTGAAAAATCAATTACTCATTATTCATCATGTCAACAAGTCTATGTGGTGTCAAATGCTATTGTTTGCATCTAGCATAGCTTAATATTTTACATCAATGTTATCATTTTACGTAAACACCCAATATTCATATGTGCAGAGGTGCGGTGGAAAATGCAGATAAGGCATGTTTTTATAGCTGCTGTCCAATTCACCTGTTTTGTTTATTGGGAGTGTTGTAAGGCATGGCTATAATCAAAGTGGCTTCCTCTTTTGTGAGGCCGGTCACTCTTGAAAATAGCCTTCAAACACCTTCCTGTGGCTGGCTGTCATGAATAACTACGCATTGATCTCAGGGAGGCTGAAAGGACCTGCAAAGAGAAGCGAGGCCTCCACTTTTCACCACAAAACAACACAGGCCCTGCGTGGCCACCTTTCATGTGACTACATAAAAACACCAAAAGGAAAACACGTGCTGATTATGCAGGACAGATCACTTCACGGGCCAGATATGCAATGTTATGTTAGGTCTACATTACATGGTACGGTAAAGAAACATTTGCAAACAAGCAATTCTATTTGAATGTGACTGGCTTGTTCCACACAAAGAATACGTTTGTTTTGCACGAAAACTATTTCATAGACAAAGACCGTTGGAAACTTTTAATAATGGTTTACTTTCAGAAGACGGATATACTGGACACAGTGGTTATATAGAAATAATCATAAGAGCACAAAGGAGCAGCATTTCTCCACAATGGGCCTAGAACAGTAAATTGACCAGAAGGCATTGTGTTTAGGGTTTCCTGACTTTAGAACAGCGTTCTGACTTTCTTGGTGATGGATAATTTCCACGCGCGGTTGTGAGGATTGGTTATTAACTGAAGATTTGTGTGAAGAGTGGAGTTTTACAGAACCACCCACAGCATCTAGTACTTGGTCAAGTGGAGGATGCAGATTTCATCGTGAGCATGCATCTGCGCAACCTTATGCACTAACTCAAACAAAAGGTTGAAAAACTGCAAAGAACTGCCTGGTTTATAAAGGGTCAATTTAAACGTCAACTAGGTTCATTGATCTTGACTTGCCTGCATCGGTACAGATTAGGGCAGACAATTAAGTGTTTAATACTAAGTAATTAAATGCACCTCCTCTTTTTTCTGTCTCCTAATTGTAATTGAATTATTTTATCATCATCTCATTCTCTAAATATGTATGCATAGCAAAATGCATAGTTTTCACAATGCATTAATGCATTAGTATTTTCACAGTCTTTCTTCCTGACAATTACACACAAAAAAAAAAACACACACACGTGCAAATGTATGCACACATGTGCACAAACACACACACGCACATCTGTCCACAAAAAGGGTCTTCAATGAGTCAATTGTGACGCTTGGTCGAGTGGAACAAAATTGCCCGACAGTGAAAGAGCCGGGACAATAGAGAGTGCAGGCCTTAGGAACAGAGAGACAGAATCTGTGGAGAAATTATTCCAAGTTTCCCAAAAAGAGAGAGCCCCCTCCCCAAATCCCTTTGCTCCGAATTCCTACAATCACAAAACAAAAGCATAGGCTGATGCAAAGATGTACAGCGCTTGCAAATGTAAATAAACACAAACACAACCACAGTTATGCAGTTCAGACATTTCCATTTACTTTGATCTGATACACATATAAAGGAGATTATGGGCTATAGCAAAATGCTATGTGGGTTGCTCAAACAAAATGGATTTCAAAAGTAAAGTCAGGGAAATTAATAATACAAAAAATGAATGCTAAAATCGAATGTTCCTATATCCCGATAAACAAGTAAGCAATAGGTCTGCTGCTGGTATTGGAGTTCCCTAGGGTGATAATACAGTACAGGCTGTTCTCTGAGCCTCATGAAATGAGGGACACCTCTGAAAACACACATTGAACAATATACAGTCCCTGGAGAGAGATGGTGGCGTGTGTGTGAGAGACGTGTGTGTGTGTGTGTGTTGCCACATAATTAACACCATGCTACCAAAATTACCCTTCATTGAATTCTGTAGACCTACAGAGTTACTTATACAGTACTCAGCACAAAGGTTGGCTCTTCTACCAATTAGATATGAGAGTTTAGGAATAAAACATATGTATGACTTATTTATAGTAATATGTGTTTCAAATAACAAATGTTTCAAATAACAAATAGATTCTTTGTTTCCCAGCAAGTGCATACGGCAGACCGTTAAATCGTTTATTGTGGTGTTGCTCTTGAATGGGGGACACGTGTGTTTTTATGGTCATTTTAATTTGAAGTTAAGTTGAACTGTCTAGCCAGTTTGGCGACTCACTGTGTTCCTGTGCGCAAGCACGTTGCACTGTGGCTCTAAAAACAGTGCACTTACCGACTCCTTAATCTCTGGTGGCGTGTGCGTGTCTCCCTGGCTACCAGCCGATGGCCTATTATCTCGGTAGTCGAAAGTGATGCATAGCTACCACGACCATCGCAGAACGCCGTGAGGAAATGTCCTAATACGCCAAATCGGCCAACATATGCATCGCAGTATCAGCCGATGGACATTTGACCCAAATATATTATGTTCTAAGATATTAAGGTAGGCTACCCGTCGACTGACTTGAGGTGTGTTGGGGACATCTCGAAAATCGGTGTCAATGGTTTGTTACGCATGTCACACAAGCCAAGTAGATCGAGCCTAGCCCTTATCAAAATAAACTCGCACATTGGATTCACAATTGCCGATTTTCTCCTGTGCAGTGACTTTAGAAACAGGAAAGATCTCAGTAGCAGGCCACCCCCGTAGGTGTAGGATAGCATTTTTGGTCATTATATCTCGTTATTAATCAAATTAAACATGACATCTAGATATATGTTTAACCCTTACCTTGTTTGGTCTTTCGTGAGTCTCTTAAGAACAATTAGGCAACTGTAATAAACTAAATCCATCCTCAATCGCAGGTGCTGGATGACATTGGGCACTATGCCGCTTCTCCGATAAACCTCGTTGAAAATCCTCTTGATTGGCAGGAAAAGGCGCCAGTCAGCGGCGATGGGAAGGGAACGTACAGATATGTTGGCCAATCAAAAGCGTTAAGGGCGGAGCAACAAGGCACGGTAGGAGCTGTCCGACGTTCTAAGTAGAGATGGTGGCAGGTGACCCCATCAATAAAGAATATGGAATGAAATACCAATAATTAGTCCCCAATATCTCGGAGGAGTCTAACATTTTAAACGTGTGTGCTGTAATAGTATACCATAGAAGAAAGTGCCTTTCATGATTGTTTTTCATAACATTTTTATTTTTTGTACAAAAACTAGCTCAGCATCTCAAACAATGTTGGGACACATTCAAACAAAACGTTTTTAAACGTCTAGTTTCCAAGTAAAACATTCATTTGGATATTCAATATGTACAAAGGAAGACGCATTTGCTTGAACTGTACAAAAAGCAGTTGTACTTTAGGCATCAATAACTTAATGAATTATACATTGACGTCCCAATTTATCCAAACCAAATTCTTCTTCTATATAAAGCGAGTAAAGAACTAAGAAAAATATACTCTGTAGACCATTCCAACGACTTCCTTATCAGTTCTATTTCCATTCCATTAGTTATCGTTCATTTAACAGACCAATGTTTAATATGGAAACAAAAACAAAAGATGTATGAAGATGGCTTTAAGATATGAGCGCCACACACCCGTTGGCATTTGAGTTTACAGTACATTACGTTCGGCGCTGTCAAAAAACACTGGCCTGAAAATGTATCCGACAGATATATAAACATGCGGAGCAACGACGTAGAACAAGTCCATGGCACGTATCAAAATAATATATACAGTGATTTCTTTTTTTTATAACATTGATAACATCAGGTTGAAAAATAAATAAAGCATCACAACCGGCAATAATGACCGTTCTTTCCAAAGAGTTCTTCGCCATGAGTGCTTGCAATAGATGATAGAGACACTGCGTGCCCCTGTTCAAAACAGGACTTTGACATGCTGCTTGGTGCTCACTCGCACCTACGCCGCGCGCTTCCGTCTCCTCCATCTCTCACACATGCTCCGTGTGCTCCACCTTTTCCTCCACCTCCTCCTGTTCCAGCGCCACCTCCACCTCAGAGTTGACCACAGTCTGCTGCTCCAGCTCGGCACTGGTCAGGTGCACCACCTGGATGTGCACACCGGCCGCTTGCAGTCTCTCCACGTCCTCCTCGCACATCTCCCTCAGACCCCCGTCCTCCATCACCATGGTGGTGGTGGTGGTGGTGGTGGTGGTGTTTGAGGACTCCTCCTCCTCCATGCTTATCATGTCCACGGGCTCCACCGTCACCGCCTCCACCTGGATGCCATCGTCCAGCAGCAGCGTCTCGCCGCCCTCCAGGCCGACCACCATCTCTTCCTCCTCCTCCTCCTCCATCTCCTCTTCCTCCTCTTCCTCCTCTGTTGTTGCCGTGACCACGGGGGAGGCGACCACCTGGCCATCCAGCGCGTCATGCACCTCCCTGAGGTGGGCCGTGAGCTCCTTGGGGTGGGTGAACCACTGGTCACACAGGGTGCAGTGGTTGGGTTTGTCCCCGGTATGGCTCACCAGGTGGTCCTTGAACTGGTCCCAGCTGTTGAACACGCTGCTGCACACCTGGATGGGGGTGGGGGGGGGGGGAATAGAGTGAGGTACAGGGGAAGGGGGAGTTGAGGCAGATGTCACAAAAAATGTTTACTGTCTTGAAAACCATATTGATCAGGGGCCTCGCACATTTTGATCTTTGTTGAGATCTACTGTCTGAATTTAGCATGCACTTTGTTGAAATGTACCATCGGGACTAAAAAAGGTATACAGAAATTCCACAAACCTTGCTCACCATGTGATCTGCTTCCTATAGCTACTCTTTATAGCTACATTTTTGTAGCTACTCCTTCTAGCTACTTTTTGATTGCATGCATTCATTGCTCTCAGCCTCAATTGTAAGACACTTTGGATTAACACGTCTGCAACTAAATTGAATATTCAAATATAATAAACAAACAGCTTGTGAATCATGGGTGTAATGTAACACAATATGTCAAATCAAGAGTTAATAACCAAGTCATTTCTTGGCACTTCAGCCTCTTCTGGAAATTACTTTGTAATTGAAATAACTAAATGTTTGAAACGAGCGAGTCTGTCTGGAAATGTTACTATGCAATTAGGCAAATTGGCTCAAGTTACAAAACATGCTAGAGTTGTGGTCCTGTCTAGCTCAACTGGTATAGCATGGCATTAGCGCTGCTAGTGTTAGATTCCCAGCAGCAGGCACCCAATGGTAAGAATAAGTGCTTTCACGGTATTGTCCACCAAATGGCTTTATACAAAAGTTACATACAATAGATATCATACTCTCAGCCCTAACAATACCGTGAGACACTTTTATCCAAAGTGCCTAACAATAGCGAAAATCTAATCAAAAGGGAATCCATGAATGCATAACATTCTTAGCATGGGTGGCTATGTTTTAAACATAGTAACCTACCTATTATACAATAACGAGCCAAAAGGTTTTATAAATACACAGCATTACACACATAGCCAACTGTATTTATGAATACGGCTTCTCACCTGGCATTCATACAGCTTCTTGCGTCCCTTCTTGGCGCCTGCTCCATTCTGACACGCAGACATGTGGCACTTGAGCGTGCTGTTTCTGGCGAAGCGCTCGTGGCAGTCGGGACACTCGTAGGGCTTCTCGCCTGCACAGGGACACACGAGATGAACACGACAATGACCATTATAAAAGAAACAAGAGCAACAACCCTACCGGGTCACTTTTAGAAACAGGTTTATGCCAAGTTGGTTCAAATACGTGTTTCTGTTGTGTGGAGGAGAGTTGTCAAATGCAATTCAAATAAAAAACAATTATACTCTAACTTTTACATTTTAAGTCAAAACATTTAAGTAAACTTTTTAAGTCTACTTTTTTAAGTAAAAATTTAAGTCACATACTTTGGCATTCATAGTTCTGTACGTCTAATCATGACGCATTCAAATGAAATGCAAACAATATGATTGAATTGGAATTCCCATTCATAAAAAACAGTAGACACAAGACAAACACGTTCAAATGTCACCCTTTCACAGACGACCCATTTTCATGAATATAAATACGGGATGCTGACCCGTATGCTTGCGCAGGTGCTCCTTGAAGTGGCCAAAGTGGTCAAAGTTCTTGTCGCAGTACTCGCACACGTGCACCCGCTTCTGCGGCCGCTGGCTGCGCGACAGCTCCTCCGCCTCGAAGTGGAAGGTAGTGACGTGCAGCTTGAGCGCGCCCTCCCGCGTGTACGCCTTGCCGCAGTAGGCGCACACGTGCGGCTTGTCCAGGGGGCCGGCGTGTGTCTTCATGTGCTGCTTGAGGTGGTAGTAGAGCTTGAAGCTGCGCTCGCACTTGTGGCAGCGGAACATGTTGTCCACCTGGGAGATCTGCACCTCCACCATCTCCACGTTCTCCAGCACCTTGGAGGCCGTCACCGTCTCCTCCTGGTACAACACCTCCTGGGCTCACACAAAGGGATGGAAAACACCCTCAGACTGCGACTCGGAAACTCATTGTTTCCCTGTACGATTGAGCCGTACGGGAACGGATGTTGCGTTCAGAGTTGCAATGCGTACATTAAACATTTCAACCACGTGTAATAGCTATTATTGTATGGGCAACCACACAAAAAATAAACAAACATGTTGACATGTTCTGGTTTCTTAAGAGCCTTTTTTGTGCCATATTAGATTGATAAGGATATTAAACTACTTTTTTTATAGTTGAGCTAGTTATCATTTAGAAGCAGGTGATGCAGCACATTTGAGTTGTTTCTTTGCTACTAAACAGATCACCACATGGCCCAAGCCAGCCAAAACCAAACGTACATCAACCACGATTTTTATGCCATTGTCCAAATATTAACAATAGAATGGATGCTCCTGCATTGGGAGGCGTCAGGTCAATCAAGTACCACGCTTACATGTTCCTTCTTGTTCATGTGCATCACTTGTGTCCCCTGCTGGTACTTGCTGGTGATGTCGGCGAGCAGAACCAGGGCCGAGTCATCCGAGGTGGGCTGGGCGGCGCTCTTGGCCGCGTCCACCACCTCCTCCAGTCCCGACTCCTCCAGCTCGATGCCTCCCTCGATCACCTCGATCTCCACCTGCACAACACAAGGAAGGTGGAATTTGGCACTTAGTATTACAATTATGTTTTAAAGTGTATTAAAAAAGATAATATAAAATGTAATTTGAATGTTTATTGATTAAAAAAATATTCTATCTCAAAAAGGAAAATATTTCACATGTGAAACTTGTTTACGAACTTTTTTGATATTTTTGTACGTTTTTCTTTTTAATCATGAGTAATTCTGCCTCCAGCCGCTTTTATCTGAACTGATTTAATAGGACACATGCTGCCATCTTAACACCCATCTCTCACCTGTTCCCCTTCTACCGAGGGCAGCGTCTCTGTGATTACGTTGGACGTCTCGCTGAGTTTTCTTTTGACGCCCCTCTTCTCTGTGACATCTTGCGAGGGACTGTCTGTCCCCCTGAAAATTAAATTGGAGATATCAGACATCCATGTTCTGTTGAACGGCAGTACACCAGTTATACTAAAATTATGAACCACCACGAGACTGAAGCTTTGTTAATTCAAGTAAGACATAGCTGTAGGTCAAGTGTTGTCCTTGAAGCTCAGCAACTATAGTAATGGTACATGTTTTCCTATCACATTTGACATCAGTACCAGAGCTCAGTTCCTCTGTATATATATATATATAACACACAACAGCTATCACAACCCTGACATTGCATCCATATAAAATGAACGCAAAAACGTGTGCCTTCTCGTGGCCAAACACAAAATCGCAGTGGACTCCAGGCTTGAGTGAAATAACGATGAGCCACTGCCACTGCGGCAAAAAACACAGCTCACACCAGCAGCCATTACAGACTCAGACTCTTCCAGTCAAAAAAAAAAAAAAAAAAAACATTTTCAGATCAACAGGTTGGAGACTGGGGTGGTTGGGGGTCTATGTTGCCTCACTTGTTGTTGAGCGCCTTGAGAGCCTCTTGCATCTGCAGGTACTCTGCTGCCTTCCACACGTCACTAGCCTCCTCCTCATCACTGATGGCCAGCGTGGCCGTGTAGGTGAACTCCATCAGCTGGCGGAAGGCGGAGTTACTCACGCCTGTCCAAATGGAGCCACCAGGACCAGTTATGAAGACACGTGCGTGTGCAGACTCAGCCAGTCAAAGGCATCTAAGACTCCAGATTCCAACTAGGCTAAAGGCCATTATTTGATTATACAAATACACAAGACTCACAAGCCACAATTACAAGTGTAAATACTAGCATTTTCTTTTGCATTATCCCAAGAAAAAGTAACAAGTTAAAGTTTTTGTATTGTTGAAGGCAATAATAAAGTTCAGTAGTAAATGCATAGAAAAATGCTCAAACTATAACTCTGTCCCACAGCAGTGTTCATAGTGAAACAGAAACACGTACCCTCTATCTCCACAAGAGGTTCCTGGGTGAAATCCTGGAAGAATTTGTGAAAAAACTGACTACAAGCTGCAAGGACTGCTTTATGTGCTCGGAATTGGTGCCCTGTATATCCACAAAACACAGAGACAAAAGAAAGCATTATTTGAGATGTTATAATCAAACTATTTAATCAAGTGGATGACTCCACACTTGTTTTGTGGATGGAATGGGGTTTGTGTGGATGATAATGTGTGGATTGTCTAAAGAACAAAGAAATAAGAATGATTGCCTTGTGGCATTCGTCTTAAAGGACTGCTTTTAATTCAACACGATTAGCCATTCATACAGGGGTTGAAAACATTTTGTCCTGCTGTAACCATTTCCATATTAGTCCATCCATGTGTACATTATTTGTTATAAACATTGGACCATTCATTTACATTTGTAATAATCATTTTTCTGTAGACTGGCAAGTAAACATGGATTGTTTCAATCTAAGTTCCCTTTATATTCACCACCGAGTTGACTTGTCACTACCATCTGAATAATGGACATATTGCATACCATCCACAATCAGGGTGATGTCTGTGAACTGGTCAAGTTGTCTCTGTTCGTTCAGTTTGTCCAGCATGACTTTGTAGTGCGACGGGAACATGCTTCCACACTCAATCTCCTCCTCCCCCTCAGCCGCCATGATCCACGCCTTCCCTCACTAAGAGAGCCAAGGAAGATGATCAAACTTAACAATGATCTCACACAATGAATAATGATCTCACATAATTACAGCATGACACTCAAGTCAAGCATGTAACTAAATAATATAGAAAGACTATGGTTAAAACCATCTTGAATCAAGTAAGAATTAAATGTTATTTTGTGGATTACAGCATTATAGTGATGATTAACTTACTATGAATAAAAGGAAATATATCTATTTTAAAAGGGAAGTGGACAAACGTCGTTTGAGGGGTGTAGTCTACACGGATTTGAAGTGAACTTTGTTACATGCATGCACACATACAATACACAAAAACCAATTCTTAAAAAATGTAAATCTATGTATTTATCATTAAGTTGTTCCCACTTCAAGATTCTACATCATTGGCATCGGGGGGACAGTCCATCATGCGACATACAAAATAAACACATATGTGTCGATATGACACTGCAGACTGACATGTGATTGGGCCAATCATGCATACGAGTGCAGCTCCCCAACGCCGTTAACGTCATGAGAGTAGCCAAATTAGCTCACTCTGAACTACCGGCTAAACTGTTAGCCTACCTTGCAAAACGTACAATTGTGGCCTGAAACAGTTGGTGTCGACGTAGACTAGGGGATTTTCTGACTGAGCAACAGTGCACAAGATTATTTCTCGGTTTTGGTCCCATACTTAAGACGCTGTTAACATTAAGGAATCCAAAGCTTTTGCAGCCCACAGGCCTGCTAGCATGCTCGCCATCTCGTTTGACAATCAACATTACGTCATCAAAACGCGCATTAAAACACACTTTTCCTGACAGATTTATATATTATGACACCCATGAGTCAAAATGTGAGTTTTAAACCATCAGTAGAGGTACCTCTTGTCCAGCCACGCTGCTTTAGAAAGTAGTTTTATGGTATTATGTGTCCCGACGCACGTAGAGCTCCTCTACTCTCGTTGCTCCAAAAAGGGCGGTCGTTCTCTAGTAGGGCCTCCGATTCCCAGAAGCCCTTGCAACAATAGGGGACGCTGGTGAGCGTTGCTTGGTGACCAGATGTGGCTAAAGACTGGCATATCTAGCATCGTTTTCTTTCATTCAATTCATTTCATTTAATTAATTACATTCATGTAATCCTGTCATGTCATGTCATGTGTTTTCATACATTTTCACTGTAAGCTTTAGCTGCAAACAAGGTAATCTAGTAATAGATAGCCTACACTACACACTCAGACCTACTAGCCTATATTCACCAAAGATAGAGGAATACATCTCAAGCAAGCAAGGAGGAAATGAAAGAGAATGGATTAACAATTTCATTTCATTAGTATAATGCAGGGGTGTTGCAAGAGATAAAGCTCTACTAGGGCACATGCCCCCCATTATTCATATCGCACAGTATGAAATCTATACATACATATATGGTATGCTACTCTATACAATAAGCTATATGAACTTTCCTTGCTTAGCCCACTAACATGGCCAATGCTATACTGCTGCCGCTGAAACTGTGAAAAACAAGAAGTTATTCTTTGTGGACATATTTATTTCAACAAACATTATGAACATCCTAAACATGTTTTTAAGTAAAGTCGTACCCTGCATATGCAAATAAGAACAAAACTTGACTCAAGTCATTAAACTGTTGTGCATTTGCATTCTTCTGCATTCCACAAGAAGAGTATTGAAAAAAAAAGAACATTTCAAATAAACAATCATTTCAAGATTTGAGTCAACCATTTAAAATAAAACATTATATCTCATCTTAAATACAAAGTCTTCCCTAACAGTTTGAGAATGCCTCTTATGTCCAGCACCAAGTCCAAACTGTTTGGTTTCATTTTTTAAGCATTAAGCCATACCGTCATTCTTCTTTTTGGCAAAGTGGTCATTCCAGCAACAACATTTGTAAATGCTTAGTCAGGCATAGATAGTCTTCACTTTAGATAAGCTCACACAAAGACTTTCCAATGCTTTCTAACTAGCTGAACATATCATGAATTGCAGCATTATTAAGTGTTTATAAAGTATTATTAACACATTGTAAATAGTGTGTAAATCGTCAAATCATTGTCTCATTAACTTATTCATCTTTTATTACTGATTATGAACAGCTTACCAATGAGTAGGAAAATGCTTTATAAACTAGGAATTCACTATTTACTATTTTATTAATGCTTCAAAGCAGTTATACAAAGCAGTTATTCTAAAGTCTTATCATGCTTTATCCCCGATTAATATAGATGTATGGACATGTCTTTTTCCCTTTTCATAGGAATCAATACAGCAACATTATAAATAAAAAAAAAGAATGTACGGTTGCAATGTGCCTCTTTTTATTGAGCATTTTTTGAAGCTACAATCTAATTATGACGTGGCCCCTGTATAAAACAGTCATGAGACACATAAAACCTTTAAAAAAGATCACTGAGTCCTGCTGAAGCTGTTAGCATGCCAGGTACTGTAAATGAGTAACATTATTTAATCTGCTGTCTGTGCTGATCAGAAAACCTCGATGATAAGCCCGGTCCAGTGGAGTTTTTACAATGATATCAGCCTATCAGATGATCAGCATACGTTATAGCAGGCCAGTGTTCATGATACACTTTTAGTATGATACAATTATACCAAAAATGCAGAATGACAGTTTTAATCATCCTGCCCTACATTTTTTTAAACCACTTCAAAAGCATCTAGGTTGTTAATAATGTAATAATGTAATGTAATAAGTACTCTGTTAGACTTCCTACCAAAATTGGGATCTATATTACCCAACTAATCAAATGTTTTGCAACATATTTTCACCATCTGATATATTTCACAACAGATAGTAACTTCCCTTTTTTCTAAATATTTAAGCATTTAGGTAAAGATCGCAGTTAAGCATAACTCTTCTTCTTTAAAGCTCTGTATAGCATTTGTGGCCGTTGCACAGGCTAGCGTTCATCTTTAGATTGCAACAATACAATTAACATCATTTGACCAGCGGCCTGATTCATTTCTTGCTTACAACAAAATAACAGGATGTCAGAATATTTAGCTCTTGGAAAAGGTGATCTTTACCATAAAATAAATAATGCTTAAAGGTTTGCATAGTCCTGAAAAAGCAACATATAGCAAATCAACCATGGTGTTCCATAAAACATATGCATTATACACAAGAGTATATTGCTCCTTAGTTAAAGATAAATGTGGCCCTCACATGTTTCTCCCCGAGACAGAAAAAATAAGGATCACTGATATAACTTGAAGATAGCGCACGAGTCAGCATAATGTGCAGAGGAGCAAGGAGGACTGAACTTTGTCCTCCTTATGGACAGGAAACAACAGGCTGAGTATAAAAGGGGTGCGGTGGAGGAAGGGAGACTTGTTTTTCATCGAGCAGCCTACTGGAAGAAAGAACTCTGCTGAAGGAGAAATCAAAACACACGGTAAGTCAAATAACTAACGGCAATATTCACATTCGTGCAGTTATCTTATGTTATTGGAATTAAATACATTTCTGTATATACATGGATTGTTGTTATTGTTGATTTTTCAATAAGGTCACACTACTCTTTTGTATTAAAAATAAAAAAATGTGTATAGCAAGTATTCTATTGATTAAGATTGTAAACATTAAATTGTATAATATATTCACTGTGAAATGTTCGCTATCTGTCCATAGTTTTGGCACTCGTCCAACAATGTTCAGCGCAAAGTATATGCACAAAGTATATGCACGTATATGCGTCTACAAGTTTATGTCGAAGATAAATTATGTGCATAATATATAGGGCCTTCAGTTTCCTTAATCTAAACACACCCAGAGTGATCAGCGCATACACACACGCATGAACACACTCACACACACACACACACACACACACACACACACACACACACACACACACACACACACACACACACACACACACACACACACACACACACACACACACACACACACACACACACACGCGTTTTCTGAAACTATGCATGCAAATAAAGCATCAGCCATGCCACATTACTAAATAAAATGTAAATTGCACCAAAGCCAGTATATTCCTCTCCATGTTCTCCATTTGTACAAAACACATACAACTATTGCCCAACTTTGCAGATTGTATGCTGCCACTGTTTAGCCAAATCTTAACACAACGCTGTCCTTTTGTACTCCTCATTCCTCTCGGCTGATAGTGACAAACTTTTCTGTGTTCTCCTCCCACTTTCTCCTCCCCTTTCCACTCCTCCTCCAAAATCGTCCAAACTCCATTCCTTGCTTCTCTCCTCCCCCTCATATCTCAGATCAGGGCAGTGAGGACTCACAGCAGCAATGTGGGTGTGCCTCAGCCTGCTCTCCGCTCTCTGCCTGCTCCCTGGGGGCGGGGCAGAGAGCCAGGAAGGCGGGCCTCGGTGTCAGCAGCCGCCCGATTGGAAGATTGGGGAGGAGATGCCGATGAAGGAGGCGGAGGGCCGGGTGACTGTTGTGGCACTGCTGCAGGCTAGCTGACTTTTCTGTCTGGTGCAGGCGTCCAAGTACGTGCGCAGTTTTACTTTGTCTGCCAAAATGACAACTTCATATTTACTTAACAGTCCCCAAACCTCACAGGCTTAAAATAAATGCATTACTAACTCTGTCAGTCCCAAAAAAGCATTCTCACACTACGCTCTTGATAAAATAAGTAATGTGTGCTAAGTATATAAATAATTTCCATTTAATTTTGATGCTAAACCGTGCCAGCCCTTCCATGTAGACTGTGGCTCATACAATAGCATTCAAAACATACAAAAGCTTTTCCCTTTTTAACTTCTCTTTATGAGTGACCTTGACTCAATTATTCAGTCCTCCCACATCTGTGAAAAAGATATCAATATAAAACCAGCACCAACTTTAATAATGATGATGATGATGAGGATGCTGATGATGATGAGGCCAAGGTTCACTGCCTCATGCTCTTGCTGCTCTGTCTGCCCTCTCTGTCAACAGTATGGACAGCCTACGCCAGAAACTGGAAAATCAGGGACTTGTGAATGTCAACTACATGGTAGTCAACCACCAGGGGATGCAAGCCCAGCGCCTGCATTCCATGTTGACCACCAGACTGTCAAGCAGCATCAAGCTCTACAAGCAGGGGGACCAGGATGCCGACGTGTGGCAGGCCTTGAACGGAGAGAAGGATGACTTCCTTGTTTATGACAGGTCAGGTCGCCGCCACTGGCAGAAATGTTGACACGGCCATATTATAACATCTGGACATTTTCTATGAAATCCTCTGAACATTTTCTATGAAATCATTGAAAATCTCTTCATATAATTAGTAATTCTTGATGTTTAAGGAGATTTGAACATCTAACCCCTTTTTTCCTACCTATTTACACATCAGGTGTGGCCGTCTCACCTACCACATCTCACTGCCATATTCCATCATCGGGCACGGTCATGTAGAGAACGCCATCAAAGATACCTACTGCAAACGCATATGTGGGGACTGTTCACACGAGGTATGTGATGCACATATCCAACACAGCCATGCCCATATAGACAGACGTCTTCATCATTCTCTTTTAGACTCACAGTGTTTGCTCCTTCTCTTCTCCGACAGAGCGTGGACGTTCCCGAGGAGTGCACCAGGCCAGTAGTGGCCAGGCCTGATGTGGCAGGGGTGGATACCGCCGTCAGAGAGGAGGGGGCGGTACATGGGGATGGACATGGTCGTGGTCATCACGGTCACGGTCATCACCATGGCGATCAGCAGGGTGTTTCCCACGCTGGACACCACAATGGCCATGGGCATCACCATGGCGATCAGCAGGTTGTGGGGCAGGGCCAACATCAGCAGGGCAACAGCAGGGAGTCTCTAGTAGTCAGACAGGTCGAAGGGTCACAATTGCTCTCCGGCGGCCAGCAGGCTGCCGACCTGGGGCAGATGCCCCAGGAGACCCAGGCCGTGCTCGTCATGCACCGACCGTGAGCAGCCGGCCAGGCCATGTGAAAGTCGCGGCACAGCTGACAGTGGAGCGCTTCCTCCGGTAACGGAGGTGCGCGCCGCAGCAGCTGACGCTGACACTGACGCAGGCTGTTGGGCAACGCGGGGCGGAAGCAGCTCCTGGGCTCCTGACACTGTGACGAGGCGCTCCCTGCCTCCTGACAGTGACAGGGGCCGACGGGCGACGCGACCAATCAGGTCACGGAGACCTGACAGTGACGCCTGCCCCCCGCTGACTGACAGCAGCCTCAGCCAACCCCGTGAGCCTGACCCCCGGGTGTTGAGAGTTGAGGATGAGCGCAGATGTAAGCTGCGCTCTGACGATCAGTCCTCAAAGGTACCACCTGCTTTCAACACTGGGGCAAAGCGTTCTGCTAATACCAGCAAGTATTGCCCTGAGAAAGAATGGGAATACCTCTTAGAGGATGGCAGGGGCGGGGACTTACAGTCAGTCTTATTTTTAAAAGAAAAACTGTATATTTTCAATTAGCTAATTGGTCACATTACAATTGCACCTAAACAACATAGCAAGATTTGGAAATGAATTAGAAAAGTTATTTATTTATTTATAAATGAATAACCAAAGAAAAAGATGACTTTCACCTGCCTTTGACGTTTTCTGTTAGTGGTTGATTCCTATTCTTTCTCAGGGGAGTTTGGAATGATCATGTTTGTGTTGCTCCTCTTCCATTTTGCTCTCTCCATCCTAAATGAAGGCACGTGCATAAACTATGGTCTAGTGGCACGTGTTTGATATCACGCAGGAGAGAGAGGAGGCTGGAGTTCACTAACATGAACAAATTCCACACATTTTTATTTGAGGTTAATAGGAAATTATCTTGAAATTAAGGGTTAGGGGACCTTTTATACAAATTAAAGCATTAATGCACAATAATAAACTCCAACAAATGCAATTTAATCACAAATCTAATATATTATTTTCTCCATAAACCAGATAATGATGAACAAATAATGAGTATTGAGAGTCTAAACTCTGAAATGACAGAAAACACACTTAAAGCCAACAGAGACAAATATGTTTGTTAAATTGATTGCTGTCTGATTCAACTTTTGAAATTGCCCAACAACATTATATCATAAAATCCACTGTAACTCTTACACTGCAAACTTAGGGTTTTCCTCTGTTATCTTTGCACTTGTTACTTAGTTTTCACTAACTCCACTTTACATATTTTTCTTATCTATTTCTTTTCAGTTCCACCTATGTGATCTTTTTAAATAATACACATTATATTATGCTTATTGTTTTGCTTAAAATAAATTATAAGGAAATAAAATTGTTGAATTGTTCTCATTGCACGGAGGGTTGGAAGACAGCGCATGTGGTTTGGTAACACGTTCTGTACTAAATGAAAGTATCTGGTGGAAGACAAGAGTCACCCAGATACCCGATGCTTGCACAGATTGATGTATCTCACTGTGTCGTTGTTCTACACTGCACTCTGTTGAATAAAAAGACCCTTCAACGAATTGTGTGGATGTGTTATTTATTAGATGTGCTACATTCACCTTTAAGGGACACTTTGTCCCAAGCCACTTACAAATGAGGCTGAATAAGCATATGATCAAAGTTGCTTTGAGTAGCTATGAAAAGGTGCTACAGGAAAAAGATATAGGAATCAGAACACAGACTAGTATAATTTTATTTTATTTACTTGATTATTTTAGGCATTTGTGTTTGTGCGTATGTGTGTGTGCGTTTGTGTGCGTGCGTGTGTGTGCCTGTGTTGTATTTGTTGTATCTTAAATTAAACTAAACATTGGAAAAAGTCTGTGCTTGAAAAGTGTGAACATTAAACCTGCAATGTACGTTTTCCATTGCGGCTTGAGCAGTTAAAGCTGTATCATTTTCAGATGACAGGTACTGATGTCTGAGAATTTCCCCCTTTTTTTTAAAGGAGTAAAAAGTTGCAGTAGTAAAGTGACATAATGCAGGTTTAAATGAATGACATCAATAATGGTGCACTGTAAGGGACATTTCCATTAGACATGTTGACCCTTTAGTTATTCTCTATAGTAAACATTTCACTGTTTATGCCGCGCTTATTGCCCTTGAGGGAAACTGAGACCGTTTCAGCTGACTCAGACACAGCAATACCACAAGCTACATCCTGAGATGGCTGAAAGGAGTAGTGGCCTAACTGCAGCCGTGCCCTCAAGGACGGTTCCCTGCTTTCAACCTGGAGTGCGCCCACTATTCGGGGCTCACTACAGCGCTTCAACCTTTGTATGCTTGACGTATTGTGTGGCCTCTCTGCAACCTTTATTTTTATACTATCTTTACTCTTTATTACAATAAACTAAGTTTATTCTGAGTAACGTTCTCAATACACTTCAAATAATTTCCACCACAGTACTCCGAATGTGACACACAGCGCATGTATGTGTGTGTTTTTAATGTAAGGTCATCATTAAATAGGGAGGTTTAAGGAATGAGAACCGGTGAATGTTGTTACTCATCGATACAAGCTCGACATTCTGGGTGCATTTGTGTATCTGTGCGTTGGTGCATGTCTGTTTGTGGGGTGGAGGAGGGCTGAGTTTCTGGGGGAGGGGCTGGAAAGAGGACCTCGGAACTATTCTGCACGTGGCCAGAGAGTTGAGCGCGTGTGACTCAAGTGACTCAGACAAGACAGGGGGGTCGTATTGCGTCCAAAGAAGCACACGGCTTTATGATATGGGCATATTGCATTATTATGCGTATGATTAATACTACAATCAATCGAACTGGAATGGGGCATTGTACAAGTGAACATAAATACATACACATGCTATGAAATTGTTCAGTTGAAGTTGGTGGACATCAGGTGGACATCATGATCCAGAAAATAAATGTGCAGGCAAATCTGGAAACCTTAAATGGGTTACTTAGTTTGTTGTCTATTCTGAAGATAGAATACGAATGTCAATATTTTTCTTCTTCATTCCATTTTTTATATACATTTTCTGATAAGGCTACAACCTTTGTTATATACTGTTGATTAAATATAACCTTAGTTAGCACTTCTGAAACTATTCAAGAAAAACTAATAACGGGCCTACAATTAAATTAAATAACAAAATGAGCAAACGAATTAATAAATAAATCTTGCGTGGTGGATATATAGGCCAACCTCCTAAGGGATTTTCCTGGTTAAAATAAAGTTAAATAAATGAATGATTGAATGAATTAGTCTGTATATACAAAACTGTATATACAAAACTGAATTAGTTTTGTATATATATATATGTGTATATATTGCATTTATTTTCCAGATATTTTAGATATTCTATTAAAACTTTCATCCCTTCCTACGATCTCTTTCAGGCTCCAAATGCAACATTTCCGCCGTGTAATGTATCTAAATAGCACCTCTAGAAAATGTATTTTGAAAGGTCAACAAGCAAGCGGGGGTAATAAATGAGGGCTAGGTGGACTGCCCATGGGGGCGTAATTGGCACAAAGATTCAATACAGAGGAGCAGTGACTTATGGGTAATTACCTGCAATGTCCTTAGACGAAGAGCTGTGAGTGGTTGTCCCTCTGATCCAATCAGCCCCACACAGAGCCACACAGTACACAGGCTCCGTCTTAATTGTCCGATATGCTTTCCCTGCAATGCACGCCCGCCTCTGCACAGCTTTCATGTCCACTTTATAGCCCATCAGAGATAGCGAGAAGAGAAAAGCGAATCACACACAAGTGAACCCAATCACACGCACAATGTACCACTCTTTTTCTCAGCACAGATCAAAAAACAAGCTCTTAAAATCGCGTGAGTTATTTTTTTTTTACAACGCACAAACAGAAACACACACACACAAACGCATACAATCAGCTGAACATTTAGTAAATCCACAGTCACATTAGACTTGCATGCAAGCGTATCTTAACTATGCAACAAGCAGCTGGTTCCCGCTTAATGGCGGCTGTATTCATCAGCAATGACCGATTGACTGATTCACATGTGATCACTGACAACATTTCAATGAGTCTGTCTAAAAATCTTTAAGTGATGTTTGCTTGACTGAACAGAAAGAGATAATCGTGTTATAGAGTCTTTTTTCGAGGAGGGTCTCTGGGTTGAAAATATGTTGTAGGTTTTTACTATTACTCAAAACCTCTATTTGTGCAGGTGAAAGAAAACACACACACACACACACACACACACACACACACACACACACACACACACACACACACACACACACACACACACACACAAACAGTTGACAAATATGGGGAATTTTATTGTGGAGCTTCTTGAAAAACGATTGACAACAACAACAACAACAACAACGACAACAGCAACAGTAACAACATAACAGTAGCTTGAATTACATAAGTCAAACCTACAGACCAACTATCAAAGATGAAGGGAACTGAATTCCTAGCCCTGAATACTGCAGGTAAAGCTCTGACTCCTCCCCTTTGTTGTCTGTTGGCAGATAACAGCCAACGGCAGTGGTTTGTACGTCGACTTTGATGGAAAGCCACCAATAAACAATAAGAAATTCATATGTACAACAATAAATTGGTGGCATTGGGGTATTGTGGCTGCAATGGCAATTGCTAGAGATGTGGTGGTGAAGACAGTTATGGTATGAAAAAACAAAGCTTTATGCTGTTGGATTTAAGGCAAGAACAAAACAATTAAATAAAAACAAGAATATAAAATCGATAGCCATCCAAGTTAAATATATGAAATTCTAGCAGGTAAGCGTACTTGCAGGCTGTACACAAAGACACAAACACAGAAGGTTATCATTTTAAACCACCATAGCAACAAGGACAAAATACTAAATCACATATTGGGGAAAAATAAATTGAAGGAGATGGACAATACCTCCTTCATGTAATCTGTTTTATTCATTGATATGTCCTCCTGATATATATCTACCTATTGTACTGTAGTGTATTATCTCATACAAAACATTCTCTACTCAGTATTACAGTACACGCCTTTCATCAATCAATGGTAGTGTATGTTCTAGACAAAACGTTCGTAAAAATACATTGAAGCTTATTGATGCTGTAGGTTCCTTAAGATCACTAATCACCACAATGAATACAAAGGGAGACCCACTTCAAAGTTGAATCGCAAGGCTTGAGTTTGGACTGATGTACAAAATAATAAAAAATAGTTATGCATCTGACACACAACAACAAAGTGCTTGACTTGCTTGAAGAACCACTGTAATGCTGCAATCAAATCGTCATCAATCCTTTGTGCTGTCTTTACAATGCGTTGACGCTGAAATTGGCACACACATTTTACAGAAACACCGTATTTTAGTAAACATCTGTAGCGCAAGTCTAAACAAGGGTTCCCTTGTACCTGTCCTATGTATCACCATTTTGAGAGACTTTTCTTTTTAACATGCTACTTGCATAGACATATATAGTCATATTAATGCACATTTCAATGAAACCTTCACACTCCAACATTCCCATCTGACGTGGAATCTTAACAGCTCAACAATTGGATTGAGCTCCGCCTTCATACCTACACTGATATATTTTAACTGCTGGATTTCTCAACCACTTTGTAGCATTTCAGTTATACCTGAGCTCCTTCTCAAAGTAAAATTACATGAACGACGACAGCATAATGAAGTCACCATAGCGGCTAAATTAAGGCATATGCCAACCACAATATGATGCAACTTTGGTCAAAATGTGTCCCTGTTGATGAAAATGCAAAATGTCTGCTCTAAAGTCAAAGCCAATTTTAGCTTCTGGTATGACCCTATAGCCATAGACTGTTAGCAGGGACATCAATGTAAAACTTTCTTTTTTGAACACAGGAACCATTTCTGAAAGGAGAATAACGTTTAATGTTGCCTTTCTAGAATACTCATAAGCTGGCTAAAGGCTAGAAACAACACATTATGTTGTAAGCAGCAATTTGTTTATATTAGTTACATTAATGGTATATAATTGCATACCACTAATAAATATATTAAGACTTTATATGTAAAAGCTTCAACATGCTGGTAAGATTGTAGCACTGAGTAGCAGCAACTGAGCTTCACAGATATATATATATATATATATATATATATATATATATATATATATATATATATATAGTGAGAGAGAGAGAGAGAGAGAGAGAGAGAGAGAGAGAGAGAGAGAGAGAGAGAGAGAGAGAGAAAGAGATAATGACACATTCACATTAAAAGTATGTCCATGATTTTTCCATTCTGCTGATGTACTGAGATGTGTCGCTGGCATAATGGGGCCATTCAAAATTAGCCCTGAGTCTGGCTATTTCCCATTCCTACAATGCTTTCTGTTTTATTGATCACTTTGCCCTGTCTATTTTGAGGCTGTTTGGATACCATTCTAACATAATACATTTGGCTGTATCACAGAGCTGAAGTGCCAAAGTATTGTGTGCCTCATACATCTAACACCACCCATCCCCATTCAAAGAACTCTCACTGTGTACCCAGCCATCTCACATCTGCTATTGAGCACGTGTCCTATTATCGAAGCTGACACTGTTGTCTGAGTTCCCATTGAGGTTAATGGGCAAACAATAGCAACTATTTTGAGCTACTAATTAGGGGTTTGTGTTGAAAATTTTAATTGGCACTCTCTCTGTTAGTATTACTTTGAACACATTGCACTGACTCATAATGAACACGACAATTCAAAGTACATGAGTACTTCGATGAGGATGTTGTGGGCGTGGCAGACCACTTTGAGCAGAATCCTCCCAACCAGAGTACAACTGTTTTGATTTGACCAACTCTTAATTGTCTCTTGACTAACTCTGTCTTGATTCTGACATTATGCCACACATGCACACATACTACTCCCACATGCACACAAATGCAATTCTCTATCCAAAGGGGTATGGCTCACAAGCAGTGTGTCTGTCTGAATTGTGCCATTATGAGGGAAAACAAGTTCCTGGCATTCATTCGTAGTTCATGTGAGGCTATGTGCATTCCATTTGGCAGCGCTACTCTGTGAACAGAGGACTAATGAATAGTAGCTTCTCACAATGCTCTAGTTAGTAGAACACATTTGTGTCAATGTTTCTACTGAATTAGTATTTGGATAATTAGCATGCTGTGTGTGTGTGTGTGTGTTCACACCTATTTTTCGGAGAAAAGACAGCATGTGCTCAGCTTTTCAATGAAGGATTCATGCCGAGAAAAACGACCCTAAATGCCAATGTGCTTTTGTCAGTACACGCGAAACACAAACAAACCGTACCGCACCGTAGGAAAGAGTCAGCTATATAACACTGTTCTAGGCACAGGTGTTTGAAAAACGAATCTAATTCTGTCATTTTGGACATGCCCCAGTCGTGACCCCATCAAACCCTATGATAAATCATCCCTACTACTACAAAGAATATCCAAATGAAGAATACGAGCTTTGTAAAAGTAGCTGAAAGAGTGAAGCATGGCAGCCTGATGTAAAGGTTAATACAACATCTGACGCCCAACAACAGCTCAACGTCCAACAGTTTAGCAAAAATAGGTATTCTCCGTTAGGCCTCTCCCAAATGTATGTCTGTAAAGTACTTTGCCTCTGGAGAGTCTCTTTTAGGTGACTTATGCACACTGCATTCACCTTTCTTTCTTCCTATTCAAACCTCCATCCATCATCTATCATCCATCAATAAAATTCCATTCAAAAGAGCTTAATTTGCATCATTCATCCATCCATCTATCCATCAATGTAACAATCATCCATCTATCCTCTCTCTCTCTCTATTAATACCATTTCAACAATAGAAAGCCTCTATTTGTGTTTTGTATTTGGGGGTGGAGGGGGAAAACCCAGACCCATGCAGACAGGAACAGTGCCCAAGGATGATGTCACTCAGCTCTCTGAAGCTGCAACACAATCACTGACAAGAAAAACACATTACAAGATAAACCTTTATAGAAAAATATATGTATGTCTATATTTCAGTCCCTCATCAGCTATGCTTATGCTAACAAACACATAAACAAAGAATATTCACAAAGCAAAAATCTGGTGAATTTTCCTTTCATTTGCTGAATAAAAATATGAGCTAAAATTGTATTTGTTGCAGCTTTAGAACAGTGGATATATTCAGGCGAAACATTGTCAGCCAACCACATCAAGCTGTTGTTCCTTTCGACTATCATAATATGAGCTACCAATCTGTTTATCTATTCACAACAAATGAGATGTGTTTTATTTATCTCACATATCAATAGCTCCGCCTCTAATATGAAAACAGCTTCATGGCCAACAACATTTTAGTAATTAAGGGGCTTTTTGTTGTATGTAATATATGATTTCCATTTTAAATGATTCTGGGCTTTTCTTTGCATTTTCATAAAAACATAAAACGTGCCTTGTTATTAAAAATTCTGTTTAGCTTGTAATTTTCCATTCATGCAAATAATCTTAGATGCAACTCAAAGACAAAATAGGATCCAAATCATCAACACAGCTCTCTTGTTTTTGGCAGAAAACCTGGTGCTGAATATATGTCCAAGAATCTTCTGTCTGTGATGCAAATATATGGCGCAAAACATCGAGAACCTGTGTAATACAGTCTTTTCCCCCAAAACAACAATGCTCTGCACACTGAACCTTGACCCTTGCACTCAACCTGTAACTCGTAGCTTTCCACCAGAACACATTGAACACAAACAACTGCATCATATTCCCATCGATACATTGAGTTATTTGGATTCCAGCAGGAGATAGGCGGAAGCAGGTTGTATGTGTGTGTGTGTGTGTGTGTGTGTGTTACAACAGAGAGGACTATTCCAGGTGGGGTGTTGCACTGTAACAGATCAATCGATGATCTCTTCAGGGTGTAATGCTTCCCAGCAGGTCTGGGGTGATGTACCCTACCGGCATGGGTGCCAGGGCTTTGAGTGGGTGTTGGGGCAGGCACTGGTGTGCAGGGGGCGGGGGGGGTGGTGGGTTGAGGAGCAAGCTGTGCTGGTAGTCCACCTCCTGCACTATGGTGTAATCTGAGACCGGCGGTAGGAAGGGTGGGGGGGAGGCGTCGGGGAGGATGTAGGAGGGCTGGTAGTCCTCTGCCGCCTTTACGGACGCGTTGGGCGGGGCGTTTCCCATGTGCTCGGCGGGGAGAGTGTGGTAGCCGTTGGCTACACCGCCCATCTGCCAGCTATTGGCGTCCGCGGTGTAGCCGTCGCCGCCGGGATCGGCCCCCACCACCACCAGCTGGAACTGCTGCTGCGGCTCCTTGCATTCCCAGGCTCCCCCTGAATCTTTCCCCTCGCTTCCCTTCTGCACTCCCATCTTCTTCTTCTTTGCCTCCTCCTCCTTCTCCTTCTGCCCCTCCCTGGCGGCGGTGGACTCCAGGGCTCTCAGCTGCTGGCCAGGAGACAGGACCACGCCCCCGGAGGGCATCACGTCGCTGACCTGGGCGTAGAAGTCAGTGTTGAGCCAGGCCTGGGGCCGCTGGGCTCCGTCGCGGGCCAGGCTCGGGTCTGAATCTCCGCCCGGAGACCCCACCTTCAGCTCAGGCTGGCCAGGCAGCAGGAGGGTGGATGTTGGGGTGGGGGTGGTCAGCAGCATCCTGAGAGCGTCCTGGTCGGGAGGACCGTGCTCAAAGCGGTCAGCCACGCCCACAACACCGTCATCATCCTCATCCCTGAAGCTGGTGAGACAGAGAGATGAAGGATGAGGAGGGAGGGGCAAGTTAGGGTTCGCAAGCTAGGAGCTGCTGTGTGGTTATGAGGTGTCTTGCTCAGGGACATCTCGACACTTAGATAAGGGAATCGAACCAGCAACCCTAACAATACAACAGCGTAACGACAGAAACCACGGAGCAGTGGAACGAGAGAAAGGTACCCGAGAGTGTGGCTGTGGCCCCGGACCGTGTGCTGGCCAGAGGGTTGATGGCCCCCGATGAGCCTCTGGGCGTCCGAGCTCTGGCCGTCCTTGTCGCCAGCGTCCGTGGGGTCCAGGGGGTCCACCTCGATGCAGTCCACCAGGGGCTCGTCCTGGTAGAAGAGGGGGGTGCAGGAGGGCATGCTGCCCATGCCCCCGCCGCTCAGGATGAAGCTCAGCTCCTCGAACTTACCCTTCTGTGTCGGGGGAGGAGCCACATGTTAGTGTGTTCTGTTTAACGTGGAGTTTGTGTTTACGTGTGTGTATGCGTGTGTGCGGGTGTGTGTGTATGTGTGTGTGTGTGTGTGGATGTGTGTGATGTTTAAATGTAAGCTAATTATGACCATGCTTCTTCCTTTTATTACTGTGTGTTTTGTTGCCAATGTGTGTGTGTGTTTTACTTATCAACATTTTTATTTGATTTACTGGTCCAGGACCTGATCAAGAGCTCGTTCAAAGGCATAAATGGTTATGTTGTTACTGACAACCAATAGGTGTTCTGGGGCGGGGCGCCACAGTAGAAGTAACAGCTACTTTTGTGCATGAGATATTTTGACAGTTTTTTTAATTGTGGTTACCAAAACAAACACCTACACACACATGGAAGTAAACATGCATCTAAATTTGAAACATAATTGTTTATATGGACACAACCTTATCGAAAATCTGTCAGTATACAAATGTGAACCCACACACGCACGCATGCACACCACACACACACACACACACACACACACACACACACACACACACACACACACATACACACACTCAAATAATGAATGAGACTTACGTTGAGCATCTCTGGATCTATCCCTTTAATCTTAGGCGTGGGCACCGGGGGTAGCAGCAACACAGTTAATCTAAGAGATGCAAGAAAACATTTATTCAGGTCTCACATTGTTGATCCTGAACTTGTGTACACACAAATGTAAATTCAGTTACATGTAAGTTAGGGTATGTGTGCAGATGTTTATATTTGTATGAGCTTGTGTGTGTTTTTGTGTTTGTTTGTGTGTGTGTGTGTGTCTGCATGCGTGCAAATGTGTGTGTGTGTGTGCATGCGTGTATTTGTGTGCGTGTGTGTGTGTATGTGTGCGTGCATTTGTGTGCATGTGTGTGTGTGTGTGCATGCGTGCATGTGTGTGTGTACATGCATGTGTGTGTGTGTGCATGCGTGCATGTGTGTGTGAATGTGTGCATGCGTGTGTTTGCATGTGTGCATGTGCATGCGTGTGTGTGCATGCGTGCATGTGTGTGTGTGTGTGAGTATGCGTTCATGTGTGTGTGTGTGTGTGTGTGTGCATGTGTGTGTTTGCGTGTGTGTGCATGCGTGTGTGTTCGCACCTTTGTTGCTGAGAAAAGATAAGCAGCATGATGAGGATGACCACCGCCAGAATTCCCAGCACCAGGGAAACAGGAAACATGCTCTCTGGAGCCGCACAGGAGGAAAGACATTTAATCATCTACATCTTCATCATGTCCTCGTTCATTTGTATTTCTTATTCGTTTGAGTCTAGAAATAGAATCACTTTCCCATCCTCAATATATCATCACTGTAGTTCTCTGTATATTTCTTCAATATCCTCATGAAGACATCCATCAAACTGATATGTGCTGTATTTATATATTTGTCCTATAATCTTTTGTACACTTCATTTTTGTAAATTAAATCCAACCAGTCCAGTGTTACCCTCTTGTAGAGGCCCTGCAACCATTTTCTGTCTCAGTAAGCAGTAAACTGAGCGGATAATTCCTCCTTTGGTATCTCTCTCGCTCTCTCTCTCTCTGCCTCTCTCTCTGAATCTCTTCTCTCTTGCTCTCCCTCCCTCTCCCCTCTCTCTCTATCTCACTCTCTCTTTCTCTCTCTTACTCTCTGTCTCTCCCTCCCTCTCCCTCTCCCCATCTCCCTCTCTCTCCCTCTCTATCTCCCCCCTCTCTCTCTCCCTCTCTCCGTCTCTCTCTCAAACTCCTTCTCCCTCCCTGCCTCTCTCTCCCTTCCCCCCTCTTTCTCCAACTAACTCTCCCCCCTTCTCTCCCCCTCTCTTTCCCTGCTCTCTGTATGTCAACAACTCCTGCACTCCTGAAAAGGGGGGCAGATGTGAAAGTGCGTTGCTGACATCTCACCTCTGACAGGAAATTCTGTGAGCTGGATGAAGATGGAGTCGCTGTAGCGGCCAAACTTGGTGAAGGTCATCATCTTGCAGCGGACATGCACCTCGTACTCCTCCTCAATGTTCAGGCCGTAGAGGGTCTGCTGAGTGCCCCCCTGCACCTCCACCTGGACACCAGAGGGGGGCGCAGTGGAGAGAGAGGGACAGATGGAGAGGTGGGAAGGGCAAGCAATTAGGAACCAGCCGAACGCGCTGTGCTCACTGAGAATAAATACAGTGATCAGAGTGAAACAGGGAGCTGAGTGTGCCTGGTGTATTTTCAGTCACCATTGTCATCATTATTATTATGACATGTGCCTGTCAGACCTGCGATTTGTAATATATTATGGGTACACTGCAAAAATCACAGATATATCAGGGTCCGATGCATTTCTGTGTGTGTGTTTGTGTGTGTATGGCGGGAGGTTTGTCTCATCATTATTAATACTAATAGTAGTCAACTTGTGTCTTTGCACATTTGTACAAACATTTTGCACAAAAACCTGAAAATATTATTTTTTTCCGATGACAATATGCATTAGCTGCAATAAGGCAGTCTCAAATCTAAAATGGGCTTGTGAACTGTTGAATCTGCACAAGTGATAGGCTTGAATTGATTGACGTAGTTTTGAGATTTAGCTTTGACAAATTTCATGGTGTTTCGGATGCGCAATTCAAACACTTCTTACTACCGATCGATGCGTGTCTACAGAGGTTTCTTCTTCAGTGGTGGAGTAGAGGAGTAACAGAACGCTTACCCTCTGATAGAAAGTGTGCCCCTGGCCAAATAAAAAGCATTTATTTTCAATGAGCCATGTGTTACTTTGCAAAACTTTGTTGATTAAACAACAAGATTTAAAGGACGAATTAAACAATCCACATTCATTTACGTGGGTGAAATCGAAGTGCAAATAATGTGGCTCCACCTTCGCTGAATGCATGTGCACTCCTGCGGCCAGGGGCCCACATCCTATCGAAGTAAATAAAAAATAGCAACATTTGGATCGTTTTATTTGTCATTTAAGTTTACTCATAATAATAATAATTATGAGACAAATCTTCATAAGTGCACGTGTGTGTGTGTGCATGTGCGTGAGCGCTTGTGTGTGTGTCTCGTCAGACTGAACTGCATAAATGCATGTGTGCACAGACATGGTCCAAAGAAAATGTCATCTCAAAAGAATGAAGACAGGAAAAAGAGAACACAAGAAGAGAAGTCGAAGAGGAGGAGTTGGAGGTGACTGGCAGAAAATAAATAGTGTAAAGCACAGTGACAGAAGCGGGGAACTCACAGCAGTCCACTCAGTGCTGTTTCTCCTCCTGTACTGGACCTCGTAGGCCAGACGCATCCAGCCCATGCTCACGTCTGCTGAGGGCGGGGGGTCCCAGCTGACGATGACATCAAAGTGCGGCCCGTACAGACTTACGCTCAGCAGAGTCCAGTTCACCGCCACTGGGGGGTCGGGACGAACTGGAGCAAGGAGACAGGAGAGGGAAACACCTGAGCATTCTCGTCCAATAGTAATGGAACTATGTGGAGCAGAGAAAGAGAAATATGCGGGAATTACACACGTATTTACACGCGAGACAAGGATAGGCAGTGTTGAGTATTGAATGTATAACTAAAGAAATATTTCTGTTTGAAGGTTTAAAGTTAAAATGACTATTACTATTGAGTCTTTTCTTTTTTGCAGACACTTTTACCCAAAGCGTCTGCTAAATGAGGAGCTGGGGCCTCTTTGCTCGAGGATGCCTACTACAGGTAGACTGAGGGCCTCGGGGTTCAAACGCGAAACCTTTTAACTGGGAGTCGAGAGACTTTGTTGAGGTTCGATCCCATTCCTAAAATAGGAATACTATCCTATTTCTTATTTGTATTTATTTCAGGTTTTTCCAACCTGTTTCAACGCTTGTCTTGAATGTCAGCTGTTGAATACCTTTTTCGAGTCCATAATTGCTATAAGGAGCTGTGCAAATAGAACCTGACAGTCTGATGGATGTCCCGGTGGATGGATGATCCCTGGGGGTAAGCAAGGGGTGGGGGAGGAAGGGGAGGGGGGGGTGGTTTAAGAGGCTAGGGAGGATCCAACCTGTCACTGCAGGGCTCAACTGTAACCTGGTGACTTAATGGCTCAACCTGAAGAGGTGAGGGAAACTCTCCCTTAGGTCAAGCATGAGAGGCGGGTAAAGAGTGGGGAAAAAACGGTGTTAAAACTGTGCTATCAATGTTTTAATGTAATTGTTCAATGTTTTATTATTATTAAAAAGATCGTTTTTAGTTTTACTGATTATGGTTTATGTGATATAAACTAAATGACAACTGCCTATTGATAGAGCCACAACTACAGCAGCCTGCCATTGGTCTGCGGTAGAGACTACCAAGACTACAGAGAAACTATTCCTATCTGTACTTGCTTTTAAAACCCTACTAAAAACTCACCTTCATGGCTGTTCAAAATGGATGTATTCATTATTTGTATTTTCCTATCTGTTTATGATATTATTTCATCCCTTCATATCTTAGACCCTTTTAAATTATTTAATCCTTCCTTCTCTTATTACTCCTCTGGTTATTAGCAGCTTTTTAAGTCACATTTATACCATGTTTACCTTTATACGTAGTTTTTTTGTTTTCTATATTCTAACCGTAATTATTAAATTATTATCTAATTAGGGTGTCGAGCACGAAGTGCAAGACAACCTCTTGTAATCGTTAGTTTTATTATTATTATTTATATTCCGGAAAATCGACTTACACAGCCTAAACCGCTAGACCGATTTTGATGAAACTTGCTATAGCTGTAGAGGAGGACAACAGAAGATCTGTGTGACAGAACTGCACTTATTGGCCTAAAGATGGCGCTATAGCAATCGTCCAAAAATGAACATTTTGAACAAGCATATCTCCTGACCCCTTTGACCTACAGTCATGAAACTTTAACCACAGATGCATCTCCTCATGCTGAACAAATCTGCCTCAAGAACCTATGACTTCCGCCAGGATAGATTTCCCGCCATTTTGAATTTTGTGAAAATCACTAAAATCCCTAAGGATCCTAGGTTTTTTTAGATAGACAAACGTCCTTTGGAACACAGCATCTATGGACCAACTTCTTCAAATGGTCTATAAACGAAATCTGTGCGATAAAAAGCAGAGCCCCCAGGTGCAATTTAGTTCGAAAAGGGTGTGGCCTAAAAACTAAAATGCTTATATCGACATCAAGATAGAGCCCTATGATCTTGAACCCAATTACAAAGTTGCTTAGAAGTAAATTCTTAAGAAGATGGCACCCATCTTTTTTCAATTGGGGCGTGGCATCAAAAAGGGCGTGGTCATGGCTAAAATGACCACAGCTCCTAGACGGATTGTTTGATTTGAGCGGGACCAATTGTAAAACAATAAGGGTCATAAAGCCTAACTGCTTACGTAAAATGAAGTTGATTGAAAAAAACAAAATGGCCGCCAGACGCAAAAAACGGTCCGCATGGCTTTAAACGGTATTGTCGACATCAAGACGGTCTCCTATGATCTTGAGTAAAATTAAAAGGTTGTTGGGCATGAAATTCTGAACAATATGACGTTTCCACTTTTTCAATGTTGGTGAAACAACATGGCCGCCAGAGGCTAAAAACGGTCCGAATAGACATAAATGCGTTTTTCGACATAAGTATGGATTGGTATGATCTTGAGTCCAATATAAATGTTGTTGCGCATGAAATTCTGAACAATATAGGATTCTCATAATATTTCTATCCACAACAACCTGGCCGCCAGAGGCAAAAAACCGTCAGAATGGGCTTAAAATGCGTTTTCAAAACTCTATATGGACTCCTATCATCTTGAGTATGATAGACAAGTTGTTCAGCATGAAATTCTGAACAAGATAGATTTCTCACTTTTCCAATTATGCCCAAAAACATGGCTACCAGAGGCTCAAAACGGTTAGAATGCCATGATTCCAATCCCATTGAACCACTCTTACTATCATTATCTTCATACTGTATGATTAACTTTCAGCTTATTCCTTGATTTAAAACAACAATACAGTACAATGTAAAGTCCATAAGCACTGACCAAACTGTTTGCAATGTTGATGCAATGCACTTGTCACTACCGTGTGTGTCTAAATGCTATGCCAGTTATGATTCTATTTCAAAGCGTTAAACGAGCGTAACTGCCGAACCCTGACTTTGATACACTTTCATAAAACATTGAAGGCTAAATCACCGCAATTAAGCTGAGGCTATTCCAACCTTATCAACTGTATAAAATCTGTAAATGTCTTACTGGTCTGCCTTGTCTGCCCAAGCCTCGACACCCGGTAATCGCTGCTTGCAGCTTTAATTATTATTTATTATTATTTCTAACTGCAGTATGTTTTCCATTATTTTCGTACAATTATTTTACCTTATATATTTATGCGTTGTCTAGGTCTTTAAGTGAACCAGGAATTGAAATGTAGCATTTGCCTCTCTCTCTTTTGTTTGTCTCTGTTGTGTTGCTCTGCCTCTGTTCTACCACAATGTATTTAAAATGTCATGTACTGTTTAATTGTATAAGATGTACAGCACTGTGCAGATCTGCTTGAACAGTGCTATATAAATACAGTTTATTATTACTATATTTATTATAAGTACCGCAAAAAGGAAAGGAAACCGCATGCAGCTTCGACAAAGGCTGCTAATTGAGAAGGTGAAGTCCTACATCACACAATGAATGCTTTCAAAAAGATTTCAACAGACTAATGCGATCCATAATTGCATATTCTCTTGTTCCCACAGCTATACTCATTTAATGATGACGTGTTCTTGTCAGTTCTTTTCTGCTTTATGCTTCGTTCCCCTTCAAGGAAATCAAAGCCATCTTCTTCAAGTAACTTTGTTTTTTACCTCGACCAGTTGTCAAAAGTAAAGTAAAGAGTGTGAGAAGAACTGTGGGAGCATGTAATGGTCCACAACCTGTGGAGTAGTTTTTCTTTTTAACTGGCACAATTTATTTTTAAGCACTTTTAAAAGAAATTATTAATTTTGTTACAATTTAGTACTATTCAGTTATTTGGCAGAAGTTTTTTATCCAGAGGGACTTCCAGTGAATCCAGATGGGTGTTTAGGAGCAAGTAGGGGTTAGCATCTTGCTCAAGGATACATACGGGTAAGCTGCAGATATTGGGGATCGAACCTAGTACCTTTGGGCTCAAAGTCACCCTAACCACTATGCTATCCTACCTAAAATTCAACAATAAAATCACAAAAAGAACACCATTTAGAGTAAAAAATAGAAGCTCTTTCAGAAACAAAGACTCACATTCGGCTGTCATTCATACTGATATTTACACAAACATTTTTTTTTTTAACTCATGCCTGTGGTACTTGAAGCTGTCACATCCCCTGATCCTTAGGAGTTAAGCCCTTGCAATCCAAAACCAAAAACATTTCCTACTGAGGAAATGGTATTATCCACACCCCAGCGTTTGGGCCGCGGTGCGAGGGAACGACCACTGACCGATGTTCTCCACGGTGAAGCAATCCTCCTCGTTGAAGTAGGTGACGTTGTCGTGGGAACGCAGCTGAACGCAGCACGAAGTCCAGATGGCGGTGTGGTTGCTGTCAAAGAAGCATTCCTTGTTGGAGTGGATGTACTCCGGACACTCTTTCCACGGAGAACTGGTGGGGGGTGGGAACAGTCGTTGAGAGAAATGTGAACACTAGTTTGAATATATCAGGCATAGGCCGAAAAACGGTGGTATTTTTGTATGGCCCCCCCAAATGAAAGCATCAATGCTTCCATTCCCCCCCTCTCCCCATTCCCCAGACATACTTTTTCTTGTAGCGGTAGAAGACCCTGAGGTCCCCAGGCTGGGAGAGGTTGTGGAAGCTGCCCTCGCTCCACCAGCAACTGAAGGTCGCCTGGTCCCTGGAGACGCATGCCGTGAAGTGGGGGACAGATGGAGCTGTGAAGAGAGGGTGAGGTAGGTAGGTAGAGAGATAGAGATAGATAGATAGACAGACAGACAGACAGACAGACAGACAGACAGACAGACAGACAGACAGACAGACAGACAGACAGACAGACAGACAGACAGACAGACAGACAGACAGACAGACAGACAGACAGACAGACAGACAGACAGACAGAGAGAGAGAGAGAGAGAGAGAGAGAGAGAGATAGAGAGATAGATAGATAGATAGATAGATAGATAGATAGATAGATAGATAGATAGATAGATAGATAGATAGATAGATAGATAGATAGATAGATAGATAGATAGATAGATAGATAGATAGATAGATAGATAGATAGATGGAGGGACGGACGGCCGGACGGACAGATGGACAGATAGAGAGACAGACAGACAGACAGATAGACAGATAGACAGATAGATAGATAGACAGATATATAAATAGATAGACAGACAGACAGACAGACAGACAGACAGACAGATAGATAGATAGATAGATAGATAGATAGATAGAGAGTGAAAGAGAGAGAAAGAGAGGGAGAGAAACAGATATATTAACTTTGCCAATGCATTGATACATTCAATACTCAATACTGCCTATCTCACCAATAAATATCTATATGTGTATTTCATGCATATTTATTCTTCTCTGCTCCACATTTCCATCTTTAGGATCTTTCTGACTCAGCACTTTTTACCCCCTCCATCCACTCTTTATCAACAACCCCATTGCTCTCTCTCTCTCTCTCTCTCTCTCTCTCTCTCTAAACTCTTCCTCTTCTCCTTCTACCTCTCATGTCAGGGCAGTTTTTCATCCGACTGAGAGGGTCTGTGGGTTTGGTGCAACCATAAATAAAGTGGCTGAAGGTACCATTGATTTTTGCTTTTTCTGTTCCTGCTCTCTCTCTCTCTCACTCTCTCTCTCTCTCTCTCTCTCTCTCTCTCTCCCTCTCCCTCTCTCCCTCTCTCTCTATCTCTTTCCCTATCTCCCTCTCTCTCTCTCTGCACCCCCTCTCTCTATCTCTCTCTCTCTCACACACTTCCTCCCTGCAGTTTAAATCACAAACAAACCCTGCATCGATGACCCCACCCACCTACACGGACAACAACAACACATACACACACACGCACACACACACGTAAAGGAACAGGGTGATCAACAAATGAAAGCATCAGGAATACAGAAAAACCAAAGGTTGTCCAAGCACACATATAGCCAAACGGATAAAGACAAAAACCCATAGACAGACTCATACGAACACACACGGACGCACGCGCGCGCGCACACACACACACACACACACACACACACACACACACACACACACACACACACACACACACACACACACACACACACACACACACACACACACACACACACACACACACACACACACTTCCCTTGGGTGAACCTGCCTTCAACCCACAAGGGTTGATTCATAACAAGGTAGCTCAGCTATTAATAAAAGCTGTCCAATTGTATACCAAATTGGACAACCTACCAAACTAGCACTTAAAGTGAAAACCATTAACTTAAAAAAAAAGATATATTCATTATGTTTTTTACTTTCATATTGGAAATGGGAGATTGTGGTTCTGTTCTTGTATTTTATTATTAAGAATTTCTGTCCGAATGCAATTATAAGTTGTCTTTATTTGAAAAGATTTGCTGCTGCTCAAGGGAATGTTTTTGCCTTAGCTGTGCCTCTATCTCCATCTTCACAGCCAGCACACTCTGCTCTTGTCCAGACCTCTGCTCTCTCGTTCCCTCTTTCCCTCCCTCCTTTCCCTCACCATGCACTATTTGCTCCCCTCCCTCCTGCTTTCATTCTTCTTCTCTCTACCTCCCTTTCTCACATTCCCTCTCCCTCTACCACCCCTTCCCTCTCACTCTCTCTCTTTCTCCCTTTCGCCTCTCTTTCCATCTCCTAATCTACCATTCCTTCCTTCTTTCCCTAGCTCCTCCCTCTCTCCCTCCTGATTCCACACGTTCCTGCTACCGCCATCAAAGAGCTTGCTGGATTGCTGCAGAAACTTGATGCCATCTGGACACTTTGGAAGAAATAGCTTAGAATCTTCTTTTGTAGGCCTCCCTGAGCAAAATACATATCCCCTACCTCCTAATTATTCATTTGTATCAAAAAAACAATTCACTGTACATCGCTTCGGATAAATGCTGAATTCTAACTTCTGGGAAATCCACTGATCTACAAATAATAGGTTTCTGCAAAGTTATTTAGCCATGTTTAGGCTTGTATCTTAGGACTAGACCACAGACCGGTTTTCAGTTCAAAATCATCATTCCTGGATGCACTGTATGTTTACATGTAGGCCTTCAACTTAACTGCTCTGGCTAGCTTGGGCTGAAAAACAGGTCCCATAGGTGAAAGGCTAGGCAGAAATATCTGGAAACACTCTCTCTCTCTCTTTCATAATGCCTCAGTGTCTCTTTTTCTTTCTTGATGACACATGGTCATTAACAGTTGAAAGAGCTACATTAACATTGCAAAATCCATTAATGATATTGTCAATTTCTCATTTTACAATATGGAACTGTGTTGATAAACCCCATTTTGAGGAAGACATGTCATGTGTACGTTAAACTCAACTAAGTCTCTTATTATTCGGTTCCATCCCTAACATTGAACTCCATATGAAAATCATTCATTTGTATTATATTTTACACACACAACTGTCTTCCCTTGATATGGTGTAGGGTGGACATCTCCCCTGTGTGTACCCAGAGGATTAATAAGGTTGTGTTGTGTTACATAATACAAGCTTGACATCAGGCCTTACATTATGAGGATCTGAAGAATAGGCAAATCCCTTATAGTTTAATGTTTAGTCAGGGACATGCTCAAATAAAGGGTAATGTGTGATGTGCAAACTTAATAATGTATGCATGCATTATAATATGTACTGTAAATTGCTGTTGTTTTCTTTGCTTTTCCAGAGTACAACATAGCATTGTGTTTAACAATTTCAAAATAACCTTTTCTCACTAGACAATGTTTTTCACAATACCTTAGCAGTTTCTATTTCTGGAAAGTACAACTGCAGTTATGCAAGTCTTGACTGGCACACATGCCAGGCGAAAACCTCCGGTATCGAGAAGTATGTTACAGCACGAATGGGAACATACCTCCAAATCAGCAATTTACTATCCAATAGTTCAATAGTAGTTTAATAAGCAGATCCCATTGACTTTACTGGCAAATGACTTGAAGATCACTATTGAACTGAACAACTATTGTAGTGAGGAAATTCCCTGGAACATGACAGCTCAGTGCGACTCACTGTTGCTACTTCAATAGTGAAATAGTGCAACATGCATTCATTTGGGTTCATCTAGTTTTGGATTTGTAAGACAAAATGTAAAAAATTTACATAGATTCTCTGTACAGTATGTACATTTACCCTTTCCCACAGTATTCCTAAATACCTGTGGTTTGTGAGAGATAATGCTAATCACATAGAAAACAATCTTATTATAATTTGGTTCTTATCCGCTAATGCATATAATTACCTTGTGTGTGTGTGTGTGTGTGTGTATGTATGTGTATGTGTGTGTGTGCGCGTACATGCATGCATGTGTGTTTGTGTGTGTGTGTGTGTGGGCTTGGCCTTGATCTTATTATCATCTGGTTCTTATCCGCTAAAGTATTTAATTTCCTTTTGTGTGTTCATTGTGTACCTGTGTGTGTTTGGTTGAATGTGCATGCAAGCATGCGCGCGTGTGTGTGTGTGTGTGTTCATGTGCATGGGTGCGTGTGTTTGTGCATGCGTGTGGGTTTGTGTGCGTGTGCATGAGTGTGTGTGTGTGTTATGGAAGGTGCATGCATGTGTGTGTGTGTGTGTGTGTGTGTGCATGCGTGTGTGCATGTGCTTGCATGTGTGCATGCATGCGTGTGTGTGTGTGTGTGGGGGGCTTGTCCCTGGAGTGCTTCAGATGGTAAACAACAGTCCTACTCTGTGCGTGAGTTCACTCTACGTAGCTGGGTAACCACTTGTGTCCTCCCATCTAGACATCAGCCTAACCCATTAAGGGTTAAAATCCACTAAAAGGCCTAAATAAAGCACTCTGCTGCTACCGTTCCTGGCCTGTGAATATAGCTAAGAGCCACAGAGGGAGGGGGAAAAAAAGGCAATGACGCTTTGTCAGCGGCCATATTGTTTAATGCTTGACTAACCGCCGCAAAGAGACGGAAGGGCAGATGATCTTAATTACAACCTCTTCCCGCTCATTTGCCAATATGGGCGCTACTTTGTGGATTTAATATTGCTTGGTTGCTGAATGTAGGGATTGTGTGTGTGTGTGTGTGTGTCATTTTCATAAAAATAAAGAAAATGTTTCCTACGGTTACACGTGTGTGCTTCTGGAAGCCCCCACTATCAGGTGTTTTGTGTTTCCACATTACTGCAAATCTTTGCATAATTAAGAAGCCATTTTCTGTCACCCCTTTTTGTCCCTTTTAATTGCCAATTCTAATCACCACATCAGTTTCTATAGGTCTCTGCGGTGACTCATACAGTTTGTTTTCAGCCTTGTTATTTTCTTTTCACATTTATCCCAGCCTCACAGGTTCACTTTGCTCCACCGGCTAAACTCTGATAGCTGGAGTGAATCGTTTTCATTGGCGGAAAGATGGATTTAATTACCTAAAACAAGCGGCAAACATGATTCACTCTCTTTCAGAGCAAGATTTATTCATAGTTTGTGTTTGTGCCTGTTTGTGTGTGTATGTGTGTGTATGTGCCTGTGTGTATGTGCCTGTGTATGTATGTGTCTGTGTGTGTGTGTGTGTGTGTGTATGTGTGTGTGTGTGTGTGTGTGTGTGTGTATGTGCCTGTATATGTGTCTCTGTGTGTGTGTGTGTGTGTGTCTGTGTGTGTGTGTGTGTTTGTGTGCCTCTTTGAGAATGTGCAACTTTGCGCATTTAACTGCCATTGGTCATACAGGCACACAGCCTCAAATGGTGACATGGAGGGAAGAGTGCGGACAGAGCAGGAAGTCAGAGTGAGATGGAGAGAAAGGGAGAGAATTGGATGCTTTATCTCATAATTCTTTCCATACTTGAGTTTCTCCAATACCAGTCTAGTAAGGTTGCAGACGAATATTTACTGAAGCATTACCATCATTTGTTTGTGAGGGTTACATATTGTAAGCCATTGTTACATTAAGCCTTTAAGAACATCCCCACCATAATTACATTTGAATTAGTATCAAATCAAAGTAAGGAGCTAATCAAATTATTTGTACATAATATTAATATACAATGATAAAAAATGTCGATATGAAAAATTTCACTCATCCCTCATTCCTTAATCTGTGTTTGACAGTTAAGGCAGAATAGTGACTAATAGGGGGGCAGGCAATATGGTCGCTAGAGAGAGCTGTTTAAGAAGAGACAGTGAGACGGCAATAAGTGATGCAGAAAATGTTGGGGGGGAGGGGGGGATGCCAGAATGCAACCAGATACAAACAAGAGAATGTAAACAGGTGATAGAAATAACTGCACCCACACACACATACACCAACGCACATAAACACACACACACACACACAAACACAACCTAAATTCCCCAACACTTTATCATATCAAGCCCTAGCTCTCTCTCTCTCTCTCTCTCTCTTTCTTTTTATCTCCCTCTCTGTGTTTCTCTGTCTTATTCCCACTATCCCTGGGTGACTGACTTTGAAGTCCAGCGATGCGGTGAGCCAAATATCTCAGCCTGGCCTTAGACATGTATTAGCCTGAGTTATCAATGCTAATCTGTAAAGCTAAAGCCGCCCGCAGCCCACAGTGTTGGCTAGCTTGTGTCATATCATGTCATAGTGAGGGTAGGTATAGACAAATGACAAGCATTAGGTTTCTGGAGCCTTGCGGACCTGCCCTTACACCCAATGCGCATTGTTCTGAGCGTGGGAGCATATTTTTTCGCCGTCCCTTGTCTGGGAGTTCGTCTTTTTCTCTGCTTGACCCTTGCAGCCTAGTCGCTCCGTTCTATATTGAATTTGTATTGACGTGAAAATGATCATGCCACAATATCTACACCGTTTGAAAGTTGTACGTATATATAGTATAGTAGTACACACCAAATGCATACAATAGTGACATTACAGTGCAAGCCAAGTTTGCTCGGCAAGCCAAGAAATGTGAAATATAGGACCACAGTAAGAAAAGTGTTATATGGACCACCCCCACACAATAACCACAATAACTGTGTCGGAAATTGTTCACAAGATGGTTTCTTTTGGTGACAAGGCACTCCACCTCCGACTCTGGCGACCTCAACAAGAGAAAGAGAGAGAGCTAAGAGCCCTCTCTTACAGAAACAGTCGGTCCTCGGTGCGGGCTACAGTTGTTTACGTTCCAACCGACACTTCCACACGCTGAATCAACACAACACGCAGATCGCTCTCCCTTATGTAACACCTGTTAAACTGTTCACCTTAGGCCTCATTCACTTCTCTATTCCCCCACCAAGACTCCTCCGACCACTGCTCACCCGCATACACACGCACACACACACACGCACACACAAGCACGCACACACACACACATACACACACACACAGGTCCTGTTTTGCTGCACACAACAACACTTTTTCCATTTTGAGGCGTTTGGCTATTCCATCTAATTCTAATAATTTAGCGTTCTGTTATCCACACTGGCAGCGTGCCCCCCTGTTCACCAGCCTCATAGTGGCATAACAATAAGACACTGCTGTCATCGTCTTCATGTTTGTTCTATAGCTATAGGGTAATTGTATCTCCCTGGGGTTAAACTGGGAGAGAGGGAAAGAAAATGATCAATAAACAATAAACAATAAACTGTGTGACACTATAAAGGGAGTATAATTATAGTTTATTTTGATTATGGTACCACACCTTTGCTCCGTAACCACGGGTTACCGCCTGTGAGGCGCACTTTGTCAAGACTCCCCTCAAACAACCTCCAATGGGCTGACTCATAGTGTTAGCAGACAGAAACAGACAACAGGGAGCAGGAGGGGAAAGCAGGGAGAGATATAGAGAGGGATAAGATAGATGACAAGCGGGGCCCATAATCACGCTGGTAAACCTTTAAATACAGAGGGCTGTATCCAACATCAAATCGATGTCCTTGTCCTTGTGGTTGCTTTTCAAGAAACAACAAAAAAGAAGAAACAACAAATACATTGACTACAAACGAGAGGACAGAAAGACTGGCGACGGAGAGGGGTCATTTCAGTTCAATCAGGGGAGGTTACTCCAAATGATTCTAAAATACACTTAAAAATACAGCTTCTCTACAACAGGGTTGAGATAACAGAGACAAAGGAGACTATGATGGGATGTTGCACCAAATGAGCAAGTTCAAATAGAGACCAGAGTGAGGGGAAAACTGGTGTCCAGGCGAGAGGTATTCTATGCTGGCTTGACAAAGCAAGTCCCTCTGAGAATGGAACGGGCTGTGTCTGTTTGCTCATGTTATCAGTGGCCGGTCAGGGGTTTACAGGTGTTAAATAAATGTTGGGAAAGACCAGGGCTATGGTAATATGCGCTTGTTGGAAATCAATCAGTCTATAAACCTGCTTGGCGGGGGCTGTTGACTGTTGCAGCTTGAAATAAGGTTGATATGAACACAGGGACAGTGATGAAGCTAAGCACTGTCCAAACGTTTCCAAAGTTATCTAAGACCACCGTCTTAACATAGCAAATTATTTATGCATCGCACAGGATTTGTATGCATTTGTACGTATATTAAATACCTGTTAGGTACTAAGCGCTTAACTGATTGACGTGTGTGTGCGTTTGTCTTAAATATTATCAAGGGATAAGTAATAATGAATTATGTGTTATGCAGTATGAGCTGACTAAAAAGGTGCAGCCATTATTCTTTTGTCCTTGTTATATACAATGAACATCTGCTTTTACCTGTTTACCGGCTTTACAAAACTGTGAAACTGAGTATTTGTACCAAGACCGTAAGAACATTTGATTTGAACTTCAGCTTAAAGCCCAAACCAAAATGTTTACCAACTCTATAAACACTTACAGTGAGGGGGTGATGTGTTTGTGGGCCTGGGGAGCCCTTTGAGACGGGAATTGGATTTAGAGGTCTGTAAAAATAAACTAGCTGACTTGACTTCTAGTTCAATATCAGCCGGGAAGGTTGTTGTACTTCTCTATGTGGCCTAATCCATATCACGTCAGGAAATGACCTCATGGTGCACCCTCATCATCAGCAACACAGCACACCCAACAGAGAAGGACGCACACCAGAATAGAATAGAATGGAATAGAATAGAATAGAATAATTAATATTTTTACTGTTCATATATAGTTCATAGCTAGTTCCCACACATATAAAATAACCAGGACTGTGGGGTAGAGCCTCAGAATCCCATAACCTGTTATGTACAGACAAGTATTTCACTAAAAGCTGGCATGAAACCAGTGAATTATATAACTGACTTGATTAAGACCTTGAATTTTACTGATATAAAACACACAATACAGCACGTTTGAGTAACAATCTCCAAATTTCCCATCTGGGATCAATATGGTACTATTTCATCATCATCATCATCATCACTATAGAGGATTATTTTTCAAACACTGTTTTCTCCAACAGTATCCCATCCATACACAAACATTTGCAGTGCATAACTTCACTTCAACTCAAAAATTTTGATTGTCCTTCAAAGTGGACCACAACTGACCACAACAGAAGTCATCATCCCATGCCCGTTCTATAACACTTCCACACACTTTCACTTGGTCACCCTGTAAGACCAATTCTTTCACATGTGCCTCAGTGACAGCTGGGTCTATCTGGCTGAACATCCTGTATCACGTGTGTGTGTGTCCCTGGACTTTGACAATAGGGTCCAGTCCATATATTTACCCTAGCGCTATTGATCACCGCCGTGTTTGCCTAGTGAGCCAAACCAGGAACTAGCATTTGTTTGCTTAACAGTGAACTTTTCCACATGCGTCTTAGCCCATTCAGCCCTGCGCAATGCCACTGATGTCTGTTTTAAGGCTTGATAATGAGTGTCAATTGAATGTCATTTGAACAAAAGGGAAAAATACATTAGTTAATGTTTGAAGGATAAGATCAATTGGGAAATATTAGTGAAAGATCTCCAAATAACACACGCACACACACACACAGACAAGCAAGTGCACACACGCACATACATGCAAGCACACATACACATGCTGCAACATGTACGGGTCAAAACAAACATCTTGATTCGCCTACTCTCACATTATCCATTCAAATCTTTATTTGCTCAACTTTGCATTTTTCTTTCTCTGTCACGCTTTTCTTTTTTTTAAGAGAGCGGCGGACAAACAGACAGACAGACAGACAGAAACACAAACTTGTGTTTGTGTTTCAAACACAGTAGCATTGACCTACCTGACGATGTCATGTGATCGTCGTCCATCAGAAAAGCTGACAGCCAACCGAGGGAGGTGGCGAGGAGGAGGGTACAAAGAGAGGAGGACCACATGATTCTGCACAGACTGCAAAAGAGAGGAATCACAGTCAATAAGATATCCTTAGGAACGGATATCCACCATAATGTATTGATGTTGTTAACACATTCACAACACCCTCACGTCAGGGTTTTCTCTATCTTCCAATGTCTTCTACTCTGTCTTTCTCTCTTTTAGCCTTTTATTTTGTTGCTGTTGTTCATTTTCAGCTGGAATATTCAAAACCCAAGCTGACAGCTGTGTTCTTGATGTTGATATTCTGCGGAAAAAAATTATTTGAGCATTAAAGGGCTGCATGTGAATGTTCATACATTATTAATGCATCTCTGAAATACCTGTGTGCATCTTCCATTCTGACATTTAAACTGCGTTACTTAGTTGAACATTTTCTCCACAGACCAAATGGATTCAGACGGAAAATAAATCGGTGGGTTGATTGAGACGTAGGTGGACACAGTGGACAGGGAGCTCCGCTTTTCATTCTATCATTTCATCGTTCTATCATTTTAAATCCTGTTGAACAAAAGTGAAGGTTGCACTCAGAAGGTTACATAATGCAGGTTTAACAAGAAGTTTCAGTGAAATATGATTTCCTTTATACTATGGCGTGGTAACGGGCGAATACACTGAGACAAACAGGAACGGGATTTAGCTGAGCTCCAGTCTCTAAATATAGTGTCTGTACCCCTAGCTGCTATTTACAACCCTGTCTTCACGAGCCCTCTGTGCAGCCAGCAACCAACCTGCAGCCAGGAGCCTGGAAGACATTATTCTTACGGATGACCTGCCAGTTGTTGTTCATTTTCGGTTTCAAACCATCAATAGTTATCTTGGCAAAGGTTGGGAAAGGGGTATCTTGGCAAAGGTATGTGGGGGGATGGGGTCAAACACTAGTTAATCACAAACAAGGAACAAGTGAACATTTTAAAGAAAAGGTTTTATGTTCTCCTTTAGGCCCTTTAGGTATTTTATTTGCATTCAGACTACGCTCTGCTTAAGTGTATTAAGCAAGACATGAAATATGTTGTTTATTACATTACATAACAATAATGAAGCATGTTCTGATGTGTGTGGTGCAGTGTCCTCGTGTTACCCTAAAAAGTAATTCTGACGCAATAAACCATGTGGATATATTTATTTAAAAAAAGTATATGCGTGCATGCTTGTGTGTGCATATGCATGTGAGTATCTGTGCTCACAAATCTCTGCCCCTTTTATTCAGGCTAATAATATTTTTTATGTTTTGGACAACACATTAATTACAGTAATTAGGCAAAACGAGATGTGTTCCCTTTGCCACAAACCACTCTCTGGCGACTCCAGTGTGTTTCTGTTTCCAAACATTGTCCACTAGGTTGAGAGCCCTGACCACCGCTACAAGAGAGGACCAAACGGCCCCCTCATTCCAACACGTGGCCCCCTGTTAATCCCTGCATCGCTCTCCCCTGCTTCCTCCCCCTCTATCATGTGAAAGGCCCCTGTGAACACTCTGGCAAAAACCAGTGTGTTTTCTGTCTCCTCCTGCATATTTCTATTTCCTTTTTTTTTCTCCTTCCCATGGCCAATTAGAGGCCCCCTTCAACAGAGTGGAAGGCTGCCCGAGCCAATCGGCACAGAGGGAGGTTTAGGGCCAGCCTTCTGGGGTCCGTTGGTAAAGATTAAGGTAGTCTGTGGTCAACCCTCCTCCCGCTACCACTGGCCAAGTGCTCTCTCCATCGTTCCCCCTCTAATGCACACAAACAAACACACACACACACACATACAAACACACACACACACACACACACTTCACTCTGCAGTGGGACAATAGGGGAGCAAGCTTGCTTAAACATTCAAACCTGGACCGCCATTGCCAAACCATGCCTCCCCTAGGAAACACTGATTAATAATCGGTGTGTGAGTGAGTGTGTGTGTGTGGGTGTTTGCTAAATACACAGATGAGCACAGGATAGGGTGAGCGGGGGGGGGGGGGGGGGGGTGGGGGGTGAATGTGTGTGTGTGTTATTTTGCTAAATTCACAGATGAGCACAGAATAGGGTGAGCGTACATAGAGAAAGAGAAAGAGAAAGAGAAAGAGAGAGAGAGAGAGAGAGAGAGAGAGAGAGAGAGAGAGAGAGAGAGAGAGAGAGAGAGAGAGAGAGAGAGAGAGAGAGAGGGGGTGGGGAAAGGTTATGGGGTGGGAGGTCAGGACATTGCTTTATGAGGATCGTCCATGGAGCAGGCCTTCACACATTCATGTTTTTCAGGATAGGATACATACACACACACACAAACACATACACACACACTGACACACACAAACACACACACACATACAAGAATCAAACATTAGTGGCAACATTGACATCCAATGTTGCATTTGGACCTGGACATAATGTAGAATCTCCAATTCTGGTTGTTAATAAAACAGAAAATGTGAATCTCCTAACCAAAAATATACCCTCCCTCATCAAATAATAATCAAAGTAAGGGTTTCACGCAAAAAGAGGAAAACAATGTTAGTGACTTTCTTTTGTCCTGAAGATAACAAAGCTCAACGATGCTGCATTTACTTCACTGCCTCCCTTTTCCAGATAAGAAGTCTTTTATTTTTTTTAAACATAGTAGCTGCGCCTTTTTGTATTTCATTTTCCTTTTATGCCATTCAATAAATCGATTTGGTCTGCTTACATTCAACTCAAATATAATAATTGGATTCATAGCTGATCTAGGTTTGGTCACAAGATGAAGATTAATTAAATTCTAATCAGTCGACTATTAAAGAAGATTCAAATTAAGGTGTGGTTTCGGAGTCCTTTGCTCCAAACAGACCACGGTGTCAAGACGTGACGTGACGTCATTTATTTGCGGGTTCGTGCAGGATATCCCAACAACCAGCCCCATCCTGCTGCATGGTTGACTGTCTTATTTATTTCTCCAATCAACAGTTTAAGAACACATGACAAGGTCCTATTGGAGGCCTTCCAATCGTTACCTGTTCTCTTGGCTATACAATACAGAAGGTGCAACCACTGCCTTTTCTATTGGGTTACCGTTATTTGAAGAAGCCATAAACAAACTGCCCACGCTCACTCTATGGTTGAACAACAGGCGGGATGGGAAACCTGTGTGAGATTGGCACACAGGTTGGTCTGCGGGGTATTTAATGCTTATCCCAACCCCTCAATTGCTTCCACAGAGGACACAACACAGCAGTAAATACTTTGAGTGGGCCTCTTATAAAAAATAATCAAAAATATGCTTTTTCTCACTTTACTGCAGCGATAATATATATACATTTCATTATCAACTCAAAACCTCTTATAACATAATTTTAAACAATACAATTTCCTTGAATGACGATAACAGCTTGTGCCAAGCGGTATTATGGCATCCTTTTGTGTACAATTTGGCTTGCAAATTTGGCAACAACATTGTGTTTTAGATGACGGTTCATGGTACACTGTTGCTCTACAGTTGCACAAGGAAGGCTCACACCATAAAAAGTATTCTGCCCAACTAACTCCCTCCAGACCACACACACAAACACACACACACACACACACACACACACACACACAAACACAAACACACAACCCACCATGACTAAGAAATACCCCTTTCTGTAAAATAAACAGCATTTGAAGTAAAGCAGCAGAAGCTTCGACATGAGTCTGCTCCTTTTGCAGCTGTGCGAGAGAGGAGAGGAGATCCACACTAGCAAGCCGAAAACGCCTGCTCTCTCAGCCACTCTGAATAGCACAGGGACTGTTCGTCTATTTAACAACTAATCTGTCTGAATGTGAATGTGTGTGTGTGTGTGTAGATGTGTATATTGTGTGTATGTGTGTGTTTGTGTGCTTGTGTGTAGATCTATTCGTCCGTCTGTGAGAGTTTGGATGCATGCCAACATATCCATGTGTCCATGCGGTTGTGTCTGCGTGTATGGTTGCATGTCTGTGTGTATGTCTGTGTGTGGGATGTGCGTGTGTGTGTCTGCGTGTGTACGTGTGTGTGTATGTGCGTGTGTTTGTGTCTGTGTGTGTGTGCATATCCAACTGTTTATGTGTTTGTGTGTGTTTTTGTATATGTGTGAGTGTGAGTGTGAGTGTGAGTGTGAGTGGGAGTGGGAGTGGAAGTGTGCGTGCACGGGCATGCATGTAGTATATCCATGCATGTGTCCAAGCCTGTGTGCGTGTGCTTATGTGTGACTATGTGTTAGGGCTCACAGGCATGTAGGGCCGGGCCTCCTGGCGCCTCCTATGTCCTCTTCTCTTATTTCATAGGGGAGAGTGGAAAACTCTGAGCAAGCACAGTCACCCCTACAAGAGCCAGAACACACATCTGCAGACCCATCCCATCTCGTGTGCCTGGGCATATGTGCATGCATATGTGTGTGCGGTGTGTTTGTGTGTGAGTGTGTTTGTGTGTGTGTGTGTGTGTGTGTGTGTGTGTGCAGTGTGTGTGTGTGTGTGTGTGTGTATGTGTGTGCGGTGTGTTTGTGTCATTGTGTCATTGTATCTCAATCCAATATTTGTATCTTAAACAAATATAATCAATTTAAACCAGATGCATTTTACTGTGATCCCATTTCCTACACAACTATGCAAATACATCAGATAGCAAGAATATAAGAATTACCCCTTGAAGAAAACAACCATTATTCAAATGTTGAATCGCAGATTCATTTTTATTTGTTTTTACACACACACACACACACACACACACACACACACACACACACACACACACATGCACACACACACACAAAAGAGAGTGATACAACTGCATGAAAGCATACAGACACACAAATTAGTAACCACACACAAACCCAAAGCGCCTCTGCTAACGTGTATATATCCTCAAGTGTGCAGTTTGAGATTTGTGCTCACATTTGTGCTCACAAACCTCAAGTACCAGTCAGTCTCCATCCACGGGGCACTGGCCCACTCACAACTGGGCCGGGTGTAGTACCCGCATGGCTGGGATCACTGTGGTCCCATTAAGACAGGGAGGTATCAAATGTGTGTTATATCTTTGTTACATGTTAAGCAACATGAGTTATGAAAAGATAAACGGCCTGGATTCTGTGGCTTGTATGTCTGTCTGCTTTTATGTAATGCTTCACACTCTTGAAGAGTGACACGATGTAAAGAGTGATGCCAGAAGAAGACAAGTCCATTATCGTTACACAAGTAGATATCGGTTTATAGATTGTGTCCTTCGTAGGCTATACTCAAAATGAGCCACGCTTTCTATGGGATGTAACCTTCAATCCAGGTACACAGCATGCAAGAACAAGCATCTTCATTCACACGACTTTATAAACACGTCCTTAATGATGTGCTGTATGAAGCCTCCATATATCTTAATATATTATATATATTATATATTATATCTTAATATAGTTTGAAATATTTGAACCAACATTGTGAAATAGGCTACTGTTTATTATAGCGTACACGCTGAGCTTTAAACCACACACACACACACACACACACACACACACACACACACACACACACACACACACACACACACACACACACACACACACACACACACACACACACACACGGGGTTTCTGTCTAAATTCTAATGTCCTCAACCCACAAAAAAGAAAGATAGCACAGAAGATGTAATCGACGAGTAATTTGTAACTTTCCACTCCACTTTAAACTATATGCGCATTACAAACCAGTGTGTGTGTATATATATACGCATACAAGTTCTTAACTGTTATATTTCTCTTGTTCATCTGCTATGCCCAAACTTCGTACGAGAAGATCTCCCGAGGAAAGGCAACATTGATTTGTGCAAAAACGTTATCCACCGTGAACACCAGAGTTACTTACCGCGGAGTTGTCAGCAGAAAAACAACGACAGCGAGTCGACTTTCAAAACTTGTTCATCTATCTCCAGCGACGACCGCAAGAAGTCGTCCCGTCTTCACCCACTCACTCCGCATGGAATAGCCACCTTTCGCTGGGAAAGAGAAAATGCCCTACTATAACAGGATCGTACCTCTACTCCCCCGTTGGCAACGTGGGGTTGATAAGTAGGCTAAGTTCGATTCAGCAGCTCACTCGCTTGATCTTCTACTTCGGGAATCGACGGACACGCTAATTCAAGGAGGGGTGTGGGGGTGTGTGTGTGTGTGTGGGGGGGGGGGGGGGGGGGGGGGGTGCAGTGCCCCCGTGTTCCACAGAGCTGCGAAGCGCCCTCGTCTGCCAAAAATCCACACTATTCCATCCCCACACACAGACCCCCCCCCCCCACACACACACACACGCACATGCACACACACACGCGCACGTAGACATGCAGACGCAATAAAATAATACATGGATAATCGATTATGAGGAACATGCACAGACTGATTATTTTGCATTAGATATTTTAGGTTGTATGTAGCAATATGCGTTTGGTAATGATAACATGTCATTTCATTGCGCAACAGTGTCCCTTTGGCAATCTTTAGGCCGTGGTTATCAAATCACTTCTTCGTGATCTCACGCAAAAGGTGAATTGACTACAGTGCATATGACGTCAGCTCTCCGTGAATGTAACCCCCGCCGACTCATTGAAAACACAAGTTGTAAAAACAAAATGGTGAATTCTTTCGATTTGAATGTAGGCCTTTTGTTCATTTATAGTCATAGTATTTCAACTGCTATCTCTCACTAACAAAGTATTTATTTAAACATGCTCATTAAGACACTAAGACAACAACAACAACAACAACAACAACCACAACAACAACAACAACAACAACAACGACAACGACAACAACAACAACAACAACAACAACGTCATCATTAACATCATCACAGGAAGAGAAATAGAAGGCAATAAGAAAACAGAATGTAACGTTTGAGAAAAAAAAATGAGAAAGGAGGAAAACAAAATAGGCTATGTTTCTTCATGGTCATCTGCATCTCTCTGCCCCCGTGGTCGCTATTTGCTGGGCTTGTGAAGGCAGTGCTGAAATAAATCAGGAGGGGGGCGGCTGGCAGTGCGTCTAGAGCCTCTCTTGTGTTTATAACCCCCCCCCCCCCCCCCCCCCCCCCCCATTTAGGAGCACAAGTTATAGCCCAGCTATCCTGACTGCAGCCCTGCATCATAATAATGATAAGAAATGATGTGCAAAACACTGATACAGCTCCCTCCTCCCCTGAAGACCAAGACACCTGTCCATAAAGCATATTTACGTTTACCTCTACCATGATCCGGTTCACACTCTGAGTTGAGGTTTCTTTTCATAGTGTGAATTTCATATTTTTCATATAGTATTTGTAGTTTCTTGCATATTCTGGTTTTCAATATCGATAAAGTTTGTCTTATAATGGTAGTTGATGTTGTGTTTCCACCACCTGGATCCATTAAATAATGACACAAAAAAAAAGATACAATGAAATCACAATACAAAACAAAAACTCTGAGACCAAGAGACATTTTATAATTTCAGTCATCACTTGAGCTCATGTAGAGGAGAGTTGTTTAATTGGACAATTATTGGAACCGTCACTACGATTGGAGAAGATTGAGCACAATCCTCGAATCCCTCCCTTTGTAATATAGGCCGGGGGTTCTTGTTCGCTTATTGAATATGACAACAACAGGGCATTTCCTGGGCCCATATACAACACACCAATTTGATTGCATCCGAGAGCTATGGTTAAGTGGGCTAGGAATGTATGCTCATTACAGTGAAACGGTGCGCATCAAAGAGATCACGATTATTCAGAGTGATTTTGTTATATGCAGGTAGAAATAACTAATAGAGATACAAAGATGCCTTTCCAAATCTGTTTAATTTCTTTGCTACCACAAATAATTATTTAGAAAGATAATAATATTAATGTTATCTGGCACATATAACAACGATCATTGCACAGCCCATCATTCACATATGTGTTAAAACTGTATTACATATATAGCATAAGGAAACAACTGAAAATGTATTTTCATTACAACAAAACAACAAACCTCAAAATTGCAAACATAAATTTGGATTTGCTGTCGATCTGGGATATTGTTTGTTTCCAGAATGGCCCTGCATGGTTTTCTGTTCTCTTTTCTATCAGGTGTCTGGGCTCATCTCCGGTGTAATGGCAGAGTGGACCTTTTGTCGGCCACCACCAGTCACCTGTAATGTATTATTGTGTTTTCACATCGAAAGTGTCCCCATTCACATGTGTGTCTATTAGATTAGGATGGACGTGTAAATTGCTTCAGGCTTACATGCACTTGCACACACACACAGACTCACACACACACATGCACACACACAACACTTGTGCACATGCAAGCCACATGTGTGCGTGTGCGCACACACACACACACTTACAAACGTACACATGCACAGCCACACACACACACACACACACATGCAGACAAACATTTTCACACAGACACACACAGACACACACACACGCAAAGCAGAAGGAAAGGTTCCACCATTTCCTTCAGTCTGGGCTTCTGTTGGAGTCGGCAGCATGGCGTATTCCGTCTATGAAGCGTGCGTGTCATGATTGTGTGGCTCTCATCATACAAGACAGCATGGGGCCTGGCTATGCGAGGGGGAGTGTGGGAGGACAGGAAATAAGAGTAAATTGTGGGGAATGGGCGGGATCAGCGAAATCTGGCCAGAGCAGCATGAGAGCCCCTGTCAGGTGCAAAACAAGTCAATTAAGAGAGACGCCCGGCCTAATCACTCAATGCATCATGCATCATGCAAATCAAGTATTTCACACGTGTGTGTGGCAGCTTTAACGTTGGCTGCATCGCAGCATACAAATCAGGAATTTAGCGCTGATGAAAGGAAGAGTCAAGGCGAAGGAAGAAAGAGAAAAGTGAGGAAGATGAAAGAGGATCAACTGGTTCTCTTTTTACTGCACAAGACTCAGCTGGCATGCAGTGCAATTTTAGGATGGATTGTGGTAAAAAGGTATCCAATGGAGTATCTTTAAAAAAGAACAATTCTATGTGTCTGAGGCACATATAATTCCACATATTATACACACACATACTTACTTTTATGTGGACAATTAGGAATTAAATGTAGAATAGGGGCGTGCAAATATTTTGGTGTTTTTACCACACACCACAATGTTGACATGTGCAAAGAAAAACGTATGCAAATAATTTTTGTCCCTGTTGTAATAAGATTTCTTAAGGACAGCCACTTTCTGAAGCCAGCCTGCTACCCAGACACACATCACTTTATATGCATTTATTTAACCCTGATTCAGTCCTCACCATCGAGTACCTGGTGCTGAAGTTTCACAAGTGGGTAGAAGGTTTTAATATTAGAAGAAAAACAAATGGTTGCAGATACTGCTGCTTTTCTTTATGTAGGTCAGTTACTTCAAAGCCCCCATTTTGTTGTTTATTGCAACACACAATATCTAATTCACGAAAATGTATGTATTATTTTGTTCATGTGTGGTAGAAGAAGAGTGTGTTTGTGTGTGTGTGTGTGTGTGTGTGTGTGTGTGTGTGTGGGCATGTGTATATGTGTCTGTATTTGTGTATGTATGTGTGCATGTGTGTATGTGTGTGTGTGTGTGTGTGTGTGTGTGATCACACTGGTTGGAATGAAACCCCTGTTATGAATTTGATCTGCCCTGTTCTAGATGAAGGAAAACACATTCCATGATGCCATTACTGTGGCTGCAAAATACTTTGAGAAGTTAGAAACAGAATGCAAACCTCATTTTATAAACGGACATTCCACACCTCTACTCCGTCTTGGCTGGCCACTACTAATCATAGCAGTGAGTCTTCACTCATTCTTGGCCACACATCATGCGGTCTTTCCATTTGCAACCACAATAACAGACGGGATTTGTAATTGTTGTTCCCAGTTAATACTTTAAAGATAGGTTCCCACGGCACAGCACCTGCCACATTGGCCTGATGTGGCTCCCGACTTGTATTATTGAACAGTTACATTTAAGTGGTGTTTATTCACGGGCATTGGCATGGTACTCCCCCTTCATTGTTGAACAATACCTCACAATACTTTTCACCCTCCCACAAAGGCTACAAGAGATCTCCCCCTGGGAGATGGTGTCCGTAAGTTGTTGACGCAACCAGGCCTATGGTCCAAAAGCATAGACATCCTGTTTACACAGAACAGCAATGTGTACCAATGAGATTAAAGGTCCCTTTCTGTTTAACTAGGGCACAAACTCTTCCATTAATACTTTAGAGATCAGATGTTAAACCTGTAGAAAAAAAGATACATATATATATATATAATACATATAATACAATAAAACTGTCTCCGCTTCTCAAATAGACTCAAGCTAAAGGAAATGTTTAAACTTTCCATTCTAAATCGTATCTATGCAAATCAGGTAGAACAACGTTTTTAGCATCAGTGTATGGTTACCTAGGCAACTAGAATATAAAAATAATATTTAAAAGAATCAGGTCATGTAATTTTCTAATTTCAAACTCGCTGCTATTTAGTGTAGCCAGCCGCCACCATGCAACTGGAACAATATAAATCAAGGCTAAATATTAATAACAAAGAGCAAAACACAAAGTTAGTATGTTATAAGTTAGGTTGAACTTGAAAATGTCGAATAAGTGCAATATAGCGTCATAGCAAAGGCATACAATGTAAATAAAATATGCTATTAGGACTCATTTGAAATTGTGCAGTGACTCCCTTTCTGTGGGGTATAATACACCATCCTGAACTATATTAGCCTACACTGGTTTCTTCCACAAACCCATGGAGGAATATTTGTAATGCCAGAAATCGGAGAAATTCATAATAATGTAATAGCATATAAACTCGACGTCCAAATTATACTATATTTTACATATTATTACTTTGCATAGGCCCTACTATGCCATTATATCACTATTGAATAGGCTACATGTACATTGCTTTGGATATTTGTCGAACAAGTCTATACTTTTATTCCAATGATAATGTTATTCGATTAAGTAATGATGAGTATAAACTTGTTCTTAAATAGACTACAGTGAAATGTTAAATGTCGTGTGTAAATGTGTAAAAATATGTAGATTGGAGACCATGGATATGTGAATAGAAGTTGAAAACTCGATTGAGAGTTTGTCAAGTTCATTCTGGTTCTACAAACAAGTCTGCCGTTATTACGCAGATAAAGGCACAGAGTAAAATGAAAGTCGACCTTTTACACTGCCATCTATTACACTTAGCACACGGGCTGCACACGTTGTTATAGCAGTTAGAGCCCTTTCCTGACACCTGGTGGTAAGAAAGGGCAATGTCGCCTCCAGTGTCCTAAACAACGTTTATTATGCTTTACAGAAATATGAGCTTGGCTTCAAGTGTGATAGTTGCTGACCATACACTATGAAGAAGATATACGAAGCAAGAAAATCTGGCTATACAATTATTAGTAGTAGTAGTATTTTGATCACTTCTCAGCATCATCATTTCACTGCACAGTTCAAATAGCAGGGTAGAAAATGTATATGAAAATATGTTTTTATAATTAACATTGTGGACAATTTATTTGACCAAAACAAAAGTCTCAAATTGTAAGATTACTCAGATTGATATTCTATGGACCCTTTACCAATACTAATATCCTGTATAGTGTGACACATTGAGAGAAAACACCTGAACACTTCAGGATTAATAATCCTGTAAGATTACTAACAAATCTTTTCCTATGTAGATGAAAAATAGAGAAGAGCTGCAATCAGTTCTCAAAAGATTATCAGTGTGGCATTCACACAGGGTTGGTGATTCATTAAAATCCATAACTAGATGCCTTGGGAGGTTCGATGTCCATTACCATAAAACTGTGGTTGCACTCAGAAGTTTGTGAATGTGGTTCACCTCTAATTGCAATTATGGTAGGCTGTTTGTGATGGAATGCAACTCCACATGTATCAACTTGAGTTCAGTCCACTTTTATGTCCTCATTTGGCTTTTCATCTCAACATTATATACGTAGTAATGTTCTGCACATTTGAGCTCAAACAAAGCCACACATGTACATATAGACTGCATTTAATTTGGATTGCACATTCGTTTTACATCAAAACAAAATGGTATATATATATAATCATACATATAAAACATTAAAAACAATAACTGTTATGAACTCATACAGCTTACATTCAGCCTACACCTTTATTTTATGAAGACCGTGATATCAGTGGGGGAACAGACTAGATCCTGAGAACACAATAGATTATTGTGCATGCTTTAGATTCTCAGGCCAGAGTACCGTAGCAACCAGGAGATGCCATCCAGCAGACCTGACAGAGATTCTGCCACTGTATCTTGCACCTTGAGATAGATAAAACACACACAATATACATTAGCATCTACATAAATGTGTGCACACAAACACATACACTGACACACATTTATTTTAGTGTGTTTCATCTTCGGGGCAACTCAATTACAGGCAGACACAGAGACAACTAAATAGTGTGGTACGTGCATTACCATCCAGGGGTTAGGCAGCTGTGGCAGTCTAAGTCTCTGGGCCATCTCAACACTGGATGTCCTACACCCTGCCCCGGTGGGGGTGCTTCTCAAGGCTGCGTCGGTCGCCAAGTCTTCCTCCGGTCGCTCTCTGGATACACAGGAGAGCACCAGGAGAGGCCTGGCCGTGGAACCCCAGGCAGGGCTCAACACCGCCTGGATCTTGGCTGCCTCCACCGCCCCATCACCTATCATCAAAACACATCAGAGGCGTAGTTTATAGAAACTCAAAAGCATCAAGCACTGCAGGATTAGTTGTTCTGTGTGTGTCGGAACCTAGGGAAGTGAAACTGAAACCTTGAGCTGACCCCGCCCATCGTCTTACCTTTCCCAGGCTCTGCATTGGCTACGTAGATGAAGCCGCTCACTGCTTGGCACACTTCCTGCACTTGAGGGTTGGGGATAAACATCGGACAGCTGGATGTATCCGTGTCTTCCGATGTGAAGAGTTTATCATCGACCCTGTACTGGCCAACTCTGGCTCGGTCCCTCTCAGCCCTGCAGCCACACACAGACAGAGATGTCCACGTCGACAAGGAAGGGAACTCTACAACCAGGAATATTGTTAAGTAACACTTACCTATTGGTTGAGTAGAGAGTCAAGATGTTTAGTTTGTGTTGATGGTTGTATGTATAACTGATTCCTGAGCCAATTCCTATATTCATGAAGAATTGGTTGATTTAGGTTGGCTTGGTCATTGAATAATTACCAAAATAATACAAAAACAAACAACTGAAAACCCAATATTGTTGTGGAGCCTTAATGGCCAGTCACTCCACCCACAATTGCATGAATCTGTATGGAGAACTTCCATGCCTGCGTGACATTATGTCACTTGAGCTGTTGGTTTGCCTGTAATGTTCCAACACATATTTAGTTTTTCAGTGAACTATCATGTAATAAAATGGAATGCTTCAATATTTAAGTGCACATCAAGTGTACAGTACTGCTTATTAGCAACACATGCCATAAATGTGCACTTAAGTGTTCATGAATGTGTGAATCAAAAATAGCATTTAGCATGTGAGGTATAAATGACTCAGATTAGATTTGATGTTACTATTACAGCTTAATAATAATAATAATAACACCAAAAATGTATCATGTTTAATGTTGTACATTTCTCCACCATTAATCTGTCTCCCACTGGGAATGGCAGCCACAGGGAGCACATCTGGAGCGTGCATGAGCCTCGTCACCATGGAGACATCCAGCTGTTCAATGCCGGGCCCAAACATGGCGTAGCGTGGCTCAGACGACGGTAGTAGGGAGTTGAGGAAGGAAGTCACCACCTCATATGGGGGTCGTGGAAACTGCCATTTTTGTCTGCAGGCGGGGTGGCCTTTCATGTACCTGTGACAGTATGGGTGAATGCATTAAAAAAAAGGCTAGGAATAACAATATAAAAAATTTAATGGAAGTACTGATTTACCCACTCTGCCATGTAGTCATATTTTGAAACGTTGTCCTGTTCTTCGCCCTCCACTCTTTCCTCCAGCTGTAGGTCATCGCTACAGAGGGGAGATGCCAGGGCTTCTAGTTTAGGCATTGTCACGTGATCTATGGAGGACCAATGAGGCATATCCCGGAGCAAAAAGTATTTCCATAGTAATGGATCTCTAACCATTGCCCTCCAGTAGCGACTGGTAGCTCCGAGGCGGCAGATATCCTCAGGAGGAAGAAGCGTCAGGATCACAAACTGTACATCCGCCTTCAGGAGGAAATGTGTTTAGATTTCTAATGTTCACAAATTAACTTATATTAGTTCAAACGTAACTTGTTAGAATCCTAAAATAAAAGTAGGAATTAGTATGTATAATTATATCTCACCGGCATTCTGTCTAGAATAGATGCATCCTCTACAGGAATCTTCGGACTTTGATTCGAATCACTTTCTAGTTGACATGTATTGGACAAGAATAGTTCTCTGAAACGTTTAAGGCTGCGAATGACAAGCGATTCGCTGAGCTTCTCCGTTTGCTCTTCCATATTTACCATGGGGTTCTGATTTCAAATGCACTACTTTCTTTCTTAAATCAGACGTTACTGAAAACGTAGACCAGAGGCTTCACTTTGAACACTTCCTTGTTGTTGGAAGGCCCAAGTGCATTGTGGGAATGGTATTTAGGCACCACCAAATACACAATTGCGCCATCACATTTGACGTCATTATTCAGTTGTTAGTTAGCAATAAATAAACCAATCTTTGTTAAACCAACGCGCGTATTTATTTTCATTGAGGACATAAAAAACAGAAAATGATTTTTTTTTCTCCTCGAAAAGAACACTTCAATTATAGGCATACTATCAAAGTTATGTGTCAGAAAATGAACTTGAAGATGGGATGACACAAACGAAGCATTACAAAGCAGATATTTAAACTGTACTTTAAAAAGTTCAAAGAATACTTCAGTCTCAATCAACATCTTGTGACATATCCTTACCTTTTGTAATATAGACGCAATTAAAAATATATTAACAAAAGTATAACAAAAATGAAAAATGAAAATAAAATAAATAAAAAGGTCGCTGTGCAATGTCTCATTCCCAAATGGATTATCATTAACTAAATCTTTTTTTAAAAAAGGTTATTTTCTTAATAGTCTTTCTAATATTAATATTAATGTTACTTTACCACATTCTCAGAGCAGAGCATATGCTCCGACCAGCCTGGAGTCAGGAAGATAAGTGTTTCAGGGACAGAGAGAACATTTGTTTTGTTTTATTAATCTTTCTCCTTAACCCCACTTTTACACTATACACCCAAACCCCTCTAGCCCCTTAATACCTCTCCTTTGGCCAAAGCTGTTTGGCATAGAATGAGGTTGCCTTTAAACACAAACCCAAGGCTGTTTTACTTAACTTACTTAAGATACCCCCACCACCCCACTTTAAAAATCATTCTATGCACATCAATAGATCCCTCCTGTTGGGTTAAGGTTTTATTTTGGAGGCGATACACGCATGTTTTGATCTTGGACCTGTGCCTGAGGGCAACTTCAGTGCGGGAGCAGCTCGGTGTTCTACTGTAAGATACTAAGGATTTCCTTGGCGTTTTCTGTGTTCCAGCCCTGGCCCTGCAGTGGGCCCTCGCAGGCCAGCACATATTTGTTGAGGATCTGTGTTCCAATGTCCCGAAACTGGAGACGGTCTTCTTTGCGGTCCATCATGTCGACACTGCAGTCCTCATACTTCACGGCCCAGAAGCACATCTCGCCGATGTACATCATCGTCAGCAGGTGAGTGTCAGAGAAGATGCCTGGTCAGAGGATTAGAAAACAAAAAGCTGATTATTAGCACTGCACTTCTGTGGTGGAGGACATTGGCTCTACAATGCCGAATGGAAATAGAGACTCTTAAATTCTTAATATTCAAATGTCTTGTTAAACTGGTAGTATGCAAAGTATTATAATCACATAACCGTTTAGTTATAACTGGTTATGAATGTAATCATGTTAAAGTGCAGAGGCTTTGTTACATTACTTGACATACAAATAGTATCAAGTGATTATGCCTGGGCTTAAGCGTGAAGATAAGTAACATGCGTACCTTCGGATAGGAAGTTGGCGGTGGCAGTGTCGTGGAGAACCACCCCGTCGTTGAGTTTCACAGAGTTTCGCACCTGCAGCATTCGCATCAGGTAGCGCACGCCTTCCTGGATACACTGATGGAGACACCAAAGACTCTCAGACGCATTGTGGCGTATCAGCACAATACAACAATAAAAAGTTGATACAGCTCCCTGACAAAAGGTACTGGGTTCGATCCCCAATGCCCACAGCCTACCTATAGGCTTTCTTGAGCAAGATGAAGAACCCCTTATTTGGTCCATAATGACCTTTAAATGTATCATTCACTGTACATTGCTTTGGATATAAAGCACTTTATTCCAAATTATGCAAAATGGGTTAAAGAGCATCCGCGTCCAGTCATATAGGGTGGTGTACCTTAAGAAATGTGTCCTTGTTCTTCTTGATCCATTGTTTCCGTTGGTGCAGAGTGTGACAGTACATGTACAGCAGGGCTCCCCGTCTCCAGTAAAGGCATTCTAAGAGCTCCAGGCCTAGCACAGACTGCACCTGACGTCCCCCAACAGACCAAATACACACACACAACAATGAAATAGCCATTTCTGAATATCTATATAATGTTTTGAATACATGTTCATGGATTGGACATGTGCTGTATTGAGACGAAAGAGATAAATGTCATGGATGTAAAACAAATTTGTATACTATTTCATAATAGCATCTTCTTTTAAACCATGTTCATAATCAATTTCCCTTCCATCTAAAAAATAAGGTCGTTCAAGCTATCAAAACATAAACTCCTACCCCTGGCATGTTAGACTGCCATTGTTGTCCAAAATCATTTGCCAGGCTTTGGTCAACAGATTACATCCTTACAATCAATTTGGTCAGGTTATTTTAGGGTATGGTAGTAATGCCGACTTTAAAGTACTTTAGAAGTGCTTTTATTTGCTGATTGCTAGACTGTGACCTTTGACAAGAGAAAACTACTGTGGATGTTTTGCAGTAAAAACAGTAAAGTGTAGGGCTGATAGAAGGGCATTTCATTTTATGTACAAGTTGTAATGAGGGGTTATAATAGACCCTTAAACCCTTGATTTCACTTAAGTGGGTGACTCAACAACACTGCAGACTTCCTTCGGCCGCTCTGCTCTATAAGAGGAAACCCTTATCGACAAAGAACCTTTTGTGTTTTGGGAGAGTGGCAGTCCCCAGACAACAGTGATATTGTTTCAAAAAGTAGAGTATGTTCTTATGTAGCCGTTCAATAATTCAACCAACACAAGCACACACACACACACCTCTTGTGCTGGTGCCAGTCTCCCTGCCAACACTTCTGGCTCTGTGAGGTCCTGCAGCAGCTGCTGGATTTTGAATGGGGAACTGTCTTCGGGAAACTCCTGGTCCACAAGCTTATTTTCCTCATAAAATGTGATGTCTAGGATCACCTACATACACAAAATACAGAATCAGAGGTTTTTTTCCCAGCACTACCCACACCAATATTATATGTAGTATGATTATAAGTAATACTGTACTATGGTAGTACTAGTTGTAATAGTAGACTATTATTTCCTATATAACTTTGCTTGTAATGCAACTAAAATAATATAGCAATGTATTTACAACAATTATATAAAAATATATATAGTCAACCACAAGACATAAAGATAATCTTGTATTCATTAAAAACAGGCCTTAGACATCTAGAATGTGATAATGCTCAATGATCATAAAGGGATTTTGTATGTTTTAATGTGATACTGAGCATATAGACACACTATATACACACTTTCAATTTCGAAATCAATAGTATTAATAAACAAATTCAGCACATTGTGTTTATTAATCACTGTCCGATGAGACAAGAGGGATAATCAAGTGATATCCTTGTATTCACCTGTGTGTAATCCTGAAGCAGTTTGGGAAGACTGCTCGTCTCTCCCCCTTGTCTGTAGAAGCTTTTCAACTTGTCTAGTATGGTAGACGCATTCTGTAAATAGTCATCATCTAAGGAAAAATCATACAACATAACACCAATTACAGATCTACCCAGATGGAATTGAATATGTACTGCGTAATGGGTAACTATTTTGAATATTACATTAAGATATTCTGTCCCTACTTTGTTCCCCCTTGATGCTATGAGGGTAACTGTTAATATGACAGTATAGAACACAAACCACCAATAGCTGCCTAATTTGACCGGTAGAACAAGCGCATTCTCCCAGTTAACATTACGGTGGTCCTCACACTGCTGCTGGGAAACTTCCAATTCAAAGGATCAGCAAATAAAATAACTGTCCACTCCGCATTATTGAGCTAACCTTAGCAATGTAGCCTACAGCTGTCCAAAAAACCCACTTCGGTAGCTAGTAACCCCTCACAATTTAAAGAACAGCATTGACCGGAGCCAAACAATACAATCAACAGAGGTGCAGTTAGCCATCTGGGTTTATGCGAATGCAATGTAAACACATAACGGTTAACCGGAGACCAGATGTTGTTATGGTAGCATCAAGCTAGGCTACAAATCGTTAGCACGCTAGCTAGGCGTCTTAACTGGGCGGTCAGCCGCAACAGGGTTCGAAGTGTAAACGTTTACTTGTATATCCCATATCCATTCGAGGACTTAAAACCGATACCTTGTTTTTCCGATCGCAGGCTAGCGCACTTTATGTCCAACTCAAATATCCGTCGCTCCAGCTCGAAGCCTTGTCGCCTGCAGTCGTCAGCCATGACTGAAAACCTTTGTCACGTGAGCGCTGGATTATTCACGTGCTCTCCGTGCGTGTGTGTGTGTGTGTGTGTGTGTGTGTGTGTGTGTGTGTGTGTGTGTGTGTGTGTGTGTGTGTGTGTGTGTTTATTTTGTCACACAGATTAATTCCTATACAGATTATTTCACCGGAAAAGTTGAATCACTTTTTATTTATTTTTTTATTTTTTTTACAATTGCTCAGCTAAGGTTGTAGGAAAGACAATAAATAAAAAACACACAACAATTCAATATCTTGTAAATCCTTGAATATCATTCATTCTTCATTGATGATTTTTATTACATATGTTTGATGAATTTTCCCCAACTGTGTGGTATCCATAAAACATATAATGTTAAAGTATAGTCGGTGGGGAATCGGTTAAATTACAATCCATATATATATACACATATGCATATGTCTGTCGGGACTGCTTTTGGTACAGCTCTAAATACATTTTAACAAATGCTTTTTTGTATTATCATTCACTTTTTGTTTGTTTTTTAAGTGTTGTGGTTTCATCGGACGGGGTCATCAGGTAATGCTGTATGTCGTCGGCAGCGAAACGGTTAAATTGTAATGAGTTCGCCAAGCCTCCGTCGTTCAACTCGCTCCTTTAAGTATCTGTTCCGCCCCTTTCAGATCCAAACTGACGTCATTTCAGTGCAGAGAGCGTCGAGGGCTGTCGTTAAACGTCGGCTGCCATTCATCAGATCCTACGCCAACGTCACTTGAGTTTTAACATCGGTCACTCGGAATAGCTTACATTATAGCTAAAATATGGCGCTATTTAAAGCATTATCACGGGCGGAGAATTTGTACTTCAAAAATGTATTTGGCACATGCAGATCCAAATCTTACCTCGCTAACCATGACTTGATCAAGGTCAGTATTGAAATGTGTTTTAATGGATAAAACATACACGTTAGCAAACAGACAAACCATGTGGCTCGTGTTGCTTGTGTAGTTTAGTGCAAAACATCATTACGAATGTTATCAGTAACCCTGTAAATTAGGCATATAGGGATATTTAAATCGCATACTTATCAGGTTATGGAAATCACCAGGGAGGGTTTTTATTTTAATTTATGTATAATAGTACACTTGATCCTTAAAATGTGCTTATCTCTCCTTATGATTGAACAGAACGGAACAGTTAATGTACAGTATATTAGTCAATACAAACACACACACAAACACATACACACACAAATCGGAATACCATTAGTTTGTGTGAATCAATGTTGTAACATTAGCTAAAACGACCACAAACTCTGCACCTAGGTCTTAGTGCAAGACAATTTTTGCATCGCTTTTTATATTGCTCATAATATAAAAGGGCCGTTGAATGATTCCAATGTGAGATTAAGGCAGTGTTGCCCAACAATACTGCTTTTAACCCACATTGTATTTTAACATCTCAACAGATGATGACAGATACATGATATATATCATCCCCAAGCCTAACCTCAATATCTACATGTTCTGCTACTTTGTAAGAAGGAAATCTACTGGTCAGGTTAAATATTATTTGATATACTGTCCTGGTTACATGGAACTACGTTCAAATAAATATATTTTGGAAGAAACACATTTTTCTATTCTTAGCTGATCCATATAATTGAGCAATCTACCCAACCCCTATCTGGCCAATACATTTGTTTTGTATGTATTGTTGTTCAGATAAATGTAAACTAGCAAATTAAATGTACTGCCCCTCAGGTTATTTGACTACTGCATTTTCCAGGACATTAGAAAATAGTTAAGTGGCTGGTCGCTTTGAGTCTGCCACCAGCCGTTGGCCTGCCAGCGGGAACGTTAACTGACTGCCCTCCAGCTCTGTTTTGATGTGGGATTTGTCCACCGCCCCTGCTCTTTTTGTTTCCCTTTCTCTGCTAAACTGGTTCAATCTCATAAACTACCACTTAGCTCTCCCAAGGATCTTATTGACTTATCATTTTACAGTGCAGCAATACAGTGCAATTCACAAAACTCTATAAACTATATCCTCATTGCTTTTGACTGCATTCCACAGACCTCTGGCTGTTACTTTTCCACATCTGGCAAGAGAAACTCCAAGTTCTACACAGATCCCACTGAGGCGGTTAAAGACATTCCTAGCGGAGCAACTCTTCTGGTCGGAGGTGAGTTCAACTGTTAACTGACCACTCCTAAGTTCTGAAAAGGTAGTGGCCCGTCTATAGCCATAATGAAGCTATGAGTTGGCATAAAGTTGTGATATTAACTTTGCAATCATAGTAAAATAACAATAACTCAAAATCCCTACATTTGAGATAGATGTAGATGAAAACTGTATTAAATAAGAATTATAATTGTATGTGTATATATTTTTCTTATAGCCATGTAGGTTTCTGATGAATCTCAAAGAGTTTATCATAATTTACAGTATGATTTGAGACAGTACGAATAAAAATATGACACCATGTTTTGGTTACTCATTTGAAACAGTAATATGTAAGTAAAAATAAAATAAACAATGGTTTCAAAATCTCTTCCGTCTTTTTATTTTTTTTACAGGTTTTGGCCTGTGTGGAATCCCCGAGAACCTAATCAACAGTTTATTGAAAACCGGTGTAAAGGGTTTAACAGCCGTCAGCAACAATGCTGGGTAAGTGCATGTTTGTGCATGCATGCAGTGTGTCTTTAGTGCTTTATTTGGTCTGGCACTCTTTTCACTTGACTCTGTCTTGTGTTCATGACCTGAGACCTTATAACAAATGTGTGTGTATATATATGTGTGTGGTCATAATATGTAATGTTTGCTTATCATGAATCATTTCATGCTTCTACTTCTTCAACTGAATATTGTCCTGTAGTCATGCTGAGCCCAGGTGAAGATGTGTTGGTTCTTACCACTATAGCCTATGCCCTCTGACTGTGTCATCTTAATTTCTGTCGCAGTGCTTTTTTTAGCAGATTAGTCAGCAGTAGTCTTAATGTAGTAATCCTGCTTGTTGTGCATGATTGTGATTTCAAACCCACCAATTCCAGTGGTAGCAGAAGTAAATGTCTATCCAGCCACTCAAAAAACTTCACAGGTCACTGACTCTTTCACCCTTGCACACATATTCACAAATAGACTGCATTATTGTCAGCCATGCAAGGGAAACAATTATTGATTTGGAGAAGTTAGTTGTTAAGCGTCTTGCTCAAGGGCACCCTGGCACCTTAAAAAGCCAAGGATTCAAACCAGCAACTCTCGACATGTGTGTTGCTCTCTCTGCGGAGCTACTGCCACCCCCTTATAAAGTGGTGTGATCTTGTCCAGCCACTCCATTAAAGTAAATGGCAATAAACATCCACCAGAACTTGGAAAGATCCTGCATTTCTTTCCGCATGAGAGGCCCCATGAACAAACAAATGTCGTTTATGATTGTCCATAAAGTCAATACAAATGTCATCACTTTGTACCAGTAGGCAGTTTGTGTTTACACAGGATACACACCAAAGTCTAGTGTTGGGAAAGCTTACTTTGGATAAGCCATAAATAGTCTGATTATTATTTTCTCATTTTCTCTTGAGATCTAGTGACTTAACCAGAAGGGTTCAGTAAAGGTCACTGATCTTTGAAGTTACCTGAACATGCCTGAGATCATGCCAGTGGCATTGCAAGCAAAAAAATACTGCTAGCTAACCAACCTGGACTTTACACACTGGGTCTCCACACAAATGGTCCACATGTTTACCTTACAAGAGGTCATGCCCTTACTGCCAGTTTTCCATAGAATGAAAATCACCACTTTAATGTAGCAACAGTAACAACAAGTGTGTTTGCTCTTAGCTCCCCTCACTGTTTCCACTGGCAAGGCCCCTCTTTGAGTTCCTGCCTTTGTAGAGCTACAACGAAGAAGACACGCTTGTATAACAGTTAATTTTAGAGGGACACCACATGCCATGAAAAACGTCCTCCCCCATCCCGTCCCACTGTTGGCTCCATGCTGAATATCTCTGGGAGTTCTGCATTGCACCTCAATGAATACTTTCCCAACAAGTCCAGTCAATCCTATACTTCTCTCTGCTGTCCGATTGGCCATCCTACATTTGAATTGAAAAATCTTACTTCCTTAAGCTTTCCTGTGCCATGCAGAAGTTATGTATAACGCACACATACGCATGCACACACACACACACACACACACACACACACACACACACACACACACACACACACACACACACACACACACACACACACACACACACACACACACACACACACACACACACACCTTTAAATAATGATAAGCCTTTGTTCAAATGCTGAATTTATGAATGCTAAGAATGAATATGCATAACTTGGATTACATTTTTCATGGTCAAACTTATTTGGACACCCTAGCAAACACAAAGAAAAACAAGATATAAAAAAACAAGATACTTTTATTTTCTTGCACAATGATGTCGGTAGGGTTATTGCACGGACTAACATATCAGTGTATCTGACTTTGCATACATTCTGTGCCTTAAAAAAATTAATGATTTTACCGCCAGCGTGGGAGAAAATGTTCTGGCTGGAACAACACACTGAAAGTTGCTGGATGATTCAACACTTTCTTTAAGACTTTCACTTCTGTGCTCTCAGACACAGACAGTTGCCTATCTTTTTATTATTTGGTATAGAGTGACTTAAGAGACACAAGGGCAGCTTAACACTGAGCTCTCGCAGAAAGCTTTCTGAAATGGCAGTGATGCAATGATAGAGCAAGCTTATCTATCACAGCGCTCTTGTTGTCAACTTTTCTGACCCACATGTCTAGCAGGGTGACCTTTTAGAATCAGGTGACATCGGAGTGAAGGACAAAACAATAGTGTACAGGCATTAGAATGTGCACTGCCCATTGTAGTGAAACCATGGAAACTATACAAATCACAATCTCTTCACTGGTGGGGGTGGGGGGGGTGGAATGTAGGTACTAAACAATAAATGTTGTCACAGCCATAGTTTGATAGATGAGATGTACCGCATTGCTTTCAAGGCATCACTTTGATGAAATAAGTCTAATATGTATATATAGTCGATTCTGCCATGTCTGTTTCAAAAGGTTAATGGCTGACCGACCTTCTACAATGTCATTCCTTTCATGGTTGCCATAACTGTAATACAATTCAGAGAGTTGTTAGGTTCCATGCCATTTTTATACAGCCCCTGGTAACACAGTAACTATGCTTTTATTGTAAATGGTAATCTTGTGTCTACCTCCCTTTTTTAAATTACTTTTATTTTCCAGATGTAATGCTTTAATAATAAAACTGCAGATTTACTACCTCCATATAATGTACGTTTTGGTATGTTATATTAACAAATGTCACCTTTTTTTAACTTTGATGGGAGAGATGAGTCATTGGATATATGTAAAATTAGACAAACCTATATCATGTACAGACGCACACATTTCTTCAGAACTACTGCTGCCACAGACCAATGCAGGAGAACGGTACAACAAGAACTACAAAGAAGTCATAAAGTAATAAATGTAGCGCTGGCAATCTTTAAAGAGATATCAGCTGAGTTTATCAAACGCAGTAGCAGTTGTTCAGCTTATCTAATGGGTAATTTCCAATAATAGCAAGATAACCTAATAGGCCATTAGTCAAAGAGCTATGCATAGCTTACTATTTTCAGCCCTTCTGATAGTGGGGCGGGTTACACGGTACTGATTTCTCATACAGTTTCAGTACATGTTGCTTTATTAATCAAGCATTTTATTTATTAAGATCCCCATTAGTTGCTACAATAGCAGCAGCTATTCATCCTGGGGTCTGCAGAAAACATAACACATGACATTAATGAGCATGGACAATATAGGTAAATAAAAAAGAATAAACTATTATTAATCAACCAACCAATAAAGCATTCTACAGTCTAATATAAACATGGACATTACAATGGCTTTGACCATGGAGCAAAGGAAGGCATTGAATATATTCATTGGTTCTTTGTAGGAGTAAAATCTTAAGTCACAGCTGAATGAAATCCCAAAATTCTTCTTGTCGACCCTTTTCTTAAAACTACATTTTCACTCCTGAAAACTCCTGAATATATCACTTGTGATGCTGCAGGAAGCCTACTTTCTCAAGGGGCTATCCTGTTGCGCCCTTCACAGTGTCCCCATTGTTATCCCCTGTGGTTGGGACCATTCATGCCTATAAAGGGGCTAGGGCCAGCTCGGTCAGGTGACGTTCTTTTCCTTTTTGATGAACAGAGGAGTGTGTGGTTGTGTTTTTCCCTCCTGGCCCTTTGCTGGGTCCTGGTATCTGTCACAGCATGGTGTCTAAATATGCCTAGATGTAAAACCAGCCATAGCCTACAGTACAGTGTGTTTCCTATAAGGCAGTAGTAAACCAGGTTCTTGAGGTTGTGTCTGTAGTGAATGTTCTGCATGAATAAAAATAGTTTCTTCTTTATTTTTCAGTGATGATTCTCTCCCTTTATGTTCACGGGACAGAAACACACAGACCAGTTGCCTTTGCCTGCGTCCTTAAGCAGTATTTAGCTTCATAACGATTCCGATTTATTTAGGGTTGGACTGTATTCTGCATAGCTGCGATATTTTCCAGACATGCAGAGCACAGTCCAACCCTTAATAACCACAATGAATCATTATGACGTGAAATAGTGCTTAAGGCTCAAATGATGATCTTGGCCTACTTTGAAGGCACATGAAACAGATAGTAAAAGAAGTCGTGGAAATACATTAATGAATAATCTAAACTAACATTCAGTTTGATTGGACAATGGACACGTTTATGTCGGCCATGAAAGGATAACAATGATCTATTTTCCAGCTTAATTATATTCCATTGAAAGTGTTACTACTTGATAGTTAGTTTTAGTGAACTTTTTCTTAAAAATATTTTATTTTATGTTCCTGGCGATAAAAGGTAAAACCTGCATTAAAAACCCCATCGAAAACTAGAGTGATCGTCCTTTTTTAGAAATACTAATAGATTGTGTGTCGTCCGTCTCTCCCTCCACCCAGAGTGGACAACTTCGGCCTGGGTCTGCTCCTACAAACCAAGCAGATCAAGAGGATGATCTCCTCGTACGTTGGCGAGAATGCAGAGTTCGAGAGGCAGTATTTGTCCGGCGAGTTGGAAGTGGAACTCACACCTCAGGTTATTACAAAAGAAATATGAAACTATTTGACCAGAGACGGACTCATTCGCACCAACCAAACAACCCCCTAACCAGAAGGATTCATTAATTGCACTTAAAACTCTGCAACGTAATTGCAGATTTTGGCTTTGAAATATAATGCATGTAAATAGTTAAATGTCTGGAATAAATGTATAGAATAAATGCAATCTATTCACGACTCCATTCACCCAGGGAATCATGGTCTCTAAGATCTCACCAATACCTGGCTTGAAGACGTGCTTTTTAGTTTTTTGTGTCACACTTTGTGTCGACAACTTTGTGCCAAAGAGCCAAAGCTTTGTGGTGATAACTCTGGCCATGAGAGGCCGCTAGTGTGCGAAGTGACATCATAACGAATAGGTTTAATTTATACCCATAATCACACACACACACACACACACACACACACACACACACACACACACACACACACACACACACACACACACACACACACACACACACACACACACACACACACACACACACACACACACACACACACACACACACACTTATCAAAATACAAAATGTACTTTATTTTGACTGCCAAACTCTACCATGGGGAAGTTCGTTTTTTTTTATATGTAGAAAAACAACAACACAAAACAATCTGTTTCCTGTGTGCTCTTCTTCAGGGCACACTGGCAGAAAGGATCAGAGCAGGCGGGGCTGGGGTCCCAGCCTTTTTCACCGCTACCGGCTATGGTACCCTCATCCAAGAGGGAGGCTCCCCCATCAAATACAACAAGGACGGCACCATAGCCATTGCCAGTGAAATGCGAGAGGTGGGATGCAGTGTTTTACTTGGCTTGTTTGTGTCGCCTTTTCAATTTACCGCACAATGTATATTATGCAATGTGTATCTTCCGGTATATCTAACGATATATATATATAAAATTGTTGTATGTTCGTTTACTCTGAAATGAGGATACCAAACAAGAGGGGGGCACCATTCAAACACAAGGCCATTTATAGTACTTTACAACGGAAGATCACATGTAAAAGGACAATCCTTAAAATACAATTTATAAAAATGAGAAATGTAAAATACAAGTTCCCAAACCAGTTTCAATTGTGGTGCTTCCAGGTGCGTGAATTCAACGGCAGGCATTACATCATGGAGAAGGCCATCACTGGAGACTTCGCCCTGATCAAGGCCTGGAAGGCCGACCGGGCCGGCAACATCATCTTCAGGTAAATGCTGCAAAGATGCTATCCAAATGCATTTCTAGACTACGTTTTGTTCTGATAAATGTGAACACACCAATGCGGGTCAAAGAACAACCTTCTACCGTGTGCCAAACAGCTAGTGGTTGTAATAGTTTGTTTTCTCCACCAGAGTGCAGTATACCAAGTCCATAAAATTCACAAAGCTGGCCATGACAATGATGGTGAATGTAATGTTGAAGCTGCATTGTCAAGAAAAAATACTATTGCAGTTGCAAAAAATGAGGGCTATTATTTCTCTTATGACATGAAGTATAGTGATTTTAAATTAGTTTCTTACCCAGCTGTTTGTATTTATGAAAAACGGATTTGCATGAACCTCGGTTTCTACCAACTACACTAACTCTAATGAAATGGAACCTCTGCTGTACTCTTGCCCTATTAGGAAAACTGCTAGGAACTTTAACCAGCCCATGTGCAAGGCAGCAAAAACCACTATTGTAGAGGTATGTATGTCTCATGTATGTATAGTTTCTCGGATGCTCAACTACATGTCAACACTGTTTGGCTAGAGCTAACTAGGGTCTATGTAGTTCATATATTAAATACTATAACTACTTCACAGATTTACTTGGGACTGGCACAACCGTATTATTTAGTTTTTTTCAAGTAGACCACGACTCGTATCACAAATCTGCACTTTGTTGTTACATCAACAGTCTGTGTTGACTTTTCCCCACTTGCTTTGACAAGGTAAATACATATTTCCCAGACCATTAAAGCCCTTTAGAGTCAAATTTGCACACTAAGAATCTGTCTGACTATAATGGGAATGCTGATCATCCCCACTTTAAACGTCTCATTTGATTCCATCTGGCCAACCTGTCATCTGAGAGGAATCAATCTCTCTCTCTCTCTCTCTCTCTCTCTCTCTCTCTCTCTCTCTCTCTCTCTCTCTCTCTCTCTCTCTCTCTCTCTCTCTCTCTCTCTCTCTCTCTCTCTCTCTCTCTCTCTCTCTCTCTCTCTCTCTCTCTCTCTCTCATTTTTTTTCTTTTTCTTTCCACCATCTTTACATTTTCGTATATTCACACACAAAGCAGCTGAGTAGCTCAGCATGGTCACTAGTTTCACAGTAAACACCTCCATATAGAAAACAATTTGAAGAGCATTTCTCTGTTATTGTTTACAGCAGTAGTAGTTGGTTGAATATTTTTATAGGATTTGTGAAATCAAAACCTTGATGAAGGTGAGTGGCACATTGTTACATTTCCGTATAACTTGTATGAAGGGCTATTCCGTCAAATGATAAGGAGACCTAAACCTCAGCGAGGGACGTCTGCCTCATATTGTCTTTCTTAAAGTTGCTGTAGGTAATACTTGAGAATTGTTAAGAACGATGGCTGAAGTGAGCAAGATTTGGAAAATAAACAACCCAAAAAGCACCCCCTCGCTCTCTGGTCCCTCCCAAGGTGTGTGATCCTTGTGATTGACAGGTATGTAATTGACAGACAAGCTGGATTCACCTAACCAATCAGGGAAGAGATACCCTGATTGATCAGAAATGAGCTGGGAGCGGTTAGAAACAACTTCTCAGAGAGAATTTCACTCACTAATAGATGAGACTGCTATGACAGTTCTAACAAATTATAACTCTTAAATCTTACCTAACACCTTTAATGTGATGTTGGTGGGAATCGTGATTTAGTTTTAGGGGTGACATCATGAATGATGAAGCATTTGAGTGAGTGAGAGCGAGTGCTGCTGATGGCATCTTAGGACATGGTTGGTTGGCTCTCGTATTGAACGGTCTGCCATGACTCTTGGGGGCGATGTAAAGTGATGACATAGCAATGACAAGCTACAGAAGAGAATGAAAAGATAAATGGATCAAGCAGAATGTGTATTATAGGCTTAGATATTAATGTAAAATCAATCGCAACAACATATTATGTACAATAGAAATTCCCCTTTCATCCAACAATGAATCAAAGCTATACACTGAAAGTAGTTCAATGAATCACTGACCTACTATATAGTGATTGCTGTACAATCTGCTGTTGCAAAGGCAATTGTGTTTGCCGGGCCCACATTTATAAACAAGGACACTGAATAAATGTTTTTTATATTTTTATGTTTAAATAGAACAATAGACCGAAATATAACCTTATATATATATATATATATAACGATTTAGCTATTACTATTTTAGCCTAGTTTTGAAAATGGTGTCAAATCTATGTATCGAGTATGCATACCCAGCCTAGTTTCTAGTTTCTAGAGCCCATTTGAAACAGTGTTTGGGTGGATATTATGGCTGAGGCTACACTGTAGGTTCTAGCATCGATTTCATCCTTAGTCTTTGAGGATTTGTGCGGTTACCCCTTTTTTGTATATTCAGACAGTGATATTTGCATATCAAACACATTATTTTATCTGGCCGACCATCTAAATTGCACTGCACGCACACATGTATTAAATGGTACAATAAAATATATATTATGGATTAGCTCGTTTTTTTTGTTGTCATTATTTCCTGTTTATGTAAGGCCTAGTGCATTGTCAGGAATTAAAGAACGCATTCTTGTCCAATTAACACTATCAAAGTATAGCATTTAAAGAGGTAATTTGTGAATAATATCACAGTTCCAATTATCCTTTGCTATTGTTTTGAAATTACGTTCTCATTTCTTGTCATCTCTGGTGAGTTGCATAACTAATTCTACCTCCTGCTTTTTAAGGTAACGCGGGATGGGAACATTATCTAGTAGGCCTACGGAAATCCTGCTCTTTCAGTGCAATGAAGCGATTGTTGTTTGCCTGTGCTGTGCATATTAGCCGCTTTTTATTGCTGCAAATAAAGCATTTATGCGCCGTGAAGATGAGTCGACCTTTAGCATTCAGAGCATGGCCAGTCATGAATGTGGCGACAAGATAGTCAATATTAGTCCTGCCATTTGTGTTGTGTGCCCAGGCTTCGCTGTAACCCTCGGTGAATACTCAGGTGGCCTCGCCACAGCCTTCTGGACGCAGTGAGTGTTGTCCATTAGCATGTCCAGCATGGACTAGTTGGATATTCATCGCTGATTTACTCCTCAATGACTTTTGGAAAAGTGTTAACTGATTGCTTTCGCTTTTTTGCTGTTTTTACTTTCGCCATACAACTTGCTTCTTAAAATGCCCTATTTTTCTTTCCTTTACCTGAGCATTATAGAATACACATAAGGAGGTGTTCTACCTAATCATCCTTTTAGGATTGATAGCACTTTGAGCATGATACAATACACATAAGAAGGTGTCTAATCATCCTTTAAGGATTGATAGCACTTTGAGCATGATACAATACACAGAAGAAGGTATCTAATCATCCTTGAAGGATTGATAGCACTTTGAGCATGATACAATACACAGAAGGTGTCTAATCATCCTTGAAGGATTGGCGGCCCTTGGCCTATGATGCAATGCACAGAAGAAGGTGTCCTCCCTCATTATCCTTTTAGGATCTGTGGCACCTAGGGATTGATTTATCAGGTGTACTCCGGTCTTTTGAGATAAATCATTGTTGAGGAACTGGGTCACATGATAAGTGGTAAATAAACTATTTCTAATCAATCAAAGCATACCTAATCACGTCTAATCGCAATTTGTCTGACAAAGAAATTAGACGGTTAGCTAATTTGTAAGTAGACTATTACAAATGAGCTATACACTCATTTGTAATTACCAAATACCTACCTTCATCCAAGGTTGCTAGGTAACCAAGCCCTACTAATTGATTGCTCCATATCCATGCTTTCCAGCTGGTTACGTTATCCCCTTGCCGCAGGTATGTTGAAAGGCCCCAGTGCATTGTGGGGTACAATTCTCTTTGGTCTGAATCAAATCAAAGAGAGGTGTGCGCGTGCATGTGCCAGGGCAGGGGTCTAATTGGATATGAATGAGTTCCATCCTTAGGTGTTTGAGCATTAGCCTCCTGCTGTCCATCTGTGTTGCAATAAAACCAGGGGTCATTGCCTCGGTGACTCAGTCCATGCTGACCGGTTAGCGTAATATACAGTTGCTTTCACATTTTGAAAGGAACCCAAGTCAGTTTTGCTCAAGTATTTGGTATCTTTCATTACATGTAGCACATGGGGATGTAGTTGTTGCTAAAGGACTTATGCAAGGGAATGACCCATCGAAGCCTCCGTTTAGAAAATAAGTGCTGTGTTACAAGCAGCAATCGGATGTGATGTTTCATATTCCATAGCGTATACCATTTACAGAGAAAACGGATATGCAGTTTAATAATGCAAGCAAACGTTAGCACACACAGCTATAATTTGCGAATACTTGGTACCTGAAGAATTAAGATTCAGGATTTAAAAGCAATTCAACGCTTGATAAAGCTCTCGTTCCAAATAAAAGGTTTTCCCACCGCCTCTCTTAACTCTCTCTGGTTCTTGACAGTGTCTGGTAAAGGTGTGGGTGATGCCAGAGGACGCAGATATTAATATAATGCAATACAATAGTGTAGTTTGAATCCATGAATGGAACTACAAGCAGTCAGCGAATTATGTTCTCATCCAAACAACCAACCGTCGACGCTTGGATGTTACTTTGCTAGGGATCATCGTTTTTAATCGGTGAAACCCATTCATTAGGCTTGTCCGGATGTGGGAGCCAATTTCCCCGTGTTGTATCTGAATTAAATGGTGGCATTGTGGGAGAGAAATGTGAGTCTAAATGTGGTATTGAAAACAAAACAAAGCTGTGGAAGGAATTTGTTTTGTTGTGCAGTCATGTGTTTTCTAGGTAGGTGATAATGCTACTATTGCCCTTTGTTGTTCTACTTTTTGCTATGGGCTTAAGTGCTCACACACATTAGGTTAATAATCGAGGGCAAATGTAGGACATACAATGGGATAGAGATGACAAGAGAACAGGGGACTCTGCACAACCTTTATTGGTGAGCGAAGCGGCAGTGTTTGAAATGGATGATAGTATCAATGAAAGGCATTTTCACAATTGCACTGGCTGACTAAAACATTAGCCAGCTGAATCGCATGGGAAGCAGTGATGACTTGAAGGGAAAACCATGATGTATTTAAGGATTTATTTATAAAAATAAAATGGACAATTAATAGACATAACTTAGCTTGAAAAACGTAAAAAAAGCAAGACTAAATCTCCATATATCAGATAACAATTTCTTAAATATAGGTGTTTAAAATCAATGATGGCTGTTTGGAACACCACAAATAAAAAACATTTAGAACAAGACACACGCAAGACAATGTCTATGAACTAGTTTCAATCAGAAATGCCTGCATTTCTGAATGCCCAGTAACCAGGCCTGAAACCAACTGTCTGTTGTTGACGTCATTCCAAATGTAAACATTCATACATAGACACAGCCCAGCACAGACTGTGAGGGGAAACGGGAATGCTATAAATATACAGAGTAATAAGAGTGTGGTGTCATTGTCAACCTGGAGCACTGTCGTCACAGTCTCTGTCTCTTTCTCCTCATCCTCGCGTCTAGGAGGGCTCACACACACACACACACACACACACACACACACACACACACACACACACACACACACACACACACACACACACACACACACACACACACACACACACACACACACACACACACACACACACAGGTGCCCAATCGTGCACAACTCAGCCGAGCGGATTACAGGCTCATGTAACTATATATCTATATCTCTAACTATATCTCAATCTATATCTCTATCTCTATATATACATATAAATAAAAAAGCATTAGTGACAACGTCTTTACACAGTGGGATAGGAACCGAAGCGAACAATTTGAAACCTATATACCTCATATTCAATCCAATGGACCCCAATATTTGAGTGCTTATGCATCTTTTTCCATCGTGTGTGTGTATATATATATATATATATATATATATATATATATATATATATATATATGTACGTTACATAAATAACACAAGAACTTCAAGTTCTTAAAGAAAGATCCTGAGCATGGCCAACGATTTAGGCATTATATAATGCTGCCTCTAACATGCCATCAAATAGGTGTTTCTTTCTGAATGTACAGATGCCCGGCGTGCAAGCATGCAATCACACTTGCACACACTCGATTAAAACACTACTCGGTTTATACCGTACATTGCTGCACGAGTAAACAAAGAACAGTCATTGCCTCATCTGTTTCCATTTGACTTGTATTTATGGATTTGGACAACATTGATGCTTGTACTTTCAGAACACATGGAACACTGTTATTCATTCCCTCTGTGTTTGTGCGTATGTGCCCATGATGAACTCTGATCCCCTGCTTGGCTCTGCCAGTTCACGTCAGGCCTCCCTGCGGCCGGCTTGCCTTGATGTGAAAATGTGGGTGCAGATATCAATGTGTTTGTGTCGTCGATGCACACACTTGCTCACACCTGCTCAATTGTGTTGTGCCGCCATGAGTGTATGTGCATAACAATAAAATGTCATGCATGCATACAAATATTTGGGGGGAGGGGGGGGGATGGGTTACGCATTTACCTAGAGAGAGAGAGAGAGAGAGAGAGAGAGAGAGAGAGAGAGAGAGAGAGAGAGAGAGAGAGAGAGAGAGAGAGAGAGAGAGAGAGAGAGAGAGAGAGAGAGAGAGAGAGAGAGAGAGAGAGAGAGAGAGAGAGAGAGAGAGAGAGAGAGAGAGAGAGAGAGAGAGAGAGAGAGAGAGAGAGAGAGAGAGAGAGAGAGAGAGAGAGAGAGAGAGATGCCCGCCCGCCCACCCCCGCTTCTCCTTAATGCACGCAGCCATCATATAGCCCAAAGTGTTGCCTTCTTAGTGCATTCACGCGAGGCCCGGGCGAGAGTGCGCCTTCAGGAAAATTGAATCAAGTCCCTTTTTCTTATCTCCGCCCCCTCCCTCGGCACACCATGCCGACGGAGAGGTGCCGGTGGCCGCGAGCAGAACCCTTCTCAGCGTTGTCATGGATACACTGGCTGCGATTTGAGGACGGCTTTTTCGCCAGTTTGGAAATGGGTTAATTGTTTTTGGTTGTTTTTTTTTATCATTGGTTGGATTTCTTTGGCACTTCATCTCACTGGTGGGATTTGTACCCTTTGGCTGTGGTGATTTCATAGGGCCTGTGGTGGACATGGTTCCACGAGTCATCTTAGTAGTAGTGGGGTTCTAACAGCACATCTATTGTCCATCTGGGGTTCAGCAGTCAATCTGTTAGAACAAGTGTTGCAGATGTTTCAGCAATAGTCTCTCTATCTTGCTCTATCCCCCCGCCCCCCTTCCCCACTTGATTTTAAGGTCCCTCTGGAGTTGCCATCATTTGGCTTTCTGCCAAGTATTTATTTCTTTATTTTGTATTTATTTTCTTCCATGAGTGTCAAAAGTGTTAGCAAATGCCTGCATTGAGCAGTGCAAGTCTCTGACCTATATTCTCTCTTCATTGCCATTTTTGTTCTCATTACCACAAAACATCTCAGCAATTATTAGGATTGTATTACATGGATTATAATATTAGTAACTATGTATAATGGTTTAAATTAATTGCTCTCAACTTCACATTTGTGTTAAGGGAAGTGCAAAATCATTAGTTATTGACTCACTCAAATCAATGTCATACTCCATCTTTGTCTTTATCGTCTTATAATTCTAGATGTAAATTGTCCCTATTGATTTATTTGGAAATCATTCAGAATTAAGAACATTTTGATTTTTAGATGAATAGGCCATGATGCTTTTTGAATCTCTATTTACTCCAAGTAACTTTAGATGTTGGCAAAGTGGCACAGAAAGCCTATTAAGACAAAGTAATAATCAGAGTGGCTGATCTTGTTTCTGTTTAAATGTGGCTATTACCAGCGTGGGCTCCTGTAACAATGTCAATTGCATTGGTATTGCCAAACTAAAATGTGCAAAAGCTGTACCCAGTAGTACAGTTGGGTGGGCCATGGCTATTTCCTGCTACAGTGATTCGATCACAGTATGGCTTTCATGCTCTAGTCATCAACAGGATCATTGGAGCATGTTTATAGGTTCAGTGATTGGCTCACCTGGTTGTCTGTCTCTCTGTCTGAATGGCATGTAATGATGTGTGTGTCTCTGGTGCAGGTGGAGGAGGTGGTGGACGTGGGGACGTTTGCCGCGGAGGACATCCACATTCCGAGCATCTACGTGCACCGCGTGGTCCAGGGCGCAGGGTTCGAGAAGAGAATAGAGGTACACGGGCGTGTCCTGAATGAAAACCGTTTTTCATGTGTATGTTGTTTAGCAGCCATTGTGGGTCACAGAAGAGTCTTTCTTTGACTCCTTGAACAACTAAATCCTCTTGAATTGTGGAATGGGGGCAGTGTAGTGGCTAGGGTGTTCGACCTATCTTTAGGCATCTTTGAGCAAGATGTGCAACACCTGCCCTGCTCCCTAATGAACCGTATTTCATTCACCGCAAGCTACTTTGGATTGAAAAAAAAGCACCTCGTAAAATGAATAAATATCAACTCACAATTTACACAGAGCGTTTCAATTGCATGCAGAGCGAGGACACCCCGTTTATCAGTGGTGGAACCCCCTCTAATCCCCCTGTCCCCCCCCCTTTCTAATCGGTCACTTGTGTTGTGCACCAGAAACGCACAGTGAAGAAAAGCCAGACGGAGAAGCCCAAACCCAAGAAGGACGCCGACATCGTCCGAGAGAGGATCATCCGGCGCGCAGCGCTAGAGTTTGAGGACGGCATGTATGGTATCCTTTCAGGGGCAGTCCGCACGCGCGGAGTAATACATCAGAGTAGGGGGAGCATGTTCCATTTCAGGCGGAAGGCTTTCTGATCCGATCCTGACCTTTTTGATTCACAATAGCTGCATGCAGCATTTCCCCTCCTCCCCTCCACTTCGCTAATGTTATACCCCAGACTCCATGTACGACATTTCATCGTGGTCCATGGGAATAATTCCTCTTTGGGCAATTTCCTTTTGCCCACGTTCCATATGGTGGACCCTTTTGCATAAATGGATGAGTCCAATGCTGAATATGTGATAGAAAAATATATCGCCACCCTTGTTCTGATAGAATATACAGTACATGATGAATAAATAATATTGATCATGAATAATCTAGTGATATAATTTATACATGCATTTCTTTCTGCTGCTATCTATTGTGCCCTCTCTCAAACAATGCTCCTGGAAACATGCTCAATTGGAGCTTGTGATCGTTATGTATCAGCTATTGCAGTCTTCTATTCATTGTTTTCATCAGGTACCATGCAAAATCTTCAGTATTTCCAGTATCCAGTCCACTCTTACATCGATCTATGAGAACACTCCTCTCCTATGTTGAGTCCTTGCCATTTCCACTCCTTAAAACATTTATAAATGAAGGTGTTATAATGCATCCCACATGCTTGTGCATGAATTCGATTAATAAAAATGTCATGAATCCCATGTGTAAATGTCATGCTATGACCTTTACAGCTCCAAGATATATACCTGCTCTCCTCAAGTGCCTGCTATTAAAGGGATGACGATTAGGATTTTTAGATCTCACATTCCTTGACAAAGCTCTCCTTCAGCAAACCTGGGTATCGGCATTCCCATGCTGGCCAGCAACTTCATCAAGTCTGACATCACCGTCCACCTCCAGAGCGAGAACGGCATTCTGGGACTGGTAAGACCTGCTGTTGTTGTTGTTTAGCCCGTCGCTGTGTGTCAGGTAACCACCCTAGCTGAGTAGCGCTGTTGTTACTCCGTTGTGAAGCTTGTCATTTTCATAATCACCCCACAGCTGAAGCGCCATTGCAGGCACCTAGATTACCGATTCATGCCCAATCTTTGTTAATAACAGCTTATGAATGAAGTCCCTTGTTTGAAATGTGTGGCAATTAGTTTTATGCACGCAATTGTGGAGGGCGGACAGCTCGGCGCTTTATTTTTCATAATCATTATTTACGCGCTCCGCAAACCCATAAAAGCGCTGCGGCGGCGGCAGCAGCTCTGCCACGTGTAACATTCACTTGCGTTCTCCAGGTGAAGGTAGGTGACTATGCTAATGCCTCGTCTGTCAGTGCCCTCTCATTATTCCAGTTGCCAATACCACGCCCGTTACACCAGCCTCCTTTCAAAGGGGCGCTCCTTTTGTCGAGCGGAGAAACAAATCGACGTCACGTTGCATCAGAAAGAGTTGCTGTGGCATCGTCTCACGACTGGAGAGATCGGGCTAGTGGGGATTTATATTGTGTATAGTGGGTTGTGTTGTGTGTGTCTGGGTGTATGCATGTGTTCACATGTGTGCCCATTTGCTTGCCCTGTTCCGTGCAGGGCCCGTACCCCACAGAGGAGAATGTAGACCCTGACCTTATCAATGCCGGTAAGTGTGTTTTCTTCCCCTCTCCTCACATCACCGCTCATAATTCCCCTGCAAGGACACGCATAAAAGGCAGGGCTTTGTACACACATCTGGTTGAACTCTTATTCAAAAAAGATAACAGGCAAGTAACCGCTCGGATTGTTCTCGTAGTCAAGACAAATTAAGGACTGGCAAGGTTGGCGCTACAATAATGGGTTTTGACATGTTTTGTGACAACAAGTGGCCTTTTAAAGTTCACCGTCCTCTCGTCCTGATTAAACCCATGTCTGCTGATGTCTGTACAGGAAAGGAGACCGTGACAGTGCTACCAGGTGCTGCCTATTTCTCCAGTGACGAGTCCTTCGCCATGATCAGAGGGTAAGCCCCCCCTCCCGACACACACATTTAGTTATATTGCAACATAATATAACTGTAAAACTGAACTGTAAATAAATGGTACTATTGTAGCACTTCTTGTGCAATGATAACGACCCAGCGGATCAACCACAAAAACAAAAGTCATGTCCAGAGCTAAATATAGCAACCGATATGTCAATAGACATGAAAAGCAATTAATCATAACAAAAGGTCTTTACCACTGACTCACCACTTGTGTGTGATGTCAGCAGAGAGTGGGGTGCTATGGTTCATAAGCCTGTGGATATCAACAAAGGCAACGCCTGGCCAATATTGTCCCAGCTCATATTGATCTGCTGGCTGTCTGAGACACAGCCCACGGCGTTACCTTTGTTTGTCCACCAAGAAGAAATCCAATAGTACTCATAAATAGTGATGTTCAGCGATCACACTGGCGGCGACCACACACGGAGAGAAAGCCAGACAGACACATAGACAGGTTGACAGACAAACACACAGAATCACAGACAGACACACAGACAGACAGACACACAGACAGAATTTGGCCATTTTGCAGCTTGTTAAGTATCACAGAATGTAGCTGTATTATCATATCACTTATTCATCATTATCATAATTGTGGGAGGCAGTCTGTATTGAACAGCTTTTTCTTTGTTTTTATGTTTTCTATATTTAATCAGGAGACAACTGTTCCATCCCTTTCAGCAGAAGTCCCGTAGTAACAAACTAATTTGTTTAGGTTTCCATCTGAGCACACTGATGTTCAGCCATTTACACACACTGTATGTTTAACAAGCCATTCTATGCATCTAAAAGAAAAGTTTCAATATTTAAAAAATCACTTTGCATATGCAGTTTCGTTTTCATCACACATCAGTAAATCCTAAGGGTCTCTCTGGTTAGTTCTGTTGTTTTGCTAAGGGGGTTGGAAGGACCAATGCCACTACACTTAGTAGTTATCAGTTGGCTATGTCACAGATGGCAGAGATGATTCATGACATTTTAAGTTTAAGATAAAAAAGCCTATTCCACATGCTAACGATTGATGTAAATAATACTTGCACACCAATAGACAAAGGAGAATGATTCAAGTGTCTGATATGGTGTTAAAACACAAATGCGTTGAAATACAGTGAATACGTTTAAACAAACTATAGTTGTGAGGACAAACCTTATTGCCAACAACATTTGAATAAGAGATGTTTTATTAAAAGTAGTGTGATCTTACGAGGTTGCTGTGTCATGCGTGCAAAAATCCGCAAATGAACCAAAGAACAGTTTATTTTTTGGAATATTCTGCAATATTCTACAGCGTCGTGTTACATGCAGAATTCAATAGAACGGGGTGTATTGAAAGAGAGTTGGTTTGAAGTGGAAGCTAACACAGGTCCTACCCCGTGCAGAGGACACATCAACCTGACCATGCTGGGGGCCATGCAGGTGTCGCAGCACGGGGACCTGGCCAACTGGATGATTCCGGTAAGTGCTGCGTGTTCACCTCCTTCTGAAATCCTCAAGAGTGCTGTTACACAAGATGGCTAAATTATTTCGGTTATATTTCTCTTCCTCTTAACTCTCGCCAGATCGATAATATTTTTTGATGCATTCCACGCATTACATTGTTTCCCCATGTGCTTGAGAAGGAAGAGAAAAATGGCACATCGATTTATATTGTGTTAGCGTTGTGTACAGAAGCGTAATGCGTTGTTTTTCTGAATTAATGACATTATTATCTCAGAATTCCCAGAAAAGTTTTCATGGAAAAAACAACCTGCTCTTGTTTTAATGAATGAATGAGATACCTCAAAATCCCAAGAGAAGCTCTCATTCACTTGAGAGCTCGATTTCATAGAACCAAACATGTCCCGCCTGTTGAGTTTACTCCAGTTTTATTTTGGTTTATGTTTAAGACATTGGGAGATACTCGTGTCCTTGAGTAATATTGTTGGCATTGTTATTAGTTTGTTGACTTTGCGCAGGCACTTCAGGCCTTTGGGGTTGTTCAGACGGAAAGCCCATTCTGATCGGAAAGCCCATTCTGACTCTGACATTGTGGATCAGTTGTACGGATATAAGATGATGCATCTGAAATGCATTCTCTTCCGTTACATGTGTGGTCAAGTGAACAGTTAGATTACATAATGTGGCATGTTACATGTAACTAAAACCTTAGATACCTTACCTATATCGAACCCGTACTTGAAATTACCTTTGAAGGGTTAGGCTGATTAGCAGCAGCAACCGTACTCCAGGTGAGAGTTTCTCGCAGGATTTTGAGCTATCTTGTTGATTCAGAAAAACAGCAGCAGATTTTTCTTTTTTCAAGTGAATGCATAACATTTCTGTACCGTTGTCTTGTTAATAACGTTTTTTTCTTGATAGACATGAGATTTTAGCCACCCACTTCTGTTTCTTCTGTTACATGTGGTGCTGCTTCTTTCCGGCATTTAGAAGTGAATTGGCATTTTAATTGTGGTATGAATGATTCCTACATTTCTTTAATGGATTTTCTAACATTCCCGAATTTTCATTTAGTCATTTAGCAAGCACATGCTTTTAACCAAAGTGGCCGGCAGATGAGGCGAAGAACAATTAGAGCACACAATCGATATTGGACAAACTAAACTCATTGAAGCGCTGAACAACCAAGTTTCTAAAAAATAGATCTGGATAGACTGCAGAGTAGCTATATGACTCAAACAAATGGTTAGTAGCTTCTAGTTACTTATTTTACTATTTACTTAACATAATTGGCAACAATTATGATAATTACTACTTAAATAATGTTCTTAATTTGAACATCTTTTATACTTAATTCAATTAACAAAAATCCTTGGCAAGCTAACAATGAACTAACAGTTAGTTAACAGTAAACTAATGGTCTAGTAATCATTTACTAATGGTGTTCATGTTAACTAATGTAATGGTGTTCATGTTAACTAAGGTATTAATGTAAATTAATGTAAATTAAATTAACTAAAGGTTAATTAATGTACCTTATTGTAAAGTGTTTCCAAATAAACCTGCATACATGTTTCTATTATCGGCTCTTTTTAAATCCTTTAAAAGCATGGCTGTACCCCCTCCCCCCTTCACTATGTAAGGATGAGTACATAGCATGAAATCTGAGCAATTTTGTGAAGCGGTTTGGAGCTGTTATCATCTCCCTGCGATTATATCTATTATGAGAGACGCGTTTTTAATCTGTAAAATGCAGATTAACCTTTTTTCAGTCGAGTGCCTTCTAATGCTTTTACAAGTGATGCTGCCAATCCACTCATGCTGGAACATCTGCAAAAACAGTAGGAGATAATTGAGAATCTGGACACTGTGTCCTGTGTTTTCGTTTAAAGGGGAGGTTTTAGCAGTTGGGATTTTAATCAAGCATTTAATCGAACATTCCACAGCTTCATAAGAGTGTTGGGAATAGTTTGATCTTTATTTTAGTCAGCATTGAACAAAAGAGCAACCTTTTGATACTCTTGGTATACTGGCTCTGTGCTTACCTGTTTATTTTGGCGTTTAAACGTCCCAAGTTTTGTTTTGTTTTTGTTAAAGCTTTTGTCATGGCACCTACCCAGGCTAACTCTTAACAAGTCTAACTCCTAGCAGTGCTGTGCTTTTTTTTGTGTTGCCATTGAGCCTACAAGTACTTATGAAATACTTTTATATTGTCACTAGTTTATGTAAATCATGTTTATAAATGTTATTACAACTCTTCAAGTCTTTATTATGACAGTAATTTTCATACCATACATACCATTTTTGTCTAGGATTGAATGTGTATCTGCCGATTTAAGTACTGAAATCAATCCGTACTGAATCAAATCAACATTAAATTGGGTTCAACAGTTACTTCACGACATCATCAAACTGTATGAGGGAGTGTGAGAGCGATGACACCAAATTTAACACACCTGCTCCCCATTCACACCTGAGACCTTGTAACACTAACGAGTCACATGACACCGGGGAGGGAAAATGGCAAATTGGGCCCAATTCTGACATTTTCACTTAGGGGTGTACTCACTTTTGTTGCCAGCGGTTTAGACATTAATGGCTGTGTGTTGAGTTATTTTGAGGGGACAGCAAATTTACACTGTTATACAAGCTGTACACTCACTACTTTACATTGTAGCAAAGTGTCATTTCTTCAGTGTTGTCACATGAAAAGATATACTCAAATATTTACAAAAATGTGAGGGGTGTACTCACTTTTGTGAGATACTGTGCGTGTATGTATATATATATATATATATATATATATAACTGCTCAAAAAAATAAAGTGAACACTAAAATAACACATCCTAGATCTGAATGAATGAAATAATCGTATTAAAATCTTTGTTCTTTACATAGTTGAATGTGCTGACAACAAAATCACACATAAATTATCAATGGAAATCAAATTGATCAACCCATGGAGGTCTGGATTTGGAGTCACACTCAAAATTAAAGTGGAAAACCACACTACAGGCTGATCCAACTTTGATGTAATGTCCTTAAAACAAGTCAAAATGAGGCTCAGTAGTGTGTGTGGCCTCCACGTGCCTGTATGACCTCCCTACAATGCCTGGGCATGCTCCTGATGAGGTGGCGGATGGTCTCCTGAGGGATCTCCTCCCAGACCTGGACTAAAGCATCCGCCAACTCCTGGACAGTCTGTGGTGCAACGTGGCGTTGGTGGATGGAGCGAGACATGATGTCCCAGATGTGCTCATTTGGATTCAGGTCTGGGGAACGGGCGGGCCAGTCCATAGCATCAATGCCTTCCTCTTGCAGGAACTGCTGACACACTCCAGCCACATGAGGTCTTGCATTAGGAGGAACCCAGGGCCAACCGCACCAGCATATGGTCTCACAAGGGGTCTGAGGATCTCATCTCGGTAAACTAATGTCAGGCTACCTCTGGCGAGCACATGGAGGACTGTACGGCCCCCCAAAGAAATGCCACCCCACACCATGACTGACCCACCGCCAAACCGGTCATGCTGGAGGATGTTGCAGGCAGCAGAACGTTCTCCACGGCGTCTCCAGACTCTGTCACGTCTGTCACATGTGCTCAGTGTGAACCTGCTTTCATCTGTGAAGAGCACAGGGTGCCAGTGGCGAATTTGCCAATCTTGGTGTTCTCTGGCAAATGCCAAACGTCCTGCACGGTGTTGGGCTGTAAGCACAACCCCCACCTGTGGACGTCGGGCCCTCATACCACCCTCATGGAGTCAGTTTCTGACCGTTTGAGCAGACACATGCACATTTGTGGCCTGCTGGAGGTCATTTTGCAGGGCTCTGGCAGTGCTCCTCCTGCTCGTCGCACAAAGGCGGAGGTAGCGGTCCTGCTGCTGGGTTGTTGCCCTCCTACGGCCTCCTCCACGTCTCCTGATGTACTGGCCTGTCTCCTGGTAGCGCCTCCGTGCTCTGGACACTACACTGACAGACACAGCAAACCTTCTTGCCACAGCTCGCATTGATGTGCCATCCTGGATGAGCTGCACTACCTGAGCCACTTGTGTGGGTTGTAGACTCCGTCTCATGCTACCACTAGAGTGAAAGCACCGCCAGCATTCAAAAGTAACCAAAACATCAGCCAGGAAGCATAGGAACTGAGAAGTGGTCTGTGGTCACCACCTGCAGAACCACTCCTTTATTGGGGGTGTCTTGCTAATTGCCTATAATTTCCAATTTCTATAGTTGTCTATTCCATTTGCACAACAGCATGTGGAATTTATTGTCATATATACAACCATATATATATATATGTGTGTGTGTGTGTGTGTACCACTAGAGTGATGGGTTGTGATTGGTTGAATATATATATATATATATATATTCAACCAATCACAATTCCACTTGAAAATAAGTCAGACCTGGAGACTAGGTACCAACATAGAGGCCATCCCCTTTAAAAAGTGTGCAAAGTTTTGGGTCAAAAGCTCAAAAAATTTGGTCACAGTGTCAATTTCAATAAATGCTAAGAATTTTTCACATAGAAAATTTCACATAAACGGCATTTGCTGTTGACCCATGACTCAGATTCCCTCCAAATTGCTTAGGGACACTTCACTCATCGCCCTGAGTGACATGCCCCCACAAATGGCGTGAAAAGGGAGGTCGCTGGGGCAGGCGGTGATTGTGGGCTGTGAATACATATCGAGACTGTTTGCAGTTTAAACTTATTTAGACATTTTATACGCGCGGAAGATTTCTCACTCACTCTCTCACTTTCATTCCCAGATATTGATAAGATGCCGGGAAGATGGTTCCTAATTATAATTTCAACATTTGTAATGTCCCCGGTGGGATTTGCCACCACTAATCGTATTGGTCGTGATTTTATTCAGGTGTTTTTATTCAGAGGCCTGCGTAATATAATTGGTTATAAGTCGGCTAAGAGTATACTTGTTTACACTCGGACTGGCAGCAGCCACCAGATAGTACTCAACTTGATGAGAGCAAACACAGGCTTTTGTCACCGCAGGTCAATGCGTCTTTGAATAGGCCTCTCCACGCACAGAAACGACCAAGCTTTCAGCGTCTTATCCCACACTCAGACGCCGTTTTGCAGAAGCATCGCGGCCAGACACCCAAATTATTAAGGACTTAGAATTTCTAATCAAATCACATAGCCGTTATCTAACCGCAAGTGACTCACGTGCTACCTGGGTAAACATTGTTTTGCAATGTGACCGTTGGCTGCTTCTGCCCCTTATTTGTCTCAAATCACACTATTAATAATAATAATCTCTGGCTAAACAGAGGTCGGCTTGACTGTCAAACGTTTTTGTCTGAATGATTTTTGTGTGGAGATGAAAAATGTATTGTAACCACTTTTTCTAGCAAAGACATGCACACGAGGGGGACATGAGAACATGAGGTCCAGTTACGCTAAACGCGACGCCAATTGTGTTCCTAGCAGGCCTGTCTCTACGCCTGGTGCTTTTCATTAGTTGTCACGGTAACGAAGGCTCTTGGCAGTTTGTAGCCATGTTATTAAATAGAAAGTGTTTTGTTTCGAGCTGCCAAGGCACACGAGAGGACGAAAATAATTCAGAAGGGAACTCTTTGATTGTAGTGATATATATATATATTTTTTTTTTTGGTTTGGTTGATAATGACCGCCGTGGACACTCACACTACAAGCAGATTGTTGTCATGGTGATGCAAAAAAAGGCTAAATAGAAGCTGAGCATCTTAAGTGTAGTGGGCTTCAGGAGCGTATTTTCCATCATGCGTTCATTTGGTCTTCATCGTCTAAAGTGGCTGCATGTTGTGGGAATTGCAGCAGGCATTTAGCAGTCAAAATACATTTCAAATGTGTTGCATGTCCTACATGATTGCATGCACTCACACAAGTGCTGCAGTATTTATTTCCTTAAGAGCAACATATGCACGTTTGTGCGTGGTTGTGTGTCTGTGTGTATATACGCATGCATGTGTGTATATCTGTTTGTGTGGCTGTGGCTGGAGCAGGATGGATATTTGATGTTATTTTTGGTGGCGGAGTATCTTGGTGAATGACTTGTGCTTGGTTTGTCGAAAGCTTTCTGCCCTCACAGACTGGGGCAGGTGTCAGCTCAAAAAGTCTGCCAGGCAAGGATAGCAGGGCTTATTTTACCTTGTCTATTACACAACACACGCACCCACCTGAAATATTCGATCTATATCGTTGGGCCAAAACACGGTCCCTTCTCTAACATGTTTTTCCTTTCCTTGTTTTTTTTCTTTTTCACATTACATGCCATTTCATTACTGTTGTCGGCAATTGCTTTCTGCAGTGGGCATGGAATTAATTAGGTTTCAATTAACGTCAAAGGGAGAGTTCAATGATCCTGTTAGAGAGTACAATTGATGTTTTCTGCAAGAAAATACAATGGAAGATATTGTTACAGCTAGATATATTAATACTCTCATTATAATTTTTGTTGTTGTTGTTATGTTTATAGTAACAAAAGATTATCTCTCAAAGACAATTATGTACCTGGTAATGGAATAGCGGCTGCAGGTTTAAGTACAAACCTGATAATGTACATTTTATTTCACATTTTTGTAGATTAACATGACTGATGTTTGTGAGCCATAATCCTGAGTTGCCTCCATGATTTTGACATGGCTTGTGTATCCGAATGGGTACGCCAACGTTTGTTATGTGTGGTTGTGATAAGGACAAGCATTCTAGCGGTTTTGATTTACATATTTAAATCTTTTTTATATATATATTTTTTTCGGAGTGGGGATGTCACAATTCAAGGAGAGAGGAAATCAAAATTCAACAATGAAATACAAAAAAAAAGTATTTAATTGCAATGGCAAGGTTAATATCAACTACGCTGTGTTAATCAAATGTCAAAAACGACTCCGCTCTGCTCTTGTAGAGCACTTGGCAGTGAACACTTTCAACAAGGTTCCTGGATATGATTGTAATGCTTCCTCTAGATGTGATCCCCTTCACTGCAGGGCAGAATACGCTAAGCCAACAGGTCTCGATTGTGACGTGAAGAGGTAGTGGAGGACACATTTTTAGATGGCTAATTCTCAGGTGAGCCGGTGAATAGTAGCCTAGCAACCATGCCTTTTTGTCAGACAAAACAAGTCTATTCGGTGACCAATCATGGTTTGAAGCTAGATTGGATTTGACGAAATTGCTTTACTGTGCAGGATGGAATACGTTATTGGATAATCCCCATTCCCCTGCTCTTGCCATCCTCTTGTAGTTAGACGACACATTGTGTTTCTCTGCCCTTGCCGCAGCGCTCAGCTTAGCAATTAAAGACTGGGCTGATTATTAAACAGCAAAGTCGCATATTATAGGCATGGCATTGTGCATAGTAGTTTTACATTGTCATTGGTCAGGGATGAGCTTCGTCGGATGACCTATACCCTTTTAACCTCAGTGGGCTTCTGTTATGAGCTGGTTGTTGCTGGTGGTTGTCGTGGCTGCGTCACAAATACTACACTTTGAATGGCCCTGTAACGTGCATGGTGTGGTTGTTTTGCCCTTGTGTACCATGTCTATGGCGATATATATTTATACAAAGGAAAACTAACTGAAAGGTTTGTTTTTTAGATGGCAGGCTGCCCCGTCTTCACACCGCAGGATGTGAGGAAGACCCACTCGGTCACACATCTGAGCGGCTGTGAAGATTTGTTTAGAACAAAAAGGAACAACAGCATCATCAACTGTCTGATGGCTATAGTCCAGCCTTGAAATGTAGGCCGCCATTTTTTATTTATTTCCAGCGCCACACTTTTTCACAGCTGGCCTATTTCCTTTAGCCTCGTTTAAATGTTAGCATTTAACATTTTATTTACTTTACGAGTCCGCTGATAAACACCCGCCCCCTCGCCTAATGCAGCTGTAAATTAAAATACCAGCTGCTCTCGGGTCACATGCTGCTCTCCCCCCCTCTTCCCTCTACCCCCTGGGGGGGCGACGCAGACACACCTCCGTGCTGTTTGAGCGCCACTGAGTTAATTAATGTTGGCGATGGCGGTAAAGGCAGCGGCCCCCTTTCATGTTGTCTGTCGCCGCGCACTGCCCCATGCCACGCAGCCCTGACCGTGCCCATTTCCTGTACTTCCTTCCTTTCCCCCCTGGATAGTTAGTAGCTTAGTTCGTAGATGGTACAAGTAAAAACCTCATATTTTTCCATTTTCACTTTTCCCCACACCACTCATCTTCTTCTGCCATATTCTTCCCATAAGGTCGACCCCTTTCTTTAAAATCTGTATTTTATTGAATTTCCATATACCGTTTTTTGTCTCTCCACGTTGATATCTTGTTCCCCCAGCTGGTCTCCCTGAGGGTGGGCCCTATGCGCCGTGTTGTACCCAGCTTAGCCCTGCATATCCTGCAGTTATGAGGCAGATCGTAAGCAGCCTCTTCCCTTGATGGATGAGTGAAAGTGATTTTAATTCAGTTACGCAGTCCCCCCGCGGCTATATCTTTATGTCGGGCGTCGTCATTTGGAGGCCCCTCTCCTTATTGGCGCAGAGTCGATGCGTTCATGCGGTTTGACCGTTCAGTTTTGACGATGGTGGATCTTGATGTGTGTTTTTGTATGTAATTTTGAACTGGTTTGAATGGGTAGAATTGAAAGATTAACCCTGGACTTTTCGGTAGGAAAACAGTCTTTTTCAGTTTTTATTTTTTAGTTTGTGCATTTGTAGTGTCATTGTATTAAGGGGCTGGTACCTCAACATGCTTAAGGCTAATTAAAATTACATTTTCTCCCAACAACAGATATCCTTGTCTGAGGCTTGGAAACAAACAAACCTTTCTCCCAGGATCTTGTATTGAAGTACCATGTTTTTCTCAGCGCTCTCAAGCGCTGTGTCAACGAGAGAGAGTAAATGCTGTGTCAAGTTTTAATAAAACCTTGCAGTAATATAACGTAATAGTCACAACTCATTGTACTTTTTTTTCTTTTTTGCAGTTTGATTAAAAAGATGAAACCAATGTTGGGGAAAATAAATCTCAAATGAACGAATTAGCCCACTAATAACCCTCCTGTACTCTTGGGACTTCCAGGGTAAGATGGTGAAGGGAATGGGAGGAGCCATGGATCTGGTCGCCAGCGCTGGAACAAAGGTGGTGGTCACCATGGAGCACTCCGCAAAGGTGTGTGTCTGTCTGTGCGTGTCTGCATTTGTCTGTGTGTGTGTATCTTTGTATGAGTGGGACTGTGTGTGTCTGTATGAGTGGAACTGTGTGTGTGTGTGTGTGTGTGTGTGTCTGTATGAGTGGAACTGTATGTGTGTGTGTGTCTGTGTGGACGGGGGCTCTTGTATTGGTTCGTGCATGTGTGTTTGTCTGTGTGCGTACCTTCCCCTATGTATTTGATCGTTCTGTATGCATTCTAGAAGCGTCGTGCTCGCTGTCCAGTGACTCACATTTCTATGACTCGCAGGACTGATTACGTTAAATAGAGCACATCTCCCACTTGGCATAAGCCCCCCCCAGCCCATTAATCTCTCCATATCTCGTCACCGTAATGATTCTGTGTAAGCAGCACCGGTAAGACCGATCCTCCTAATGAATCTCCCCATGCCTAATCCACTAGAGCTCGCCCCAGCCTTCCTCCGCTCGTCCGGGATAAGGTAGACAGCCTCATCGGTGTACTGTCTATGGCTGTGGCCGATTTAAACCCAGGCCCCTGGGATTGGATATGTGGGGTGGCTGGGTGGCGGCATGGGGTGGGTGAAAGAGAGAGAGAACGTGGGTTGATGATCCAGCTGCAATCGTTCACGCTCAGGATGTCTCCCAGGATGGTGTGAGCAAGCGAAGGGGGCAATGTGATGTTTGACATTCACAAGAGCATTCTGCTCACTGCTGCGCAGTTTCCTTGTGACAATATGAGCATGGTGCACAGCCCGGCCGCATGCCAGATGGGGAAACAGGTGGGCACACTGTGTGTGTGTGTGTGTGTGTGTGTGTGTGTGTGTGTGTGTGTGTGTGTGTGTGTGTGTGTGTGTGTGTGTGTGTGTGTGTGTGTGTGTGTGTGTGTGTGTGTGAGACACACTTTAATGGAGCTATCATGCCAACTGTATGCATTTCCTGTAAGAACAGGGCTACTTGTATCCCTTTCTATCCCCGACCATATCTATTTCGGTTTCATGCACAATGCAAATATCGCCCATTTCATGATGTGACCGCTCACTGAGTTTTTTTATATGCCGTATGAAACAGGTTTTTCCTCTCAAGATATCTAACATGCTTGTCATGTTACTTTTCTGTAAAATATTCAGTGCTCAGATGCTTCATCTCTGAGCTATAGTTAAACCTGTCGCCTCTTCTCATTTATTTTCTTAAAAGGGTGGAAAGCACAAGATAATGGAAAAATGCAACTTGCCTTTGACTGGGAAGCAGTGTGTGGATCGCATCATCACGGAGAAGGTCAGTGCTTATCTGCTTGTTATGTCTGAGTCGCATGAGAATGCAGCTAACGCTTTCCTAACACAAAATAAATTTTCCGAGAGAATAGCTTTAATTTGATACAGTAGAGTAGGAAAAATCTGTTTCCACCAACCAACATTCTAATGAGGCGAGAAGCAGCTCCAACTAATTTGTGATGATGTGTGGATATCCTGTTTTATTAATGAGATTCTTAGGATGGTTAAAACCAAACTACTCCGTAAGTGCATCAAGGGGTTTTAGACATGCAGGCTGATTGTTGAAGTTGTCAGTATGTTTGTACTTCACTTGTGCTCATAGTTATAGCCCTTCCATTGTGAAACAGCGTAATCAAATGACTCCCAAGACAATATTAGCTGGGGAAGTCATTCCCTGTTGTCTCTTTATAAGCGTTTGACTTCTTTGTCTGTATAGTTTATTTATTAATACACACAGACACCTCTATTCTTCCAGCTCATTCAGTATTTCTCTAACACACACACCAGCTCCCAGTTAATGATAGATGGCTTTTAGGCAGCAGAGCAACATGGGGAGATGGAAATTACATTTATTCAGTTATCCCTAATCCTATCAGCCGAGTCTTCCAAGGGGTTTGAGGGTAGCTATTGACTTTTATGTTTTAATGGTCGAGGGTTTGGCCGCTAGTCATAAGAATGTGTATCGTAAAGACATTTTCTAAACGTCCATGGCGCTCCCTAGATGAACATGTCTATTTAATTTATGTTACTCTAAAGAGCTGCTCGAATGCAAACCTCCAAGATGCTTACAATACCAAGGCACACACACTCCTTGTAAATGTTAGTCATCTGTAATTTCTTTTGGCAAATGGGAAAGCCAGTGGGACCCTGGTTGTATTTGGATTCATCCTCTTACATTGAAGTGTATTGGTAATATATTACTACAGTAATACGATATGTTATGCGAGTAAAATATAACTCTGGTAGCAAATACCATTTCTTGTATCCGTTTGTGCTTTTGTGTCCATGTTGCGTTAATATGTGTGTGTGTGTGTGTGTGTGTGTGTGTGTATATGTATATGTATGTATGTATGTATGTATGTATGTATGTATGTATTGCTTGCTTGCTATTTTGCAGTTACGGGACTCAATACAAATCTATCTGGTAATTTGCTGCTGGGGGGGGGGGGGGGGGGGGAACAGAGGCGAGCAGCTACCAAGTTCAGTCAACTGGCTCTCATCAGCATCACTGCTGCATTGAACTGCATGGAGCTGGGCTGGACTGGGAAAGGGATAGGTTTAATAATTGGAGTTTAGTAATGTTTGTAGGAGGGTGGATTAAGGATAGATAGATAGATGGATGGATTGATAGAAAGACAGACAGACAGAAAGATAGACAGATAGCTAAGAAAGGAAATGTCTGACGAGATGAATATCATTCCTTGCGTAACCTTATGCCTCCAGTGCACAAGCCACGTAATTACCGGCGTGTGAATGCACGCGTAAGTTGGAGATCGCACAATTTTCATAAACAATCCAGCACCATGCAGTCACATCAGTTTAACCAATTATTCTATATAAACACACAATAAATTAATGACCATGGAACTGTCTAAATCAATATTTGTTATCTAAAGCTTAATGACCACAATAGAGGTAGAGTGCGGGACCGAGAACAGCGTCTGCGCATATTGATGCGTACACAGGCAAAACTATAACATTTTATTAGATGTGGAATCTCAAAGACTTGAGACTTGGAATTGCAAAAAGTGACTGGTGAGCATCTCTGAATTGTAAACTGTAATGGTAAAAAACAAGCACACAAACAACAAACAAACAAATGTACATGTGTAATGAGGGCAAACATTCACAGTATTTAAGAATCCATACAAAATAATCTGGGATGGGGGGTTAGTATTGAAGAGTGCAAGCAAGTAAGCATGAAGTATAAAGTGGCCAAGTGATGAAGTATATATGGAAAGGGGGGTGAGGAAACTGGAGTCTGAGGCACTGTTATAAAGTCTAAAAGCTGTTGGCACAAAGGAATGCCTGAACCGCTATGTTTTGCACCTGGGGGGGCGGGGGGGTTAGCCTGTGGCTGAAGGTGCTCCACATCGGCCGCAGTGCATCATAGAGCGAATGGGAGGGGTTGTCCAGGACAGCCTTCCTTTTGTTCCTCGCCCTCCTCTCCACCACCTCCACCTCCACCTCCATCCAGACTGTCTAACTCTAGCCCAGCAACAGAGCCAGCCTTTCTAGCCAGCTTGTTGATCTTGTGCAGCTCCCTTAGCCTTGATGCCTCCCCCCTGACTGGCAGAACACCTGCAGCAGCCTGGGGTACGCATCAATGGACCTGAGCTTTCTGAGAAGGAACAGCCTGCTCTGTCCTTTCACATAGATGTGTGAGACAGGGAGAAGGAGAGTTGAATGGGCAGGCGAGGGAACAAAAGTTAATGCAGGAGGAGGAAGGGGAGGATGAGGTGGAAATGGAAGCACAGAGAGAATAGAGGTTGCTGGAGAAAGGAGGTGTAGATCAGCATGTAAAGTGGCCTGAGGTGATGTTCCAGGGGCTGGTCTAGGAACTTAGTGTGTGTGCTGTGTTGGAAGGGCTGTATATGTCCCCGGTGTCCTGGGGTCACTCGCTCCTCCGGACCACCCTATAGAAACGGTAGCTGTCAGACAGACTCGCCGTCAAACTGATGTTCTCTCCATAAATTGTATTTGAAAACATTTTCCTGTGCCGTTTCTTCTCCCGGACTGGCTGTGGTCGTGATTGCACAACATCATTTTGGTAAACAAGAAGAATCTTGTCAACATTAATATATGTAGAATCCTCTTCTTTTATTTTTCTCCATCTGTCATTCCATCTTTCCTCTGCCCCTTCTCTCTTTAACACGTAACAGTCTACTTTCTTCATGACCTGAAATAGTTTCTTTCTAATTGTTTTCTTCTGTTTCTTTATGACAATTTATATTGTTATAATTGATATGACTAAATTACAGTTGTGCTCTTTGAGGGAGATACAGGCTGAAACACATTGACTTTGTTCAATGCATCTTAAAGCATCTTCTGTCCATTTAAGGGGTGTATTTTCGGATATTTGTAATATTGTTGCTCTAGTGTTATTGGTAATTTGTCTCCCTATCCTGTCGGTTTTTCGACTGTTCAACTTCATTGTGTTAAGTCTGTAGATTAAGAGAAACACATTGTTTAATTTTCTTTCCTCGTGGGTGTGTAAAGTACCACAACAATGTGTTGTGCAACTCTACACAAGCCAATATGGCAAAGCAACGCAAAGAACGTTTTTCTAATCTTGTAGACTGTAGCATATTTGAGGAGTTGTTAATTTCTCACTCCTTTTTATTCGGTTGCCTTGCCTCCAGTGAGTGGTACATTACTCAATAACATTTATATAATGTGAATCCCCATTTGCCAGGGATAGGTAACAGTGAAAGACGACCGGGAGGCTTGGAAAGCCATGGTGCTCATCTAGAAATTTTCATTTTCCTTCACTTATTTTTTCCTTGTTGAAACTGACATCCCCAGACTCTGCGCTTTGTAATTATTTCATTACTCAACGCATTATTGAAATTCAATTCACTCGCCAGTCAGACTTTCATTGACTTTAAACTGTTTGAGAGAGATGATACCACGACCATTAATTAAGAAACTTTCCCCATGGTGTCTCATGCAACAACACACCACTCCCTTGTCTAAATATGCACTATGCAGAAGTTATATCCCAGGAAAAGATGTGATGCAATGCTTTAGAGGGGAGGATATATTCTTATCATAAGCAGCTGAAAGTGGCTGTGAAGATAGCCATACTTTTTCATAGCATTTGTATACAGTAGGATATAATGTATGTTTGTATGCTCCTGAATGTCTTAAATGGGATATGGGTGTTGGTTTAGTGGCTAGAATGTTTGAGTTCCAACCCAAAGGTTCTCAGCTCAATCCCCAGAGTCCTCAGCCTACCTGTAAGCTTCCTTGACCAAGATACCAAACCCTTACATGCTACTTCTTTGTATTCACCCTAAGTCGTGAGATTTGAGGTGAATACTAAAACATAACTGAGAAAAAATTTAAGGAAATATATGTGTAACAATCACTCAAATCTGATCACTGGATGTTCACTTGCTAAATCATACATACATTGTTAAAATGGGAAACCGGTATCCGCCTCAAAAGTCCTGGTCCTTTTTTGTGTCAAACTGCATCTAGATTAGGGACCGTCCCTAATCCTAGCCTAATACTACATGCATTTTGATGCAGAATATGAAAACCGCTTGTCCCACAGTTACACCCTGATAGAAAACAATATCAGCTGTCACACTCGGCATCTCCAGGCGTCGCTGCCGCAGTTCTTCCCTCGAAATCTCACACGCCATGCCGTTCACTCGTTCACATTATCTGTAGTCCCCCTACCCCCCCCATCCCCCCGTCTCGCTCAATCTGTGTAGCGATATTTGAGTGAGATGTCTGATGTCTGCCTCCTGTGCTGCCACCGAGGTGTGCGCGTGTCTAATGAGCTCAGTCACACACGCTTCTGACAGGCCTTGCTCGGGACAGTGGTGTGGACGGTTCCGTCACTCATCCATCAGTGAGAAATTCAGCTCCCCTCAGCCCGTGAGAGGAATGAAGGTGGCGCAGCGACAGCGTAATTGGGGGGCGAGCGAAAGAGCGGCCTCAGGTCCCTGGTTTAGTCGAGGGAGGATGGGCGCTATTGGAGGATTTCCACAGGTTGTTTAGGGGAAACGTGGTCTTTGCGTTGCAATTATACAGTGATGGTTGGTCTGGGCAGTATAATGTAGCGGCACATATGGCCAGACTGCTATCTTACCAGTAGCAGTGTTTCCTCTTTGAAACACACTTTGGAAAACCAAAGAAATCCTGGGTGGCAGCGCTTCATACATGACTGTGATATAATGTGTCAAGTTGTGTATGCCACACCTCACGACTATAAAATGCTGTTTTCCTGCAAATTATTAAACAGCCTAATGTAGGTTTATGTCTACGGTTTTCTACACCCACCCACATTAGTCACCATTTCCACATACAAAGAGACTAATAACATGTCTTACTTAACTTGACTTATTGTAACACCTTGCCTGGTCTGGAAATGAGATTATTCACCAAGATGCTGAATGGCCGTGAGCTCCATGCTATTGTTCTCGATCAGCTCAAAGTCTGAAAAGCCCGGTGAAAAGCAGGGACTTCCAGTATGTCTGGATTGTGCAGCATGGATATGGGTGGTTGGTGCAGTGGCAAAATGGTTCTCTCCATAGCTGTGGTGGCGTAACATTGACAGATTGAAGGTCTAAATGGTGTTGACTTTATTAAATTCAGGCTGTTAGGTTTTATGTTGTATTTACATCAAATGTCAAACTGAAAATCATACTGAGAAGCCAACGACAATGTGCTCGCCTCCTTTTCCTTAGTGCTTTCTATTTATTTCCTGGTTGCTTTACCTCCATTGATGTGCCTCCATCTCTTTCTCTCTCTTGGGGCGTCGATACCGTCAGGCGGTGTTTGACGTGGATAAGGCGACGGGCCTGACGCTGGTGGAGGTGTGGGAGGGGCTGACTCCAGAAGACATCCAGGCGTGCACGGGCACTCCTTTTGAGGTAAGCCACTTCACACTCTCCACAGAGGGACAGCCGCGGGACGAGACAGAAATATCTCTTGTTTGGACTCTGAGACGCTATGGATATAACCAGGCATTGTGGTATTGAAATACTTCAACAATATTTATATGCAAGTATTGTAATATAAGATAACCTATGACTGGGACTGATGGCGGATGTATGTTTCCCTTCGTATTGGGATGAATAAATAGAGAAATGAACAAATTCGGTCTTGCCATTTCTTTGTGCCTTGAATCTCTTGAATGCTGCATGATAGCGTAATGATGACATCCTCCGATCTTAATAGTTTGTTCCAGCTGAGTGGAATGAATAATGAATGTGTTTATCTGCTCTCTACATCTCTAATGTTCAACACTAATACACACATCTCTGACGTACAGTAGATCTTTGAGGCTAAATCCAAACTTGTAAATAATATCAGATTGTAGTATTTTTTTATGATTATTTAATTCTCTAAACATGCAAAAATATCTGTTTCTTTTGATTAGATCTTATTGTCTTTGTTATTGTTCCACCAGGTCTCCCCCAACCTGAAGCCTATGCAGCAGATCTGAAAGGGACAGCCTGAAATCTGAGGAGTGCTGAAATGAATGGTTTAGTGGTTTTATTTGGATAATTCCTTTTGTATTTCTTCAGATTCAAACAAAAGAGGCTTTGTTTTTGGGTGAAATGTTTAAACTTGAACTTTGAATGTAATAATCATTGCCAATTAATGAAATACATGTCATTATTTGTTTTCATAGAACCCTGTTTGATTATTGTGTAACAAACTAAATTAATTTGTATGCCTAAAGTAGCAAACTGATAATTAATTATTAACTATTAATATAATAGTTGTTATTTATTGAAACGATTATTAGATTGGACTTCAACTGTAGCATTGATAAGCCATAGTTAATGTGACCGGATGTTTAAAGGGCTTTTTAAATAGTGAAACCAACTTGTGCTTCAGGTACATTTCTTATTAAATGCAGAATATGCATTCAAATGTGAGACTATTATTATTGTAATTTATGCTTAGAAGGAAACGGTTACTGACTGTAGGAGAATACATTAATTTTTTGGTGAAAAAAGACTACAAAGTGTGTAACTGAAGGGATCACCGGTGTGTGATGTATTAAGGATATGGTGCATCTGTCCGAAACGTTGTTATTGTCCGTGATACCTGGGTAGGACATGTATATAAAATACATTTGGGTGTTGCAGTGTGAAGCCATTTCCTACTTCTGTGCCCTTTGTATATTAAATAAAATTACACTTTCTGCTGGAAATACTGGAAATAAATAGTTTACTCTATTAGACCTGTGTGAGCATGGGTTAATTTTATTATTCTTTTTTATTTTTTTGCACTGGGAATAAAATGTATATGGTAGAAAACACCATTTATTTTCAGAGATGGAAATAGTGAGAAGGCCAAGGAATGATTCAGTTCCACAAGCCAAATGATTGCCCTATGAACGTGTGTGTGTGTGTGTGTGTGTGTGTGTGTGTGTGTGTGTGTGTGTGTGTGTGTGTGTGTGTGTGTGTGTGTGTGTGTGTGTGTGTGTGTGTGTGTGTGTGTGTGTGTGTGTGTGTGTGTGTTTTGGGGGGGGGGGGGGCTGATGAACTGTGATGGAGCTGATGAACTGTGATGGACTTATGTTGGCATACTTGATGTGATTTCTTCACTTGAGTAGAGAAGCTGCTCTCACCTGAGGGCGCTTACGTAATCAACAAATTAAACCAATTAGCTGCCGGCCTCGGTTAGATCAAACGGGTTGGATCACCAAATGGTTTAAAAAGGGACGGCAGTTTGCCAGCAGCGGTTGCTCCAAATCCAATATATGCCATTCAAACCCTCCATCCCCCAAACGATGGCGGTGCCTTATTCGAATCACGAATCTATGTGTGTAGCCTGTATACGACTTCCAGTTAAAACCATGGGATCTAAACAGAAGGGTTTACACCGCTCATAGGTTTTGAGAATCAACACTGTTGATGTTCCAGGGGACTAATTGAACCCTTTATGGATTTTTTTTGCGTGTGTTTATAAATTCATTATCGAATTAATACATATACATTTGCATAATTTGGAGACTGACGCACACATTAAACAAACACACCTTTATTTAAAGGCTCATCAAAAGACTTACTGGAAACATTCACCAGTGAATAACTTCAATTCAATGGTAAATGTTTTTCTATTATGCCCCAACCACTAACCTTTTCGCAAACGGGGAAATGTAACCTTTCACTTTCTAATGATATGTTAAATTCATTCATTAACACAACCAATTCAACTGCGGGGCTGGAATAACAGACCACGCAACACAAGTATGCTATTCTAGGTGAAGAGGCTGAATTGTAAATTATTCAATGCAGCGTCATTGTTTGTATGCCCAAAACACCCTTTGATTCAATTTTGACGAGCAGCAATGAATTGATTGGAAACATGGTGTATTAATAGAAGCGATAGAAGGTATAGACATGTAAAATAGCCAAGACATTGCAATGCATTGATCTATCCTGTCAATCCATCCACAGCAGCAGCCACACAAATCCGCCCCACATCCACGTGTACGCGCGCAGGAGGAGGGGGCGAGGGGTGGGAGGGCGAGGGGTGGGAGGAAGAGAGGGGGTGGGGTGGTTTGGTGCGGTGTGGTGTGGGAGGACTGGGTAGCCTATCTGTCGGGCTGTACGTGGTGTGGGCGAGAGTGTTTATTGCAAGCGTGGATTGGAGAGCGAGGAGCGAGCGCAGCACAAAGAGCGCACTCCAGGCGAGCATTGTTTACGGCGGCAGCATGGCTTCGTCTCATGGGAGATGCGACCTACGGTTCGCCGACTGGATGTCAAGTTTACCGCAGACCATGCACACTATCCCGCTCACCAATCTGGCTATTCCCGGTAGGTGTCGTTGAGGTTATGCGTAAAAAACAACATTTTGGGTATATTGTGTGTTGCACGATGAGCATTCGTGTAAACCGTGTGCGCAATATGTAGCCGACGACATTATGTTCATTAGAAGCAGAAAAACCATGTAAATCGTGTACATAGTTTAATGCAGACGTACGGATGTAGGCAAACAAAGACGATTATATAATGTGTAGCCTTATACTGTTAGGGTAAACAAGAGGACAGGACCTGTTGCGCCACGCGAGCAAAGCCATGTGTTTCTCCTTGTCATGGTCACTCACTGTCTGTGACAAGTGCATTAAATGATTACACTATCTATTTCATCTCAAATAATCAATTGTTGAATGGCATTTACTGAATCGGCATTTCAAGTTGAAATTGGATATTGAGTGGACTGTTTTTTTTTTTCTTCTTTTCATTGTAGGATTGCACCGTCGGCCTCTATTGGGTGTGAAAGATGTAATTTCTCTCCCAAATTATAAAGTCAGGTGTTATCACTGTGAACGTTGATTGTAATAACCGGTCACTGATTTGACTTCTGGAGGAACGGCCAATTAGCAGAGGGTAAATTTCTTGCCAGGGACACATTTATCATCACGTATTTACAAAGTTACTTGCAGAAGGTAATTTTCTTTCTTTCTTTCTTTCTTTCTTTCTTTCTTTCTTTCTTTCTTTCTTTCTTTCTTTCTTTCTTTCTTTCTTTCTTTCTTTCTTTCTTTCCCCTCCCTCTCCTATCAGTCTCTCTGGGGAGATGAAATAGCTTGGCTCCATTCTCTGATGTTTTCGCCCATGCCAACATGTTGCTAATTCACTGATTTAATTACGTTTAATTTAATATTTACATTTAACACACACACACACACAAACTAATTGAGCATTGTTGGTGTATAATGGATGGATGACTGGGCATGAGTTCCTATCATGATAGCACATCTTGCTGAATCACCTAGCATGTACTATGTACGCACAAGGCCTGGAAACACTGCTGGCTCAATCGAATTAGGTACAATTACTCCTCGTTGGCCCAGAAGCCCCACACTGCTCTCCTGTCGGTCTTCCATGGGCAAGATTCATACACATGTCCTCGAATGTGTGTGTGTACTTGCATCGGTCCTGTGTGCTTAGGATTGCATTCAATATAATAATAATAAGCTCTGTGTACAAGTGTGTTTTTGAGAAGTCATGTATACACATGTACAGAGTTTATATCTAATACTGTTACTCAATTTGTCTTAAGGAGGCGGCAACACAAAACTCATTTAAATGAATCCTGACAGTGTGCCGGAAAGAGTCGTCTTATTTTTATCCACAAGTGCATTCTTTCTCTTACCCAGAGAGATTTAATATTCATGAGGTTCAATTTCTGCAGCCTCTGGCCTGCATCCAACCATCTCTGCATTAAGCGCATTGATGCTACATTATTCTGGAAGGAGGAGGGGATTTAGTTTGCTAACCAACAGCGCCTAAATGGCTGGCACCCGGACAAGCGTGTGTCTGGTGGTCTGGAAAGCTCTTTATATATACTGGAAAGATGTGTGGGATGGCCATGTTATTTTTTTTTTACACCTGCTGCTTCTCACTGCTTTACTCTTAAGTGCTTTACCATCCATTATGATGAGCAACCACTGACACCTTGAGATGGCTAAATCGAAATCTCTATTAGTTGATGCATTAATGGCATCCATTGGCAGTAAGGCTTTACAACTTTATCGATCTATCTCTATCTATCTCTATCAATCTCTATCAATCTCTATCCATCTATCTAAAGTGGTGTGGGCAATACAAAGAATAGTGGATGAAAACAAAGTGTTCTTTCATTATAGGTGTATCATCAGCATAGATGATAATACAGCTGTAATCCATACAGGGATGAACATAGCCTCAAATGTGGTGTATAGTCAGGCTATTCAGTACCTCAATAAAGAACCATTTGCATATGTAGCTACATGTACAACACTGCACCACACATAGACAGACATATGTGTCCGTTTGGCTACGAGTAAGCTCCTTAATGTGTTTTGTTGGCTCCATGCGGTTTCTCTGAGAGCAATGATGCTTAAGGGATTCTTACGTCCTCGGGGCGTAACCACATCAATGGACAGGCAGATTTCCATTGCAACATACTATATAAAAAAAAAGACTTTCTTTAATTAAAACAATACAACTACAAATATATATATATATATATATAGCTACTTTTTCTTAGAACTGCCTTTTTTTTATAACAGCTCTACAAAGATGCGTTGGTTTTGTTGATTAGCATATATGCTCTGATTAACATAACACTGGCTGTCCTAAACATTAGGAGGGAAGGAGAGAAAGGGGGAGATACTATAAAACAGAAAAAAAGAAGCAGTGGGAGTGGCAACGTGATGGTGGTTTGGTGGTAGAGGTGGAGGTGCCAGTTGTGGTGATGGTGGTAGTGATGTGGTTGGTGTTGGAGGTGGTGGTGGAGATTGTGACTGTGGTATTGGAAGTGGTGGAGATGGCTATGGTTGTGGATAGAGGTGGACCTAGAGATTTTGATGTTGGTGTGGTGGTGGTGGTGAAGATGGTCATGATGGTGGTGGGAGAGAGTGGTATATTGATGGTGTTGGAGTTTATATTGATGGTGTTTAGGGTGGGGTACCGTTCACATTTGAACCTGATACTGATACCTGGAGTTCGGTACCTGTACTTTATTTCGGTGCTTTACTCTCTGTAATAACAAAAATGCAATTTCAGTCATATTTATTTAGAACATTTAATAAACCACACAAAATAAAACCCCTCCCTCCCTACCTCCCTACCTCCCTCTCCCCTCCCAAACTAATCCCTACAACCCCCAGCCTGTCACCATAGCGTGAGAATACTGTCGTGTGTCTCGGAGGAAGCACAGGTGATATCCTTCCCAAGATCTAGGAGTCGTAGCAGCGAGTGACTCCGTCGGGGTGATAACGTCTTCTGACACGAGGGCGGGGAGAGAGTTGGACTAGGTGACCTGTCAGTGAAAGCAAGAGTGTGAACAACCTGACTGATAATAATAATATCAGCTGATAATAATAACGATGATAATACTTTTTTTTTTATTAAAAAAAGATGTCAATATTTGACAGTTGGGTGGGTGTTGAGCATCACCGATAACCCTGGTTGTGGACATTGTGGACGTTTCTAGTGAGACTGAAGGAAGTGAGGCTTCCTGATGCTTAGCAAACAAAAGAGCTCATCGCTTTAAGGCTTAACTGGAGGCTGGATAATTAATAATTTAACTTATGCCAGGGAACATGGGGAAAGTAAATTCCATTAACTTAAGCTGACCTAAGAGGCGCAACGGAAACAAACCCAGGTTCCCTTGGGCAACAAAGAAAAACAACCTGCTGGAAGATTTCAACCGTAAGTTTGTCCATCCAGCACTTTGGCTTGAATTGGTCCACTGCTCCTTAAGCCCCGTAACAAGGATGATAAACATTCCCTCCAGACTCAGCTAACCCTGCAAATAGAAGCAGCCTTAGAGTCGAGGAACACAAAGAGATATAGACACCAATGGATAGATAGGTTGCTAGATGAATGGATGGACAGATGAATATGTGGATGGATAAATAGATATGTGCAATAGAAGGGGAAATGGTTAAATGCTTTGACGGAAACTTTTGGCGAGTGCAGGACAAAAATGGAGAGAAGTCAAGCTTTGAAAGAAGATGACAAAAAAGGTTATGTAAACTACGGTATAGTTTACATAATCTTTTTGGTACATGTTTTTCATGGGGTTGGTGTACTATTAGGATTGGATCACTACATAGCAAGAAGGTATATACAGTATATTTATAACTGTATTTAGTTAGCTGGCAACTGAATATACAAAATAAATCCAGAAAAGACACCCCTGTTACAGTCCTTTGTTTGTATGTGCTTATTAAATGCCATTAAGATTGTGCTTGTAAAATAATGTTGTACTAATATTCGGTACATTTGTAAAACAAAAGTTGTTGACTCGAAAACAATTGTGTACTGGTTTTGCCGTCAAACACTATTTACATTAGCTTAATTGGTTTCTCCAACTGCACATCCTTTCCCATTGGTTTCTCCATCAACTCACTTAAACTATGCGTGTACAACTTTTTATTTTTGGCAATAATGTTGCAGCAAGTTAAGTTGTACGTGGCCAATCAGCTCAGTCCCTCCCACTGGATGAAAAGGAATGATATCATTAGCTGGATTATCCATCAATCAATCACATCTGGAAAGCAAGATCGAAATGACGGAGCAAATTAGCGGTAAAGTTACACAAAGACGCCAAGTAAGACTTTAATTCAAATAGTTATGTAAGCTATTTTATTGAGTTTGACTTTACTGAGGGAATTTGAGTTCCCTCTGGCAAACAGTTATGCAGTGTATATGTGCAGTCTTTGTAAAAGTACAAAAAGGAAAAATAAAGTTGCCTTCTAGGTTAAACTCTTATCCCTCTGTTACAGTTATACGATTTTATAACAGTGACCTTCCTTTTAGTTCTACTCATATCCGTACCTAGCACTTCTGTTTCTGTTGCACATAGATGTGCTATTTACCACCCAATGTGGATACCGATATGAGTAGAGAAGGAAAAATTTAAGTCACTGTTTTACAATCTTAGAACTGTTTGAATAAAATACTTTGTGTAACGTTACCTCTACTTTGCTCTGTCATTTCGATCTCACTTTCCAGATGGATTGGTCAAGAAAGAAAACGGTTTACCCATTTTACCAGTACAAGTTGACTCGCTGCAACATTACTTCCAAAAGAAAACGTTATGCACTCTTAATTTTAGCTAGTTGTTAAAGGATGTGCAGATGTAGAAACAAATAGTTCTCATGTAATAGTTTGTTGGCACAACTCAATCTTTGTACCAGTACAAAATATTTGTGAAAGTACCCTCGTTTATTTTACAAGCACAAACATAATGATATAAGAATAACCCCATAAGTTTGCAGACAAAATATCTTGCATAGTAACTTTCATTAAGTAACATGAACTGAAACATGATTGTGCTTTGCAGTAGGGCAACCACGTTTTCAGTTCACCATCAATTCAGGACCACCACCTTATTCTTGGTGTACCTGCAAGACAGCTGGAATACTTCAATACATTTGGTGAGTTCATTTGACATTTGTGGTTCAAAGGACAGCTGGATTTGTTTGGTATGGATTCACAGCAGGCCTGGTTTCGTCTCACCACTGGCAGTTAATTTAGTTTCCAGCAGGAGGACATTTATCTTGTTCTTAAAAAAAGTCAAATATTTCTCCGTCATCTGAAGAAACCAGCAGCAGGCCCCGCAGACATTTTCTGCTTGCCATGCTTTGCCCCGATAACACCAGGGGAGGCAAGACGGGGTGACTGATTGATTAATGGAGAGACGAGGACAGAGAGAGACAGAGAGGTGGGTTTTTTTAGGACCAGAAAGGTAACAGGATGCCAGAAGGAGTAGCATTGAGAAAGATGCCAAGACAGACGTGTGCAATTAATGGCCATGTACAGTCACCTGGGGAGAGGAAGGGAGAGCAGAGGGTGATAGGGTGTCTGAGGCCATTGTGTGTCTTTCCCTCACCTCACCATGGAATCTATTTGACATTAGTTTATTTTTGTCGACGCCTTTGTGTCTTTACCCTCTTCACATTCTTCCACTTACTTTCTGACATCTTGTTTCACTCTTTTATACTTTCCTGACCTCTCCTTTACCAAGTTCTCTCTCTCTCTCTGTCTCTGTCTCTCACTCTATCTCTTGCTATGTCTCTCTCTCTCTCTCTCTCTCTCTCTCTCTCTCTGGTGTTCTGAGCGTGTTAAAGATGGAGTGTGCTTGTATTTTTGGTGGTGTAATGAACGGTGAAGTGCATGAACCAGCGGTGCTTGCTCTCTACGTCGCCTCCTGTCAAACCCATTCACTTGTTAAGTAAAAAATAACAGATTCCATCACTGGGCACAGCTTGGCAAGACAGCTAAAGGCCCTTTGTGCTGCAGTCTCTTCATCCTCTATTGACTTTAGAGCAGGCCCGGATGCAGAACGGTTCTGATGGCCTGTGACCGCTCGCCTTTATAACATCATGTCTGCTGTTACGACTACGTGCTTTTGACATACTCCACAAATCACGCAAGTGACCTCATGCTCTACAGACATCAACATTCACCACACTATAACCAGTAACACCAGGCAGTCAACTAATTCCGCAAACGCTTTCACGCTGATTGTGTGACGCCCCAAAGCCATCACCCAAACCAACCAGCATTCATCCTTAGGCACGGACTATTGCTGATTATTATGAATGAATAACCACATCACATTGTAATTCACCCCAACATCTGTTGTTATGATCCATCAATAGAGTGAGAAGTGGCGTCTCCCAGACAAATTAAACCTTCTTGGCAAAAAGGTCCTTCCATTCCTCCCTGTCCCTGCATCTCATGGTTAAGTGGCTTTTGTATGAAAAATGGATGAAATGGGCCTTCCGATTGTGTCACATACTAGCTACTTATCATATGATTGACCATAATAATAACTAATATTATGTACTATGCGTATTATTTCTTTACAGTGATATAACTGTGAAAATTATATAATATATTTACAATGTTCACTCACTCGCTCACGTTGAAGCCATAGGTCAAGACAGAGAGAGAGAGTATGTGTCAACAACAGTCAGAACGATTATTTCAATATTGCCGCTCGTTTTTTAATCCCAACACTTGTATAGTTAATTTTTTATAAAATAAACAGATATGGCCTAAATAATAGCAATAATCACTCGCTCAGTTGGGCATCGGCTGCAGGTGTATAGGCTGTTGCAGAGATGCACGGTCAAGGCTTTGAGTTCAGAATCCACACTCAAAATATGTAAAGCCTTATCACCTAACCTAATAGTACAACCAATAGTAGAGCATATTAAACACCATATGGTCACGTTACTTGTTTAAACCCAAAGTGTCACTAAAGTCCACTTTGACGAGAGCAAACTCCAGACAAGCAGCCGGGCAGTGGGAGCGCCTACGGGCCTATTGAAAACTGGAACTGGTGTTGGGCACTTGGGTCTCACGGGGCGGACAGGCCCACTAATGCCCCCCCCGATAGCGCGGGGACTGCTTTAGAGTCCATACCTACATAGTTGAAACAGAAATAACCTGTCCTTATTGACATTGGATTGACACACCTTGTCGACTGTGTTGAAGCCATGACAATGAGGAAACAGATGGAGACCATGTAATGCGTAGTTACTGACAATACTTGAATCCATATTTTTGATCCTGAATCTGTATAGATTAAATTGATGGTATTTCGGCAGTTAAAAATCCCTTTTAGTTTTCTGTATGTCATTTGAAAGATAATTTGATGTAGTGATAGATGCGGTGGGATGAATGTGTTCTTTAATGTGCACCGCTACAACAGTCCAATTAGTTCTAAAATAAATATGATGGGATTACCAATGCCCTTGATACAAAGAACAGATTAGCAATTAGAAATTAGACTTAATGACTGAATATTAGAATAACCACATTCCCCTCTAACACAATTTTAAGTTCAAATCGGAAAATGTATATTATAGTATCTTATAGAGTGCCAACACCAATATTCCGAATGTAGAAGAAATGAAGATTGAGGGAAGAAATTGACAGAAACACAGTTTCATCCCCCTGATTGTTTTTAATCCAATGATTGTGACATTGAATATGTCTCCTTATGTCAATGTAATATGAATCAACTCAGAAAAAAGGATTTCCTGTGTTTAATTGTGAAGCAGAAATGAAGAAAATAGGGTTCCTTACAGCTGGCTTTGTCAGTTAAGCTCATGTAATTCACAAAACAATAAGCAATTTAGTCTTGGCCGTTTGATCAGGGCAAATGGTTTTTAGATGATTGTATTCGCCCAGCGCCCAGTGCCCAGTCACAGTGACCTTGTTTTGATATTAATTGCGACACAGGGAGAAACCATAGAGAAACAGACAAAAACACACAGACACTTCATTTCCATTGCAATACTTGATGACAGGATTAATTCAATTTGAATGGCTGCCTTTGTATTATGCAGGGTAAATTATGTTTGTGTTATTTCTTTCCTTTCTTTCAGGGGACTTTAATATTGTTGATTGTACTGCTCTGACTAGCACTGTTAGCTTTTGAGTTTTCAGTCTGCACATAGTATATAATAACATGGATGGAGAATTATTTTCAGTGGCTGACAGTTGTTGAACAATAAAAACCATAACGGCAGCGCAGGGATTTATGACATTATCATAAATCCCTATTTACTATAATTATTTTGATGCATTACCAAATTCAACTGCAACAGCTTTCCAATCATTTTTCCCCCCAGAATGTTTGTCTTTTACTTGATTGAAACAACACTGAACTAAGCCAGTGCTGGGTTCACACAAAGGTTCTAGATTAGCATCTTAGTTCTGGTGAATATTCACTGCAATCTCACAGATTGAGTCAACATCCACTCACACCCATGTGTATACCACAAAATACATTTACTGTAGAATATAACTTTTCTTAGTTTGTTTTTGTTAGTCAGTGGATAATGCGTAGTCTGTAGCCCATGTGAGTACACTTTGGTCACCTCATTAACCATTTTTACAAACTCAAATGCAAATGCTTATTTATTATTTATTAGCAATCATTCTGACTTTTTCAGGTCACCAGGGTTGACAGTATTTAAGTAATTGTTCTGATTATAAGGTCAATGGCCTTAATAGCTTGACAACCGCGTGCTTCATATACAGTATAATCACTATAGGAAATAGCTTGATCTCTCTAGGAGCATAATTGATGATGTAATATAATGTGCTAGCCTTGTTTTCATATAAGGAATATCAGAGTGGCTACTACTCTGATATTAAGTCTAATGCATAATGACTTAAGGCTATGAGACCAGTATATGACAAGAGCCAACCTGTTTTAATTTGGTCCTACAGCACAATTAGTAGAGCATGGCATCACTGGTGCAGGGGTGAGCGGTTCTATTCCCACTGGGGCTGCTCATGCAAACAGTGTATATGTGAAAATTTGGACATTATAATGATTTTGTTTTTGTGTTTATCCTTTATAGTTATACTTATTACCATTAACCCTTAATCTATTTTTAATCTTTATTCACATTTTAACATTAGTTGTGTCTTCTTGCATGTTTTAATTTCTTCTTTGTTTGTAGTGATTTGGAATGACACACCTGCACTTTGTTTGTGTTGATTGCTGTGACACTACACCCCCTGCCTACCTCCAAGCATTAGTCAGACCGCACACCCCAGCTCGAGCACTCCGCTGAACTACCTCAGCTGGACGCCTGGTACCGCCATCGCTAAGAGCAAACGAAGGTTGCACAACAAAGTCACAACTCTTCTCTATTTTGGCACCCCAATAGTGGAATGAACTCCCTGCCGATGTCAGGACTGCATGCAGATCACCAGATTCCGCAAGAGACTCAAGACTCACTTGTTTAGAGTTCACCTGGACTCTGCATAACCTCCCTCCCCCTCCTCCCTTATTCTCTTAAAAACACCCTTCTTACAGACTTATTGTATGTTTGTACGCCCTGGCACTTAATGTACGCACTTATTGTATGTTTGTACGTCCTGGCAGTTCAAAATAGTACTTAGCATCATGTAGCATCTTATCCTAGCTATCTTTGTTGTATACGGGGAATGGGTTAAACTAGCAATTGTAAGTGCTTTGCACTGGTTCTATGAACATCCTTACTGTACCGACAGCGATATATTGTTTCTCTTTCTTCTGACAAATGTACTTAGGATAAAAGTGTCTGCTAAATGCCCTAAATGTAAATGTATTTAAGATGGCTGCCAACACTGAGAGCTGTGGATTTTTGGAAAGAAGCCTATTCTCTCGTCTATGTGAGGTTCATAACTTGTTTGTTCTGGGACCTATTTCATTTTTTAGTTGTGTGGGCAATTGAGCCTAACTTATTCACTCAAGTGTTTAATGAGATAATAACCACACAACAAAGGCTGGTGGAATACCGTAAGGATACGGTACATCAGGTCAATGCAACTGAACGCATAGATAGACATGACACAACAAACGTAGCTATATAATGGGCAGTGCATATTGTTTGGGAATTGTATAGATGAAAGTGTGGTGTATCTAATGTCACTCACAGTACTGTAAGACGCGTTGTATACATGTGTTCACTAAATATTTATTAGCTATATTCCATGTGTAATCCAAATGTTTCGAAGGTCTCTTCTGGTATAGTCACTGTGTGTGGCTGCTTAAGGGTTTCTTTCTGTGAGTAATGATCAGGGGATGAGCAGCAGTCATTATGTCTTATTGTGGAGAGAGAACAGGGGGAGAGATAAAGGGGGGGGGGAGAGAGCACCAGATGAATACGTACCATACTGATCCCAGTGTGGTCACATTTGTTTACTCAAGGAAAGAACGACTACCATGTCTAAAGACATATTACCTTATAACAGTCAGCTAGAGTTAGACCTTGCTATCAGGTTGTGTACAAGTTTTTCATTTGAAACTATAACTAACATAAACTATGAAAAAGGTCAGTAAATCAGAATGTTGAGAAGGGCCATTTGTTTAGTTTCTTGTTAACTTCAAGCCAACCTTTTTCTTCGCACAAGGATATGAGTCATGCCATTATAACACATCGGCTGGTTTGAGATGTTGTTGCCATAGCGTCCCCTTGGCATTACCAGCAAGGCAACAGGTAGTTGGGAGGCAATTCACCTGCAGCGAGAGGAAAAGAAACAGCTGTCAGATACAGCCATTAGTGTCAAAGCACAATGTCATTTTTACCACAGGTTGTTCGAAGCATCATGTAGTGGCAGTTTGGATTAGAGAGACCAACATTCATCTATGGATGACCCGGGCTCAGACCATAAGGATGATGTTGTTTTGGATGTATTTATTCGTTCCAAACATACACTTTGCTCACTGCCCATTAAAAAGGATAAATACAAAAACATGTATTGTGTGTAGGCCTATAACGCAAATCTTCCTTCAGAGCCAGCATTGATTGATACATTTTAATGAACTACCAGGACAATTTCCTTTCAAGTCACAAACAGTATGGCTTTGTGACTTTGCATGTTTTACTATGAAGTCTATGCACAGCACCCTGTCACCCTTTACGAAACACCTTGGCCTCCACCCACTACGCAACAAAAATAAAATGTTCTATGAATGTCTTTGAAATCAACTCTCCCATTTCTATCAGAAAATGGGTCCTAGAAGCGCCAATGACCTCATGAAACAAGGTGGTGCCAGTGCTGATGGCTGAAAATGTGTTTAAACGCACCATGTCAGTATCACGGGACAGCTCAAATAAGGTGTTTTATTTCTCTTCAAGATATCATATCTGCTGTCGGCTTGATATAGTGGGAGATACAAGTTTGGGTACGTCTCTGGAGCTAAAAAACCCTTCCTTACTGGAGGGCTGGGACCTCTCTGAAGCTGGAGATAACCTAAATAGAATATCACATCAAACCGTTGGTCGATGACATTGCTTGTTTTTTGTGCCATGGCCAAGGAAACTGTCTTGCCGCAGGTTCCAAGAAGGATTTGGTATATTTGTGGTCTAGCACAACTTATGTTGGAAGTCCTACTCTCATCTCTGAGAAAGAAAGTGTAAGGTTTTTCTATTTGTATTGGTGTGAACAAAACACATTTCTTTATTTGGTTTCAAATCGAGGTGGGTGTAGCAATGTCGCTTTGTCTTCCTGGTTGAGGTTCAAAGCCTTATCACACGAGTACATTCATGAGTATAGTATTTTAGCACAGATGGAGAACCTTTCTGTGGTATGCAGGAATCAATCATTATTATCGATTATCAATCATGATAGTTTAACATTCTTTCATTCAAAATAGTGTTTACTGTTGACCTTTTTACATAGATGTGTCGTTAATGAGCAGATAAGGGTTAGGTGCCTTGCTCAAGGCACTGCGAATCCAGAACACTTTGGCTGGGGGTTAAACTCCCTGTCCACCACTTCTTCTCCATCCCAGTGACGTCATGCCGATAATCCCTATCATGATCAATAACGTTATTGACCCCCCCCCCCCCCCCCCCCCCCCATCCATGCAGGTTCCCATGACTCCTTCAGCTTCTACATCGACGAGTCATCCCCGGTGGGCCCGGAGCAGCCCGAGACGGTGCAGAACTTTGTGTCCGTGTTCGGCACGGTGGCCAAGAAGCTGATGAGGAAGTGGTTGGCCACACAGACCATGAACTTCACCTGCCAGCTGGAGTCGGGCGTGCGCTTCTTCGACCTGCGCATCTCCACCAAGCCTCGCGACCCCGACAACGAGCTGTTCTTCGCCCACGGGCTCTTCAGCGCCACGGTCTGTGGAGAGAGAGAGAGAGAGAGAGAGAGAGAGAGAGAGAGAGAGAGAGAGAGAGAGAGAGAGAGAGAGAGAGAGAGAGAGAGAGAGAGAGAGAGAGAGAGAGAGAGAGAGAGAGAGAGAGAGAGAGAGAGAGAGAGAGAGAGAGAGAGAGAGAGAGAGAGAGAGAGAGAGAGAGAGAGAGAGAGAGAGAGAGAGAGAGAGAGAGAGAGAGAGAGAGAGAGAGAGAGCTCTCGTGTCTCGTCCTAGATAGATGCGGCAGTGCTGCTGTGTGATGTTTTTCCTGCCTCTGTCTTTAAACACCCTGTGTGTTACTTTCAGAAGTGAATCCAAATAGTGAGATCAACATAGTACATTTTTGAGGGAGATTCATTATTCTGTATTGCCTTTCTCTGTGTATATGCGTGTGTTTGTGTGTCTTGATATCGACTGAATGTTTCTGTCTGTCTGTCTGTCTGTCTGTCTGTCTGTCTGTCTGTCTGTCTGTCTGTCTGTCTTTCTGTGTCTGTCTGACTGTTGGTCTCTCTCGCTCTTGTGTTTCTGTGTGTGTGTGTGTGTGTGTGTGTGTGTGTGTGTGTGTGTGTGTGTGTGTGTGTGTGTGTGTGTGTGTGTGTGTGTGTGTGTGCGTGTGTGTGTGTGTCTAGGTCAGGGAGGGATTGGAACAGATCAGTATTTACCTGTCATCTCATGCCAGAGAGGTGGTGTTTCTGGACTTCAACCACTTCTACGGGGTGCAGAACCTACACCATGAGAAACTGGTGACCATGCTCAAAGACATCTTTGGAGACAAACTGTGCCCCGTGATCTTCGCTCAAGAGGTATTTATTACCCTCTAAATTTTCGAAAGTATATTTTACAATGAAATAGAGGCTTCATCATCGTCATCGAGTATTACAAGATTAACTCCTGCTCTAATGTTATTGCCAAACCATGTGCTCCTACAAAAGCAAAACCTCCACTATTAATTTCACTAATGTGTTCTGAGCCTATTTTGATTTTGTTTTGAATTCCTGTGTTACCATGTTGTCACATGGCAACTATAATTAATGGGGAAAATGTAAAGAATCCTTTAGAAGAGAAGCATGCAAGGGATCTTCAAAGAATGATAGCTGAATAGCAATATACTATGGAATACATCATGGCTATTGATGACCATGATGTATCTAAGAAGGATGAGGACACTCGATATTCATTAAGGCTATTAACCATGCAGTCTTTATTTATTCTCACTCGCTCCTCCTAACAGTGGCTCAACATAGCCAAAAAGGTCCCAACCTTTATTGCAGCACAGAAGCACTAAAAGAGAACGACTCCCTGTGAAGGTGAACACAACAGACTATATTCTAGATATAGGATTATTTATACACATTTTGTACACAGTGGCCAAAGAAGGAGAGCAGGAGGGAGTCTGGCTACTCAAGGTTACCGGTTTGATCCCCAGCTCCTTCGATCAGGTGCCCTTGGACACTATGAAAATGGTCCACTTTTGCATTTACGCACCTGAGCTTTGGTACGCAGTGTGCACACATGTGATTGACAGGCAAAATGGTTGCCCCTAACTGATCAGGGAAGAGATGCCCTGATTGGTCAGAAATTTGCCGGAAGCAACGCAACCAGAACAGATTTTCTTGCATTACACTCACTAACTTGTGACGGATGGCTGTGGCATTGCTAACGATTTACTCTCAAATTATAGCTGTTAAAACTCACCTGCAGCACTTTTTTACATGGAATTCCTTCTCGTCCAGGTGACCTTGCAGTATCTGTGGGAGAAGGAGTTCCAGGTGCTAGTGTTCTACCACCACCCAATGGCTCTGGAAGTCCCGTTCCTCTGGCCCGGCCAGATGATGCCTTCCCCCTGGGCAAACACCACAGACCCGGAGAAGCTGGTGCAGTTCCTCCAGGCCTCCATCACCGATCGCAGGTCGGTCGGCCGCCCGATCCTTTCGTTTGTTTTATTTAGTTTTCTACAAGCAGAGGCGATCTGAGAATGCAATGCCATGCTGTGCCACAATTTCATTTAGCTTGGTCTTTGAGGGCTGCATGCTGAGAACACACCTGTGGCCTCCACTACTTAGCATACACCTTTGTCCAAAGCCACTAGCATTGTGTACAGATACATGATAATCAATGAGCAGAGTAGGGGTTAGCCATCTTGCTCAAGGGTGCCTTAAGTTAGGTTGTGGAAATGGGGGGGATTGAACCCAGGGCCTTTGGGCTGGCAGTCAAACACCCTAGGCACTGGATTGTCCTGAATCAGTTCAGCTGAAGTTTCTTTTCTTTTTTTGGGGGGATCTCTACTAAACATAAATATATACTTGATGTCGCTCTTTCTTTCTTTCTTTCTGTTAAGATTCCCTGTTGATTTAAATGTATAGTTATATTTAAGAGATCATTAAATAAAGTAAGGGATAATGTACAGCAAGCCAGTCATTATCACAAAATAAACCCTGCTTTGCGTCGGGGTCCTACATCAACCTGAAGGTCTGTTAGATTGGAAATAGTGTCCATAGCAACGCTGAACAGACCGCTGAATACCATAATTGACCAATCCGAATAGAGTATTCAACAAAGCCATGTAATAACTATATTTAAAAGTGTTTAAATGCAAAAGAGATGACTAACCAGACATAGCAGCAATCATCCAGCATACACAGTGAAAAACATTTTTTGGGTTCCCAGATGTAATGGAAAATGGAAATCTGAGCACATTGACAATACAACAATGTCGGTTAGTCACGCTCCAGTTTAAACCCAATCAGCAACGGAACACATAACACGGGTGGAACGCAACTCCGAATGACAAAGATTCTGTTAAGTATTCCTGAAATAGGAAGATTGTCCTTTGCTGCGATTGTGTGGCACGGTAAGATAGCGTTTATGACACGTTGTCTTACCCTTTAAGGAAAACACGGTGAAAGGAAAAGCAGGAGGTAAAGGGATGGGTAGAGTGTGTAATATTGCGCATGTCCTCTGCAGGAGAAAGGGGACCTTCTTTGTGTCCCAGGTGGTGCTGACTCCCAAAGCCAGCACCGTGATGAAAGGAGTGGCCAGCGGTCTGAGGGAAACCATCACAGAGAGGTGTGTGTGCGCGTGCGTGTATGTGTATGTGCGTGTGGGTAGGGGTGTATATGTGCGTTTGTGAGGGAGATTGAGGAGCAGCATATGTTTTTCATGTTCGCATGCACGCATGTGCGTGTGTGTGTGTGTGTGTGTGAGGGAGAATGAGGAGCAGCATATGTTTTTCATGTTCGCATGCACGCATGTGCGTGTGTGTGTGTGTGTGTGTGTGTGTGTGAGGGAGAATGAGGAGCAGCATATGCTTTTCATGTTGGATGTGACAGATGAGACATTGATGCACATTGATAATGCTAAATGTACACTTGGATACACACACACACACACACACACACACACACAGCAGTATGAGCCACGTGACATTTTAAAGCTAAACCTAAAGACACGGCAATAAGAATCTCCTCACAAATGACACCCACCTCATGCAGGTTTTCAGCAGGAGCAGAAAAAAAGAGTTAGACCCTCCAATTCTCTCTCTCTAGCGCTGCCGCGCCCCATTTTAGTTCAATCTCCATTTGTTCTCATGATTACCCCCCTCTTCATTCCTCTTAGTGTTACAAGTCGCTTGAAAGCCTAAACAGTTAAGCCGCCAATTTGACCGGCATGAATAATTCATACTCATAACCGCCACTCTGAGTTGCAATTTTTTTCCGTTCTTTGTGCGGATTTATTTATTTATTTATTTATCATCATGATTATTCTGCCAGTGTGAAAGGCGAGACAACCAGACAGCTCTCAAGAGCTGCGCCGCGGTACACGTGACACACACACACACACACACACACACACACACGCTGTATGTGTCCTTCAGTGTCAAAGCTGCCTTTGCCTTGCATTCTGCCACAAGTGTTTTCGCGCCGGGACATACAGCCCACTGCAGCGTTGAGTCCTGCCTGTGTGCTATTGCTATGTGGATGTTTTTTTTGAATTTTCTTTGTCTTTTAATTGGCCCCTACACACCCCCCCCACCCCCGCTAAGGCAAACATCTCCTAGTAGCCGACTCTGGTATGGACGTCCAATCACCATTGCTGAGCAGCATTGTGCTTCTGCCCTGGGTGCTAATACGCCCGGTCCAGCTTGGTGATAATGACATCTTGAGGAAACATCCACGAGTGATGCACATACTCGCGTACGCATTTCTAGATTTCCCATTAAAATGTTACTTCCGCTGGCGTTGTGAGCAGCTTCATTGATAAAGACTTGTGGAGGGGGGGTTCGGCCCATCTGACCATCTGTCCTCACACGCTGTCGTCCACCCCCCCCCCTCCCAGGGCCTTGCCGGGCATGATGCAGTGGATCCGGTCCCAGCGACCGGGCGAGAACGGCATCAACATCATCACGGCAGACTTCGTGGAGCTGGGGGAGTTCATAAGCGCCGTTATCACGCTCAACTACCACCTGGATGATGAGGACGACTACGCCACCTGAGAGCAGCCGGCCCAAGGGCTCTTCTCTCTCTCTCTCTCTCTCGCTCTCTCGCTCTCTCGGCTGTTGGTTTTTTTTTGGGGCAAAAGAAAGGAGTCTAGGGGATGAGGCTCGCTCGCCACTCCTGTGGTGTTATTTAGGGCTATCGGAGGACACGGAGGGTCCCCGTGACCTGGGGGCGGAGGGACAGGGGTCAGATTGTAGTAGTCTAGCCGTAGAAGTCATCGTCGTCGTTGTCGTTGTTGAGGGCGGGGTTGATTTGGGGGGCGGTACAGCGGATCGCTTGAGTTTCAGCTTCAATGGCAGAGGTTTGCTATTAGGTTTCATTTATTTATTTTCCTTTTTCGGTGTAAAAAGGATGTCGCTTTTATTTACGTCCCTCCCCATATGCTGTGAATAGAACGACTTCATCCACCAATCAAATCAGTGTTTTGAAGTCTTGCAACTTTAATGCCGATATTATATATACATGTATGAATACGCAGTATATGCATCGTTAACAGCATTTCAAATCACCACTGCGACAAAGTTGAAGTATAGCGCTCTTGATAACGAAGCATCGCTCTTCAGAGATGTATTTCATTTTGTAAGGAGCAGATGTAAGGGCGCTAAATGATAGCATTTAATGATTTGGTTTATATAGAATTCCTGCTTAAGGAAGCACTAAAGGCGTTTCTAAAAATGCCTTGAGCAGTTGCACAACGAGTTTAAAAAATCTCTTCCATTTGCTTAATGTCTTTAGTTGAGCTGAAAATCCCAATACAAATAACATCAATCTTGAATTTATTTAACCCCTTGTTTTTTATATACCGGTATGTGAGTATTTACATACCACTCCGTTAGAAAATATGGACCCTTTTGATTCCTTTTAAAATCAGTAATATTGACCCAGGAAACAACCTAAACGACCTGTGGAAAGTGAGGCCAAGACCTCTAATAGTCTATTCCCTAGTCAGGTGATGTTCCAGACATTGATCAGATGCCTGTGTATTGTGTGAGACACTGATTCAGCTGCCCTTTTCAAAGACATCGCGCTGTGAGAGTGGATGAGTCAACAGGAAGAAAGGACTGGTTTAATATTTTCCTCTCACACATAACTAACACACCAAGATGGTATATTTTAAACGATGTAGTGCACCCATACATATAGTTTGTATTCTTTGTAGGCATGTTCAAAACGTCAAAGCTTTTATGAAAAGATGTTGTTTGTATGTTTACATATAAAATATTACATTTGAGCTTAATTTAGGCATCTACGGGCCAAACGATAGCAGAAGGTGTAATTTTCTTCTCAGCATGTGTGTATTGAAACCTATTGCTGAATTTACTGCTGTGCCAATGGTTTACATGGTCTGCATCACATTTCTGAATGTTTCTTTTAAAGATCTGTCAAATCTTTGAATCAAGAATGTTACAAAATCAATGATCACTGTCAAAATCACTAAAACTGACATTTTGTTGTTTTTCTGAAATGTACATGTTAGCAACACCAGTGTACATTTATTTAAAATGTAGTTGTTTTTGCAGCTGTTTGATGTCAGCCTGTAGGTGTTCCATATTTACATATAATGTTATTCCACTTAACCTGCACCAAGTACAATACAACTATTTATATTAGATATGTGTTTTAAAAATAAGTTCCTAACAAACTGGTTATTCTGCTTTATAGATATTTATTTTACTTCTAGAAAGATAACCATATTGTCACCACGTTACATGTTACATCTTATGCAAATAGGAGACGCAGATCCCTCACAAGCATTTTTGGCAGAGAATGTACTATGTTGTTTATCAGTTTATTAATGTTATAGATGGAAATGTGTGTGTTTCAGAAATCTTTGGATGTATGTATGTCACGTGGGTTCAATGTGCCATTTCATATTCAAGTAATTGGCTGACTGAGCATTGACCACAGATTCAACTTTGATTTGTTGTAGAATACAATTACGTTACGATTGAAAACTTGAAGCGTGAAGCTAGCTTTTTTAATGTCGTTGTTGATATATGTCAAAAACTCTTTTATATTATGAAAAGTTTGTAAATACTTAAAGGGCAAAGTAATTTACTGCCAGAAAATATATATCATTTGCTGTATATAACTGCCAAGAACCTTCCCAAATTATACTTTTGTTAAAAAAGAAATATCCTATTGATCCTTTGTTTTTCCACAATTGTTCTCTTCTGCACAGAACCAGACGTAACTGCACTACATTCATGTCGATTTGACTTCAAGGTAAATTTACATTGATGGCTCAACTGCAAAAATTTACCCAGATTTCTTTTTTTTAACACTTAACAATATGGGTACATTAATTAACTTTAGGTAATGCAGTAATAAGCATTAACTCACAGTTAATTAAGAGTTAACTAATGTGTCTAGTTATCATTTGCTAATGGTGTTCTAAGTTAACATAAACACCATTAGCACCAGGGTTATGGTTAGGGTTGACCCTAACCCTTATGCTAATGCTATACAATTAGGCAATATCACACAGAAAGTAATATGCGACAACTGATTATGATTTATTTATTCAATCATTTATTGTGCTTCACCAACACAAATAGTTGCATATCTGGACTGGACTGGACTGCCAAGCATCACAAATAAATAAAAAATCTGCACACTAGCTTGCTACTTTGTGTAGGTCTACACATTACCGCAGGCCAGCTACTTTGGGTCATGTCAATGTATCTGTAGGTTTCCATTTATTGTGCAACCAGTGAAATAAGAGTCTGTTGACAGTTGCTTTGGTGGCATGTGTGATTCCGATGAGTTAATGACTTAGGATCGTCAATGTAATTAACGGTTAGTTGAAACACCTGTACAGCAGAGTGATACATGTATAGGTAAAAGTCCCAGTGCTGTTATACTCTATATCAGCACTCATGGAATGCCTCTTTCCAATCAAATTACTTGGTCAAACAATCTGTTGTATATTAATGCTTCTTACTGCATTAACTAATGTTAATTATTGTACCCTTATTGCTAATGAGTAAATGTTACCACTACACTTTATAAAAGAAAATCGAATCCCCATTACTCCTTCTAAATGTTGCTCTGCTAACCCTGTGAAGATGAAGAAACCAAAATTCCATGCATATGTGAAAAGGTTAGTAAGCTGTGTAGTGAGTGAGTGTCCAACCTGTTGTCTCTGATGCTTCAACGTGCCTGTATCTTCCATTTCTGATGGGTCATTTACTGTTACTGTTAAGGTCAAACATATGTTTGTTACAATAAAAGTGACTATTGTAAGTGGAAAATGAAAAATAAATAGAGTGAACACAAAAGCTTCTATGTCCATGTTTATTGGCAAATCTTTAATGAATTGATTAGTTTTTACTGGGAGATGGTGGTGCTTTATTTACCTCTACAACTGGTACTTTACAGAGTTTGTTAAATTTTTATTCACTGCTTATTTCCTGTGTTTTATGCGACATTGAATCAAACACCATCTCAGACATTGCCTTCAATAAATACAAAAAACCAATTAACCTAAATAAACTCAAGATTGCTAGACAATTTCTTTACTCTTCCACACCTAAAGCGTGTGTTCTTCAAGGGAGCTCATACTGGTCACCGTGGTAACGGCGATGAGCAACAGCCCACGTGACCTTGGAAGGGAATGTGTTTTAGCGGATTGGCCGTCTGGCCTCTGCAGCACTCACACTGTGCGGTTCAATGACCAGGGGAGATATTTACCATCTGAGGATGATCATAGCAAACAATGCCGGCGCTGTGATGCGGGTGACCTCCATGGGTCAACAGTGTTTGTATGAGGTGGTGGTCTACTCAGTAAAGAGAGTGTGCTGTTGATGAGGTGCTTAGCTGTAGTACAGCTGTGTGCAATGAATTCTTTCATGATACAATCCCACTTCTATACACACACACCTGTTAAGGTGCTGTATGTGACTACTCAGTGTTGTGCCTACTTGCCTGCATTTTTGTATTAAATATATGTATATATATATGTATAAATATAGATCCTTAGAGTTCTGTTGACATGTAATATCAACCTAATGTGGCACATTGCTACAGCTTAATGGCCGCGGACAAGAATTGGTATCGGAAGTTATCTGATCAAAATCTCTGATGACGACAGACATTATTACACAGATGAATAAGAGCACAAGTACAAATGAAAAGAAAAGAAAGAGAGAGAGAGAGAAAGAGAATAAATCCTCTAGGTGTAGAATCCGAAAGATGATTTAGGGTGTATCATATAAATCGTTTATAAAGTGACCCAACAACTGCAACAATAAAATGTATTGTTGCCGTTGCAGTGTGTGTAGTGACACACAGCTTGTGGCACCCTCATGTCACAAGAAGTCAATACACAAAATATATCAAAACGAGTTGGGTTAGACACCGTGAGAGTTAAAAGGTGCACTGGGTGCACTGAGTGCACCCAGTGTAGTAGGCCTACTGTCAGACATACTGCAGCGAAAGACCCTTTCTTTATCAGTAGGCTTGAGAACAATTCTGATTGTGTCACACCGTCCACTTCCGCCACCTAACGGGCGCCGGCTTCCACTTCTCCACGTGCTCCCTGTTTGCACACCGGCTGTCAATCACCAATCAATGCACCCTATTTCTCCCCTGGATTTCCTAGCAGCCGGTGCTAGTTCGTCGTTTGCTCTACTCCCGTCAGTATCTTCGTTCCTGGCTATAGAATACTTGTTCCTGCCTGTAACCCATTCTCTCCCTTTGCCCAGCTGCCTGCCTGACCACCTGCCTGTTGCCGAGCCCTTGCCTGCCTGATAATTTGCCCGTTACCGAACCCTGCCTGTCTGACCATTCTCTGCCTGCTTAGCCTCCGGCTTGCCTGTTCCTTGCTTCCCAATAAGCTCCCTTGTACCTCCCCGCCGTCTCCGCCTCACTGTGTCGAGCATTTGGGTCCTCTCGCTCTGTCCCTTAACAGAACGAACTAGCCATCATGGACCCAGCCGACCCAGAGGCTTTTCGTCTGGTGATCTCCCGTCAAGGAGCCCTCCTAGGCCAACACAACCAGGCCCTACAGGAGATCGCCTCCAACCTCCGGGAGTTTTCTCAGGCAGTCCGCGAACTCCGCACTCCACCGCTTCCCCCCGGAACCTCAACCCCCAGTCCCTAGTCCTCCGGCTTCCTCCTGAGAGCCGTTCATTCCAGCCCCCGATCGTTATGAGGGCGACCTGGGGTCCTTTTGAGCGTTCCTCCTACAGTGCTCCCTGGTTTTCGAGCTGCAGCCTCACACCTACCCCACCGACAGATCCCGGATCGCTTATCTGATCAGGGGGCTGCGAGGTGAGGCTCTTGCCTGGGCCACGCGCGTGTGGGAGTGCGGCTCCAAGGTCTGCTCCTCCTACTCCGCATTCACAGAGGAGATGCGAAGGGTTTTTCGACCATCCCGTTCGGGGCAGGGAAGCTTCGAGACGCCTGCTGTCCCTACGCCAAGGATCTCGAAGCGTCGCCACCTTCGCCGTTGAGTTTCACACCCTCGCAGCGGAGAGCGGGTGGAATGAGAAGGCTTCGCAGGGGGTCTTCCTGAGCGCGCTCGGCGACACCGTCAAGGACGAGTTGGTCCCGGTAGGATCCCTCAGTTCTTGACCACCTGATAACTCTCGCCATACGGGTGGACAATCGTCTACGCGAGTGCTGCCGAGAGCGGGCTCTCCATCCTTCCCCGATGCCCCTCCCCATTACGCCTGCAGTTTCCCGGCCTCCTCCCTCAAGCGCCGGTCCCTCCCATCGCGAATCATCACTCTCCCCCGAGCCAGAGCCCATGCAACTTGGATGCACCCGCCTCTCCTCTGACGAGAGAGAGCGCCAAATTCCGTCCAGGGCCTGTCTATACTGTGGCCAACCTGGTCACTTCATGTCCGCCTGTCCCACTCGCCCGTGAAACGAACGGACTCGTCAGTAACCCGAGGGGTCCTGGCGAGTCGCGCACTCAACCCCTCGGCTTCCCGTCCCCTACTCGATGCTGCACTCTTGTGGCGGGATTGAGTCCTACCGCTCACTGTCCTTCTGGACTCCGGAGCGGATGAGTCTTTCATCGACCAGGAGGTGGTTCAGCAGTTGGGCATCGACACCACCCCTCTAGACTCCCCAATCGGGGCCCTAGCCCTGAACGGTAAGCCGCTCGCCCGTGTGGAGCACCGGACGGTCCTTGTTAACCTATTGATTTTGGGGAATTACCACGAGTCCCTATCTCTCCACGTTATAGACTGTCCTTTTACCCCTGTGGTCCTGGGGTATCCGTGGTTCCGGGCTCATAATCCCCAGATCGACTGGGGATCCGATCGAGTAACATCATGGAGTCCGTTCTGCCTCGCCCATTGTCTACGCTCAGTCCAATCTCCCCGTGCCCCGGAGTCCGGGATAGAGCCTGTGCCCCCCGACCTGTCCTCCGTGCCGGAGGAGTATCACAACCTGGGTGTCTTCAGCAAGTCCCACGCCCTGTCCTTGCCTCCTCACCGGCCATACCATTGCGCCATAGACGTTCTTCCTGGGGCCCCCCTGCCTAGCGGTCGCCTCTATAATCTCTCCCGTCCCGAACGTGAGTCCATGGAGGAGTGCATCCGGGAATTCCTTGCCGCCGGAATCATCCGCCCGTCGTTCTCCCCTGTGGGGGCGGGCTTCTTCTTCGTCAGTAAGAAGGACTCCTTACCCCCATCAGCTCCGCCTTCGTTCCCCTCCACGGAGCCACGGTATTCTTCAAACTGGATGTGCGCAACGCCTACCACCTGGTCCGCTTCAGTGAGGGGGACGAGTGGAAGACCACTTTCAACACCCACCTAGGTCACTTTGAGTCCCTGGTCATGCCCTTCGAACTCACCAACCGTAGTCTTCCAAGCACTGATCAATTATGTCCTCCGGTACATGCTAAACCACTCCGTGTTCGTGTACTTGGATGACATCCTGATCTTCTCTGGGTCCGTGGAGGAGCACAAGGTACATGTACGGTAGGTTCTCCAGTGTCTGCTCGAGAACCGGCTGTACGTTAAGGCAGAGAAGTGCGAGTTCCATATCCCGTCCATCTCCTTCCTGGGTTACATCATTGGGCAGGGAGAGGTGAAGATGAACCCCTCCAAGGTCTCTGTGGTGGCTGAGTGGCCTACTCCCTCCAACCGCAAGAAGCTCCAGCAGTTCCTGGGCGTTGCTAACTTTTACCGCCGTTTCATTCACGGCTACAGCCAAGTCACGGCACCCCTCACAGCCCTGACCTCCACCAAGAGGCCCTTTGTGTGGATGCTGGAGGCCGAGACCGCCTTCCAGAGCCTCAAGGAGTGGTTCGTGTCGACGCCCATCCTCATCCAACCCAATCCCTCTCTCCAGTTCGTGGTGGAGGTCGATGTCATCTTCGTCCAACCTGATCCCTCTCTCCAGTTCATGGTGGAGGTCGACCCCTCCGACACAGGTGCGGTGCTCTCCCAGCGCTCCCCCACGGACCTCAAGCTGCACCCGTGCGCTTTCTTCTCTCGCCGGCTTACCCCTCCGGAGCTGAATTAAGACGTGGGAAACCGCGAGCTCCTGGCCGTTAAATTTGTGCTGGAGGAGTGGCGTCACTGGCTGAAGGGTGCGGAGCAGCCATTCATCGTGTGGACGGACCACCACAACCTATCTTACATCCAGTCAGCCAAGAGGCTCAACTCCCGACAGGCCAGACGGGTCTTATTCTTTGGACGCTTCAACTTCTCCCTTCCCTACTGACCTGGCTCCCGGAACGTTAAGTCGGACGCCTTGTCCCGCCTACACTCCCCCAAGGACCCCTGTCCGGACCCCGAACCCATCCTGCCATCCGACTGTCTCGTCGCTGTACTCACCTGGGAGGTCGAGTCCGCCGTACACCAGGCGCAGGGACAACAGCCTGACCCCGGCACCGGTCCTCCCAACCGCTTAATTGTCCCGGACGCTGTGCAGTCCAGGGTGCTTACCTGGGCCCACTCTACTAGGCTCACTTGTCACCCATGCATAACCTGCACCCTGGACTTCATCCGTCGACGGTTCTGGTGGCCCACCATGGACGCGGACGTCCACTCGTTTATCGCGGCGTGCGCAACCTGCGCTTGGAACAAGTCCTCAACCCGTCCCCGTTCCGGTCTGCTCCGGTCCCTGCCTATCCCCAATCGTCCATGGTCACACATCGCCTTGGACTTCGTCACCGTTCTCCCCCCGTCCGAAGGAAACACCACCATCCTCACGGTCATTGACTGCTTCTCCATGGCCACCCACTTCCTGGCGCTTCCCAAACTTCCCTCTGCTAGGGAGATGGCGAACCTCCTGGTGCTCCACGTGTTCCGCCTACATGGCATCCTGGTGGATATCGTCTCCGACCGGGGCCCCCACTTCATCTCCCAGGTCTGGCGTGCGTTCTGTGCGGCCCTGGGAGCCACGGTCAGTCTCTCCTCTGGGTACCAACCCCAATCCAATGGACAGTCGGAGTGGGCGAACCAGGAGATGGAAGCCGTTCTCCGTTGTGTCACAAATGCCAACCCATCCTCCTGGAACACTCAACTCCCCTGGGTTGAGTGGAGGAGATTGCGGTCCTATCCATCCAGGCTCACTTGCGCCGGTATCAGTGCACCTGGAAGCGTGTACGCGCCGCCTTGCTCCGTGCATCCTCCCGCTCCCAGCTGCAAGCCAATAAGCGCTGTCAGACGGCTCCGCAGTACTCAACCGGGAAAAAGGTGTGGCTTCATTCAAAGGATCTTCCCTTGAAGGGGGCCACCCAGAAACTCTCCCCCCGTTTCGTCGGTCCTTTCGAGAATGAGTCCCTTGTCAACCCCTGTGCCGTCCGTCTGAAACTCCCCTCGTCCCCTTGTGTGCACCCAACCTTTCACGTCTCTCAGGTCAAGTCCGTGTCCACCAGTCCGCTGTCTCCCCCCTCTCCGCCCCCACCACCCAGGCTCATCGACAACCACCCGGCGTGGACGGTCCACCGCCTTTTAGATGTGCGTCGTCGCGGCTGGGGACACCTGTATCTTGTGGATTGGGAGGGCTACGGTCCAGAGGAGCGTTCCTGGGTGCCTTGGAGTCGCATCTTGGACACCTAGCTTATCCGGGATTTCCACCGGACACACCCGTCCGGCGTTGGGCGTCTGCCAGGAGGCATCTGTAGGGGGGGGGGGGGGGTACTGTCATGCTGTCCCCTGTCACGGCGTCCACTTCCGCCACCTAGCAGGCACTGGCTTCCACTTCTCCACGTGCTCCCCTGTTTACAAACCGGCCTTCAATCACCAATAAACGCATCCTATTTCTCCCCTGGATTTCCTAGCAGCCGGTACTAGTTCGTCATTTACGCTACTCCCGTCAGTATCTTCGTTCCCGGCTATAGAATGCTTGTCCTTTCCTTGTTCCTGCCTGTAACCCGTTCTCTCCCTTTGCCCAGCTGCCTGCCTGATCATTTGCCCGTTACCGAACCCTGCTTGTCTGACCACTCTCTGCCTGCTTAGCACCCGGCTTGCCTGTTCCTCGCTTCCCAATAAACTCCCTTGTACCTCCCTGCCGTCTCCGCCTCACTGTGTCGAGCATTTGGGTCCCCTCACTCTGTCCCTTAACAGATTGTTTCCATTTCCCATGTAAATAACAGAAAATAAATTAATGAAGGTTTGCTCATAATGAGATTGGGAAACGGCCATTTTTTTCTTTCTTTTACATACAAAGTCTCTCTCTCTTTCTCTCTGTCTCTCCAACAGAAGGACACACACACTCACATTCACACATAAACACAGTTTGCTTTTGGAACTTTCCCTGATCACAGCTACAGAACCAGCAGTATTATGGGTCTTGTCTGTGGTTAATGTTTACAGAGCCTCGTGTCCAACATCTTGCCATCGGGATGTACAAGAGCTGAGCCAATAAGCTGACAGTGGTCATTAGTAGCCCTTTAGACATTCTCAATCAGTATCATTTACATGTAGCTCTATTCTGTGCGATAAACACCACCTATAATCATGGAACCAGTATACAGTATACACTAATTTCCGCCCAAACCGCATCATCACCACCATGAGACGTCTCCTCTCCACTCCACAGAACACTCCGGAGTAGATTTGGCTGAACGATCATCGCTGCCGAAACTCTTTTTTCTTTCCTTCATTCCAGAAGCTTCTCTGCCCATCAGAAATATGGAACTATTGACTGTGCAGCCTCTCACTAATGAATCACTCTTATCTATCCCTGGAAGGAGGGATCCCCCACCTTTTCACAATTCCTTCTCAAGATTGGGGTATTTCTTGCCTTTTGGGGGGTTAGAGGTTGTCATAAATATATGAACTGTAAAGCCCTTTGAGACTGTTGCTGTTGAGGGCTATACAAATAAAATTGACTTTTTCTTGAAAAGTAGCTTGACATCATCAACCAAGGATCTTTTCAGCCTCGAATGAGGCCTGATCCCCTGGTTATGAGCGCTACATTGAGCTGAAAATGTCCCCAGGCCCTTCACACTCCCCGGACTGAGCTCCTCTCTATGGGAGCATTCAGTTCTTTTGGAATGCCCTCCCTGGCTTTCTGAAAGAACCACAGTCTCTGGGCCCTTTTAAAACAGCCATCAATAGGCCAACTCTTTCATATAGAAATGTGTTCAGTTGGTTTAGTTTTCACTTATAATTTTGTTGTAACATATTGTACAGCACTTTTTCAGCAGAATCTTCTCAATTAAGCATGCTTTAAACAATGGAAATAGAAACAGTCAAAATGTATTGCTTACCCTGCGAAAGATAATGCTATTATACCCAGTAAACACATTCCCATTAAGAAAATGTCATTGTGAAAAGGGTTCATGCTATTTATCTTTTACAATCTATCATAAAAGAAAGTGGTTGGTAAAATAGCACCACACATTTGCAAGTGACAGGTAATGGCAGAATGTTCTGCAATCCAAACGGATTTGACCTGACAAATGTGTCTGGGTTTGGTGTTCAGCTCCCTGCAGACCATTCAGACCTAGCGCCTTCTGCTTGGGGGTGACATTTATGTGCAATCTTGAAATCCAGATGGTGTTTCGACATGTGGAAATACTTTCGGATTTGACACCAGCGATTCTGTAGCTTGGTTCTGTAAAAACTGAAAAACTGAAAAAAAGAAAAACACATTCCATCTTATATATGAGAAACGAAATGAACAAGAAACGAAATGAACAAGAAACTCAAGTGTAAGACATTTCAGTTTTAAACATTCAAACCTATCCGAGGTTGCCCTTTCAGCAAACAATCTAAGAGTGAATTAGCCTAGTTATTTGTAATTTGTTTCCCTCTAGTGTTGGCTATGTGCATTACATTTCAAGAATATTACTGTTCAAGTCTAGATTAACACAAACAAACACACACACACACACACACACACACACACACAAGCTCACACACACAAGTACACACACACACACACACACACACACACACACACACACACACACACACACATATGTGCACGCTTGGTAGCCAATCTTCATTTTGAGACTGTATTTTTAACAATCTGTGTTCCAGGACAGCTGTAGAAGGGTGTAAAGTTCAGTTTGAGTGTAATCCATTATTCCCTTCAGAACAGGAGCGCTACACCAGATATGGATCTTTCCCAAGAAGCAAAGCTGGTTGGGAAGGCCGTGCCTTTTCCAGGAAAACTGTTATTTTTGTTTCTTTAATACTTTATTAACAGATGGACACAAACACTCACACATTCACACATTCACACACACACACACACACACACACACACACACACACTCACACACACACACACCCACACACATACACACACACACACACACACACACTCACACACAAGCAAACATGTGGACACATACTAAGCATTTCTCTCGAGAAAAGTATATTCAACCCGTAGGAGGAGCAATGGAACTCTGCTTGATGATAGAAAAAGGCAGAATGTGTTCATCATGAAGGTAAAAACAATTCATTTCATTTCAGTGCTTGTTTCTGGGACATTTTAGAATTCAGATTCAGTGATTGATGACTGTAATGTATTTAAACTCTCTCTCTCTCTCTCTCTCTCTCTCTCTCTCTCTCTCTCTCTCTCTCTCTCTCTCTCTCTCTCTCTGACCTGTGTGGCCATCCAGACAGATATGTGTGCCTGCATGTGCAAACAATGATAACATTTATACATGTGTTGAGACCTGTAGATTTTAAGTCTTCTCTGAAGGTTTGACGTGGTCTGACCGCCAACAGAGTCTACCGAATACCCCTGAGCGCCCTGAGCTACAAATATGCGGTATAGTTGGTCACTTGGGAAGAATTTCCTTATTCTGAGAATTTTCAATAATGTATTGTATTTTTTTTTCTCTGTTGCTTCATAGGTCAAAGTTGAGAAAGACTTCAGCGAGATGTTCGCTAGCAAGTGGGAATACTCCAAGACAAATGTCTATAGACAGACGGTGACTGGCACCACCACCGGATCCACTAACAAATTCTCATTTGAAGAACAGACCCGAGACAAGGTGTGCTTTAAGAACCTTGTTTAAGAACTTCACTTTCTAGAGTGTTGGTACATTTGGAAAAAGAATCGTCAGATGTAATATATATGTGTTTTTATTTGTGCAGAAAACCCATCTGCTGATTTTGAAGAGTAACATAGAGTTGGCTACGTTCCAAAACCAAGCCCCGCAGTACATACCGATATCTGAGGCTTTCTGGAAGGCTTTAAGCGGCTTGCCGGTGGTTTACGACTATACAGCGTACCGCGCGGTTGTGGAACGGTTTGGAACACACTACTGCTCCGAGGGAAGCCTCGGGGGCTCCTTCGAAGCCTTCATGTACATCAGCCAGGACAGGGCTACAGCACGTGGTGAGGAACCGAGGGTAGGGGGTTTCTGTTCCGGCGGTTCTCCAGGGGCACAGCTCAAAGCCAATGCAAAGCAGACTAATCATTTGTAATTATTTAGAACTTGTTCGTTCTAAATATGTTGTTGGAAATGTGTGGGTATATGTGATGTAGGAGAAAGAGTTGGAACCGACATACAAATAGTTTTCAACCACTGATAGGTAGTCTAACATAATACACATGAACACTCCCATCTTCTAGCTAATATTAGCCATGTGTAGTTGACATTTTTTGGGTGTAATTTACAACAATGTGAAGGTGGTTTCTAAGTCAAACCTTCTTTTATTTGACTTGTCTTTCCTGTTTCTTACTCAGTGACGAGTTCATGTACATATAAGGAATGCGACAAACCCAAAGAGTTCGCCCTCTTCATCCCTTTTGGAACAGAAACATGCTCAAACGACAAGGGGAATACTTCGTTCCAAAGTAAAAACATAAACACTCTCACACACTCCCTCTCTCATACACACACACACACACCCACACCACACACACACACACACACACACACGCACACACGCACACACACACACACAGGCACACACACACACACACACACACACACATTTTATTCACTGTTTATTTCCTGTGTTTTATGCGACACTGAATCAAACACCATCTCAGAATAAATACATAAAAGCAATGTACCTAAATAAACTCAAGATTGCTAAACCATTTTTTTCCTCTTCCACACCTAAAGCGTGTGTTCTTCAAGGGAGCTCATGCTGGTCACCGTGGTAACGGCAATGAGCAACAGCCCACGGTGACCTTGGAAGGGAATGTGTTTTAGCGGATTGGCCGTCTGGCCTCTGCAGCACTCACACTGTGCGGTTCAATGACCAGGGGAGATATTTACCATCTGAGGACGATCATAGCAAACAATGCCAACGCTGTGATGCGGGTGACCTCCGTGGGTCAACAGTGTTTGTATAAGGTGGTGGTCTACTCAGTAAGGAGAGCGTGCTGTTGATGAGGTGCTTAGCTGTATTACAGCTGTGTGCAATGAATGCTTCCATGATACAATCCCACTTCTATACACACACACCTGTTAAGGTATTGTATGTGACTACTCAGTTAGGCAGTGTTGTGCCTACTTGACTGCATTTTTGCATTCAATATATATATATATATATATATATATATATATATATATATATCCTTAGAGTTCTGTTGACGTGTAATATCAGTCTAATGTGGCAAATTGCTACAGCTTAATGGCCGCGGACATGAATTGGTATCGGAAGTTATCTGATCAAAATCTCTGATGACGACGGACATTATTACACAGATGAATAAGAGCATAAGTACAAAAGAAAAGAAAGAGAGAGAGAAAGAGAATAAATCCTCTAGGTGTAGAATCCGAAAGATGATTTAGGGTGTATCATATAAATCGTTTATAAAGTCACCCAACAACTGCAACAATAAAAATTTATTGTTGACGTTGCAGTGTGTGTAGTGACACACAGCTTGTGGCACCCTGACGTCACAAGAAGTCAATACACAAAATATATCAAAACGAGTTGGGTTAGACACCGTAAGAGTTAACAGGAAACGGACACTGAGTGCACCCAGTGTAGTAGGCCTACTGTCAGACATACTGCAGCGAAAGAAAAACCCTTTCTTTATTAGTAGGCTTGAGAACAATTCTGATTGTTTCTGTTTCCCATGCAAAGAACAGAAAATAAATTGATGAAGGTTTGCTCATAATGAGATTGGGAAACTGCCATCTTTTTATTTTTATTTTACATACAAAGTATCTCTCTCTCTCCTTCTCTCTCTCTCTCTGTCTCTCCAACAGAAAGACACACCCACTCACATTCACACAAAAACACAGTTTGCTTTTGGAACTTTCTCTGATCACAGCTACAGAACCAGCAGTATTATGGGTCTTGTCTGAGGTTAATGTTTACAGAGCCTCGTGTCCAACATCTTGCCATCGGGACAAGGGCTGAGCCAATAAGCTGACAGTGGTCATTAGTAGCCCTTTAGACATTCTCAATCAGTATCATTTACATGTAGCTCTATTCTGTGCGATAAACACCACCTATAATCATGGAACCAGTATACAGTATACACTCATTTCCGCCCAAACCGCGTCATCACCACCATGAGACGTCTCCTCTCCACTCCACAGAACACTCCGGAGTAGATTTGGCTGAACGACCATCGCTGCCGAAACTCTTTTTTCTTTCCTTCATTCCAGAAGCTTCTCTGCCCATCAGAAATATGGAACTATTGACTGTGCAGCCTCTCACTAATGAATCACTCTTATCTATCCCTGGAAGGAGGGATCCCCCACCTTTTCACAATTTGTTCTCAAGATTGAGGCATTTCTTGCCTTTTGGGGGGCTAGCGTTAGCGGTTGTCATACATATATGGACTGTAAAGCCCTTTGAGACTGTTGCTGTTGAGGGCTATACAAATAAAATTGACTTTTTCTTTAAAAGTAGCTTGACATCATCAACCAAGGATCTTTTCGGCCTCGAATGAAGCCTGCCCCCCTGGTTATGAGCGCTAGATTGAGCTGAAAATGTCTCCAGGCCCTTCACACTCCCCGGACTGAGCTCGTCTCTATGGGAGCATTCGGTTATTTTGGAATGCCCTCCATGGCCTTCTGAGAGAACCACAGTCTCTGGGCCCTTTTAAAACAGCCATCAATAGGCCAACTCTTTCATATAGAAATGTGTTCAGTTAGTTTAGTTTCCACTTGTAATTTTGTTGTAACATATTGTATAGCACTTTTTCAGCAGACTTTTCTCAATTAAACATGCTTAATACATTGGAAATAGAAACAGTCAAAATCTACTGCTTACCCTGCTAAAGATAATGCTATTATACCAAGGAAACACATTACCTTTCAGGGAAATGTCATTGTGAAAAGGGTTCATGCTATTTATATTTTACAATCTATCATAAAAGAAAGTTGTTGGTAAAATAGCACCACACATTTGCCAGTGACAGGTAATGGCAGAATGTTCTGCAATCCAAACGGATTTGACCTGACAAATGTGTCTGGGTTTGGTGTTCAGCTCCCTGCAGACCATTCAGACCTAGCGCCTTCTGCTTGGGGGTGACATTTACGTGCAATCTTGAAATCCAGATGGTGTTTCGACATGTGGAAATACTTTCGGATTCAACACCAGCGATTCTGTGGCTTGGTTCAGTAAAAAAAGAAAAACAGAAAGAAGCACCTTCCATCTTATATATGAGAAACGAAATGAACAAGAAACTCAAGAGTAAGACATTTCAGTTTTAACCATTCAACCCTATCCGAGGTTGCCCTTTCAGCAAACAATCTAAGAGTGAATTAGCGTAGTTATTTGTAAATTGTTTCCCTCTAGTGTTGGCTATGTGCATTACATTTCAAGAATATTACTGTTCATCTCTAGATTAACACACACACACACACACACACACACACACACACACACACACACACACACACATGCACACAAGCTCACACACATAAATACACACACACACACACACACACATATATATACACACACACACACACGTGCACGCTTGGTAGCCAATCTTCATTTTGAGACTGTATGTTTAACAATCTGTGTTCCAGGACAGCTGTAGAAGGGTGTAAAGTTCAGTTTGAGTGTAATCAATTATTCCCTTCAGAACAGGAGCGCTACACCAGATATGGATCTTTCCCAAGAAGCAAAGCTGGTTGGGAAGGCCGTGCCTTTTCCAGGAAAACTGTTATTTTTGTTTCTTTAATACTTTATTAACAGATGGACACACACATTCACACACACACACACACACACACACACACACACACACACACACACACACACACACACACACACACACACACACACTCACACATACACATACACACACACCCTCACACACAAGCACACATGTGGACACATACTAAGCATTTTTTTAGAGAAACGTATATTCAACCCGTAGGAGGAGCAATGGAACTCTGCTTGATGATAGAAAACGAAGGCAGAATGTGTTCAGAACCAGTCTGTGTTCATCATGAAGGTAAAAACAATTCATTTCATTTCAGTGCTTGTTTCTGGGACATTTTAGAATTCAGATTCAGTGATTGATGACTGCAATGTATTTAAACTCTCTCCCTCCTCCATCTCTCTCTCTCTCTCTCTCTCTCTCTCTCTCTCTCTCTCTCTCTCTCTCTCTCTCTCTCTCTCAGACTTTAGGAGTCTGTTTGGCCAGTAGGGCGTGGTTGATCCTCTTGTTCTTTGCCCCCACTGGGTAACACATTTTATTCTGCGTGCTCTTTATATTTATGGACATTTGCTGTCGACTATTCATTGGAATCTGTAACATATCCGTTGCTTTAGTTTTTGCCAACAGAGGATCCATTGCAGATGGGGGAGTTTTGGAGAATGGTCTGCGTGTGATCCATGTACCAAATTGCAGGTGAGAATCGCCCTCAGGTGTCTCGTTGCCGTAGTGATCACTGTCTGTGCATACCATGATCTCACCTCGACAACTTGAGAGTGAATGTGATAAAAAAAAATCGGAACTGAAAACCAAAAAACTGACTGTTTTGATTTGAATCAATTGACAGAGGGATTGCGTGTAAACCATTCAATCCACTTAGTTTTTTAAATGTCATTGTCTTCTTTTCTAATTATTAATACTTCTTGTTGTTTGTATTTTTGTGCACTCTGAACTACCTTTTATTGTGCTATATTAAGATAGATGTATTCTTATACATTGTTTCGTTATTATTATTCATATTATTTTTTATTTTTTATTACTAAGTATTTCTGCATCCATCATTCTTTCACTTGTACTGATTCAGTCAAGGAGCCGTGCCATGGTAGTCTATGCTCAGTTTGGCGGGAATATCTGTGATGGGGAGCCCAGCGAGACAAGGGCCTGTGAGACCACGCAGCACTGCCCCCTGGGGGATGGATGTAGAAACAGGTTCCGATGCCTATCAGGTCAGAAACAATGTATTTTTTCATTCAATCATAAAACATTGAGGTAGGTCGATTATTAACTGGGTCAATGATTTCATGATTTCACAGACACATAGATAATTATAAATAGATAGATAGACAGATCTCTCTCTCTCTCTCTCTCTCTCTCTCTCTCTCTCTCTCTCTCTCTCTCTCTCTCTCTCTCTCTCTCTCTCTCTCTCTCTCTCTCTCTCTCTCTCTCTCTCTCTCTCTCTCTCTCTCTCTCTCTCTCTCTCTCTCTAACAGGAAAGTGTATCAGCTTTTCCCTGGTGTGTAACGGAGACCAGGACTGCGAGGGAGACAGTTTGGACGAAGGTACCTGTGACGTCAGACACAACGGCTGCCAATCGTCAGAGCAAACGCCGCCAAACATTCAGAACCTGGGCGTTGGGTAAGAGACGACCCAAAAAGACCTGTGTTGGCCATCCAGACACATATGTGTGCCTGCGTGTGCAAACAATAATAACATTTATACATGTGTTGAGACCTGTAGGTTTGAATTATTCTCTGAAGGTTGGACGTTGTGACCGGCCAGGAGAGGGGGGTTGTGATCAACACGCAGAGCTTCGGCGGTCAGTGTCGTAATGTCGATGGTCTGACCGCCAACAGAGTCTACCGAATACCCCTGAGCGCCCTGAGCTACAAATATGCGGTATAGTTGGTCACTTGGGAAGAATTTCATTATTCGTAGAATTTTCAATAATGTATTGTATTCTTTTTTTCTTCTCTGTTGCTTCATAGGTCAAAGCTGAGAAAGACTTCAGCGAGCAGATGTTCGCTAGCAAGTGGGAATACTCCAAGACAAATGTCTATAGACAGACGGTGACTGGCACCACCACCGGATCAACTAACAGTTTCTCATTTGAAGAACAGACCCGAGACAAGGTGTGCTTTCAGAACCTTGTTTAAGAACTTCACTTTCAAGAGTGTTGGTACATTTGGAAAAAGAATCGTCAGGTGTAATATATATATGTGTTTTTATTTGTGCAGAAAACCCATCTGCTGATTTTGAAGAGTAACATAGAGTTGGCTACGTTCCAAAACCAAGCCCCGCAGTACATACCGATATCTGAGGCTTTCTGGAAGGCTTTAAGCGGCTTGCCGGTGGTTTACGACTATACAGCGTACCGCGCGGTTGTGGAACGGTTCGGAACACACTACCGCTCCGAGGGAAGCCTCGGGGGCTCCTTCGAAGCCTTCATGTACATCAGCCAGGACAGGGCTACAGCACGTGGTGAGGAACCGAGGGTAGGGGGTTTCTGTTCCGGCGGTTCTCCAGGGGCACAGCTGTCGTAGCAAATTATACAACTGGTGGCTGGCTCGATTTAAAAGGCTAAGACAAATGGATATCCGTAGTTGGTTTATTTCATATGCTGCAGCATACAAAAGACGCAGTTTCAAATGCAACTCCACACTGGGCAGAGTTCTCGAGAAAAGGCGCGCCGAGCAAAGGAGAGAACCCCTTTTTGTAGAGTGGAGCAAACAACATGTAAAGATAACACTAGATGACGCCATCATCCATAACTGGTTCAATGCATAGCTAAGGCCAGACCCCTGGTCGTAGCTCAACATATATGGCGCCACCTATTATTTATGGCGGGTACAACGTACGGTCAGGGTAACGCATGATTTAAGGAGACACAATGTTTAGGAAGAGGAGCTTGCCCAGGACGTTCTCCCATGAGAACATAAACAATGTCTAGGGAGAGGAAAAACATGCAACTGTGGGGAGTTAGATAGTTAAAAAGATATATAGGCTACTATGGTGTGCACACAACAACTTGAGCGCTTACACCAACTAGTGCTAACTAACTTTGGAATAGGTCATTTTTCCACCACACAGCTCAAAGCCAATGCGCAGCAGACTAATCATTTGTAATTATTTAGAACTTGTTCGTTCTAAATATGTTGTTGGAAATGTGTGGGTATATGTGATGTAGGAGAAAGAGTTGGAACCGACATACAAATAGTTTTCAACCACTGATAGGTAGTCTAACGTAATACACATGAACACTCCCATCTTCTAGCTAATATTAGCAATGAGTAGTTAAAAAATTTTTGTGTGTAATTTACAACAATGTGAAGGTTGTTTCTAAGTCAAACCTTTTTTTGTTTGACTTGTGTTTCCTGTTTCTTACGCAGGGAAGAGTTTATTTACATATAATGAATGCGACAAACCCAAAGAGTTTGCCCTCTTCATCCCCTTTTCAAGAGAAAAATGCTCAAACGACAAGGGGAATACTTCGTTCCAAAGTAAAAACATAAATACTCTCACACACTCCCTCTCTCATACACACACACACACACACACACACACACACACACACACACACACACACACACACACGCACGCACACACACACACACACACATTTTAAAACATATTCACAAACAAACACATACACACATATATATATATATATATATAGATATGGATATATATCTAGATGTATATATAATTTATCATGTTAATAATTCATTTTAATTACTTTGATTTTCCAGCACATAACACCAATGACATTCCATTATTATTAAAAACGGAAGTCAAGGGAGGGCTCCACATCACAGGGTTGTACAACCTAGACCTCTCTAAGCCAGCCAAGAACTGGAAAGCCTACACCGACTGGGCGGACTCTGTGACATCCTTTCCTGTGGTTACAAAGCAAAAGGTCAGAAGTTAAATACAACAAAAACAACTATAATATTTGTAATATTTTGATATATTTGCTTGGGGTACATATACCCCAAACAAATATTCCAAAACTGTAAGTATGACAAAAATTGTAATGAATTCCTCATCATATCACACGGGATTCCAAGCCTGTATAAAAAAAAAAACATCTCTTAATAATTCCTACGACTGTCCCACACTTTCCACTATGATACCCTATTTTTCCCGTCTTGTCTCGCTGAAACACATCTCATCACGCTAACCCCCAGCTTCGGCCACTGTCCGAACTGGTGAAGGAAGTGCCATGTGCTGGGGTAAAGAAGCTCCACCTGCGCAGGGCCATAGAGCAATATGATGCCCAGACACACCCCTGTCACTGCCAGCCATGCCAGAACAACGGCCTGGCGGTCCGGGAAGGCCCTGTGTGTAGATGCGTCTGCAAGCCGGGGACCTCGGGCCTGGCTTGTGAACAGGGCAGCGAACTGGAGGGCCAGCGGGGTAATTCATTTTCTTTCTTAGTGTGTACTTTTATATACACACATAATAATCATTAAATCAGATGTTTTATCTATACATAGCGCATTTCAAGAAACTCAAAGACGCCTTACAATGGCAACAAAATACAAGACAAGAAAACAATCAAATATCTATAAAAGGTCAAGTTAAAACATTTAAAAGCATACACAGGAAGTTGCAGAAAGAGGGACCGAGAAGGGAGGAGGGTTAAGACTTTAAAAGGGTTTTAGAAATTGTGTTTTCAGATGTTCTCAAAGCGAGGAGATATAAAACCACTCTGAGGTCTAGTGGGGAACTTGTCTGTTCCCAGGGTTCAACCGGAGCACGGTGAAACAGCTTTGAGTTGTTATGTACCACCTATCTGGAACAAACTTCCAGAACATCTGAAGTCGGCCTCAACAACTTAAATCCACTGTTAAAAACATAGGTCGCCTCCGCACTGCATTCATTACATATTTATTTGCTTATACTTGTGTTGTACATTCATGTTTAAATGATGGTCTCAAAAATGATTGTCTTTTAAATGTTTTTAAAAAGTGATTCCTGCTGATGTAAACAACTATGAATGACCACATGTGTTTGAAGTTTATATAAATAGCTTGTATGGTTTGCGTATCTTGCCTTGCCCTACAAGAGAAATAGGACTGTTGAGCAGACGATTTTACTAGATTTGTTGACAAAGCAAGAACAGGACAGGAAGTGAAGAGAGCCAAGGGAGTTAGTATGAGAGCTTTGTGTCAAAGAGCATTAACATAATATTATGTTAATATAACACGCGCACACACACACACACACACACACACACACACACACACACAATAACAACAATTTCTCTTTTCTTGTGGTGAAGGAGTGATCCACGGCAGCTGGTCCTGTTGGTCTCAGTGGACCTCATGTTCTGGGAATCGAAGGTCACGGTCCAGGGTCTGCTCCAACCCCAAGCCCATGAATGGTGGTCTGCACTGTGTCGGAGAGCCTGCTGAGAGGTCTGAGTGTGAGGACCAAGAGCTCGAGTATTTGAAGTAAGCACAACCTTTAGTATTTTCTTATTATATGCCATACAGGGACGTAGCGGTGCATCCTATATGTGTGTGTGTGTGTGTGTGTGTGTGTGTGTGTGTGTTTTCTCATTCTCAGGACCATGGAGCCTGAGTGCTTTGACTTTTCAATGGCACCCAAAAAGAAGTGTGGCACACCACCTGTTTTAATAAATGGCTTCGTTTTGGTAAATATGTTTTACCAAATCACGTTTACGCAATTATATTCAATTTTTGGAATGTGCGATTTACTAATTATTCATATGTCCACTGTTTGAAGTACATTTTTTTATTAATGTTGTTTTACCGAAGTTGCAGAATTTGCATTATGGTATTTAATGGGAACGCAATGCTTTGTATTTTGGCACGGCAGGATCCTAAGGATGTGTACCTTGTGGGAAAAAGACTGGAGTACAGATGCATTACTGAATACCATTTGGTGGGTAACTCCATCATAGAATGTATGGAGGATCAGACATGGTCCCTGCGTCCAGGCACGTGTGAAGGTACGTGCCCAAGCTCAATAAACCTTTCTTTTACCAACATTATAAAAGGCTTCTTAACCTGCACTATTTCACCTTTGTACCGCAGCTATCTACGCTATTAACATAAATTGGAACTAGAATGTTTCTCAGGAATTAAACGCACCCATTCACGAGTCAATCCATCCAGGGATAGCTAAAACTGTTGCTACAACTCAAGCCACTAGGGGCTGCTAATGGGAAAATCTACATAGTGCAGGATTATATAAAGTTAATGTGTTGGATTACGGATGGTGACGTTTAGCAACAAATAAAAAAATTGTTGGGTTTTGGTAAAACAGGGTTAAGCATAAATTTCGTCATCAAAATTCATCAATCTAATAATCTGCAGTATAGTGACTTAATACTTGACAGGTGCATCCTATTATGAAGATCTCTAGGCAGGTGATTTTCCTCTTTTCTCTTCTCTTTCCTTATTTTTTAGCCTCAAATTGCATGTCTGCAGTCCTTGCTGACGGGGTCATAGCCTCTCCATGGAAGGGACTCTACCGCATTGGGGAGCGGGTGACCCTGTCCTGCCCACCAGGCAAGCAGATACTGGGGGAGACAGAGATCATCTGTGACCCCAGTCTGCACTTCTCACCCAGCCCAGCAAGCGTCCGCTGTATCGAGGGTATGAGTCGTTCTTAACACATTTATTTAAATTGTTATAGAATATATAGAAAATAAAAATGTACATGAATTCAAAACTTTATTCCAAAATGTTCTATTTTTGCTAGTTTATATGTATTTTTTCTTAACTTGAATGATAATCGGTTAGGGTTAGGGTTCAAATCCAACATTATTTTGCTCGTATATATGGTGAGATCACAGGGAAAAACCGAATGTGACAAAAACATGTTTATGTTTATGCCTATTCTATTTAATACAGGGACCATTGTAACAGCTACACCCCCTACTGCACAATGTCATCCAGGGGAGAAGTCTTTCAGAGGCAAATGTGTCTGCAGGTTCCCCTATGAGTGCATGTGTGTTAAGTCATTCACTATCACTAATTTAACCTTTGTCTCTGGCACATTCCCCATCATGCAACATTGTTTGTTTGTTGACCACAGCGTACTTGTGCTCTAAGGCCTTCCCTAGAAGTTTGTGTCGTCCTTCGGAGAGCGCCTGTTCTGCTGAGCGTATGCAAACTGCACGCCTTGCAGTGTCTCGGCAACAACCACACTCTGGTGGAGAACAGTGCCTGCCAGTGGCCGGTGAGGGCTACTGCAGCCGCTTGCGACAGCTGTCGCATTTGGGAGGTCTGTGATGGTAAGTCTCGAGAGCTTTTTTAGAATTGGGCGGGGGTGATGGGGGTGATTGCAGGGAGAGGAAGAACCTTTTGATATACTAAAAACATGTCGAAAACATACATCAATAAATAACGACTTAATTGAACAAAGCAAGACAGTAAACAGTCAATATCAGTCAACTACAACTTATTTTCCTGCAAATTTACTTTATTCATCTAATTTTGTATCCTCACATCTGATGTGTAGGCTACAATATGTGGTTTACGAACAGATATTGTGGTACTACTCTCTGTAAACACACGTTTTAAAAGACGATTCCCAAATCAAGTGTATTAATTATTTTTGCATAACTTTACTATAAGGGTACATTAAATAGCCATTATTTAACCATGAATCAACATTAGTTAATGTAGTAATAAGCATTAACTAAAAATGAATGATTAGTTAACTAATAATTGAGCAATTATTTACTAATGGAGTTCATGTGTGTTCATGTTTACTAATGGTGTTCATGTTAACTAATGGTGTTCATGTTACAAATGGTGTTCATGTTAACTAATGGTGTTCATGTTACTAATGGTGTTCATGTTACTAATGGTGTTCATGTTAACTAAGGTAGTGATGTATACATTATGTAATAGGATTATGGTTCACCCTAACCGTAACCAACCAACCCTAACCCTAACCCAATGCTAATGCTAATGCTATATAATAATGCTCGTTACTGCATTAACTAAGGTTAATTAATGGTTAATAAATGTACCCTTATTGTAAAGTGTTACCTTATTGTTGTTATTTTGTACAGATCAGACCAACACGTGCCGCTGCAAGGAGGCGTCAGAGTGCTTGGGTCCCGAGGTCAGTGTGTGTGTGCGCGTCGGAGACGATACCAGCACACCCGCTGCCACGATGGGCGAGTGTGAGGCGGGACTTCGAAGGTGTAACGGGGAAAATGTAACGGTCCTCAGCCTGCGGCCCTGTGACCCCTTGTGAAGCTGTCCATTTTCATTTGTGTTCTTCCATTACTTCTATTTCACATATGTATTAACTTCTCTCAACACACACACACACACACACACATACACACACATTATGATGCAGGCCGATGTATGAGGATCAATGATAACAACAAGGATTAATAAAGCAAACTTGCAACTGTACACCGTTAATTCTCTATAATTGCCTTTTTTGCCGTGTAACATGTGGAAGCAGCTATTTGTACGATGTTCAACAGAATTTGTTTCCACAGTTATGGGGTGTTGGTTTCACCCAGTTGCCTCATAAATGCAGAAAGATATATACATATACGATTTGGAGTAATACAACTTAAATGTGTCTCTCAATGTATAAAAGGCATGGTAATGTTGGAGAGTGATGCGGCTGTGTGAACGTTTCCTCTCCTGACTAAGCTAGACATGGCTCGGCCTGCCAACTGAAGACCCTGCTGACACACTATTTCTGCCTCTGGCTCGCCGCCTGTTTGCTTTGCATGTGTGTGTGTGTGTGTGTGTGTGTGTGTGTATCTGTGTGAGTGTGTGTGTATCTGTGAGAGTGTGTGTACGTCTGTGTGAATGTGTGTGTGTGTCTGTGTAGGTGTGTGCATGTGTTTGTGTGTGCGTGTATGCATGCAAGTGTGTTCTTGTGATTGTGTGAGTACACGCCCTTGTATGTACTTGTCTGAGTGCATGTGTGTTATTGTGTGTGTGCATGTGTTTGTGGGTGTGTGCGTGACAGAGTATGCATCTTGTGTGCTGACTGTGACTGAGTGCCAGGGTGTTTGCCAACCTGTGCGCATGTGAATGTGTGCACACTCACAAGCCACTTCAGCCCCCACTCTCTACACCAAAATAGGAAAATATGTAACGCTGCCAACAGCAGGTTATTGCGGTGCTCCACACAGAAGAACTTCTCTCTCACTCTTACACTTACTCCACCTCTCTCTACCTCTCTCACACAGACCCACACAGACAAACACATACAGACATACAGTCTCGTTTCATCTTTGCCTCTTAAACATGGGGTTCAGTCAAGCACATTTGACAGCATGGAACTGAAGCAAATATATATGTTACTCACAACTACTATTAATGACAGGCCTACTGATGATTCACACATTTATCTGAGTTCTTAAATGTTCATGGCTCACCATTTACCTTATATAGATTATATAATTAGCAGGGAGTTGAGACGTTTCACAATGTTTTCCGCCAGAATAGATGGTTAGCACATTTCACCTGATTTGCTCCAAATCTCTAGGTGATCAACGGACAAACTCACTTTTACGGGTCGATGTGATGTAAAAGGAGGACTAATTCAATTTGTTCAATTCGATAACAAAAGGTTTTTTATTAACAATGTAAAATGACTTACAGCCTGTATCAGCTCTTACTACAGTGCCTTCACCATGCCCTAAACACAGACCACTACCATAGATATGCCAGACCCATGCTGTCCGCCCTATGTCTGCACTGATGGCGTCAGATCACGGGAGATGCTCCCTGCTCGTGTAGGGAGCCACCAGAATGATCGCAAACGGACCTCCGCTTTGAAAATAATTCTGAGCGCATTGCGTAGAGAGTAATGTGTATATACATATAAGTCTAACATCTCCGTTTATAGATAAGATATTGTGTGCAAAGAAGTTCATTTTTTGAGTATTGTATCGTATATTCCTTTTTGAAGCTGGAAAGAAAAAAGTTAAGTACAGGTTTTTTGGTTCATGGAAGACTAAAATAAGTGAAGTACATTAAGGAGAGAAACAGCAACAGAAAACAAGAGACGTTAACACAACCAACTCTGCCTGCTGCCGGAGACAGACACAGACAGGCGAAGTTGTGACGTCTTTTCAAGTGCCATCCATAAATATTTGGATGGAGTCTATTATTATTATTATTATTGTTATTATTATTAAGTTATTACATTGTTTCTGACATAAACAAACACGTTTCTTCCTTTTGCACATGAATCCTCATGTTCACCCACTCACTGCTATATACGTTTTTTGAGAAAGTTATTGAACATTGACCTTGATTCAAATGACCTCTGGTTGCCTTTTTTACATTTGAAAAGCAGGGATTCTGACTCCATTTTACCACAAAAGGGAAAATCTTTTGCAAAATATCTATGCAAATAAATATGCACATAACATATATGTGCATGACTATTGTTGCCATTACATTGCAATTACAATTCATCTTTGTATTACAAAATAAAATTATAAAATGGCCAGCCTTTGAAAAAAAGAGAAGGAGACATTATATTTGAAAATGGCAGTAATAGATTGGCGGGAGACACAAGTGGTGAAGGACGTTGGGTAATGGTGTCTTTGTCACCTCCTCCCTCCCAGGAAGGTGGGGCCCTTTAGCTGGTAACCAAGCAACAGAGCCCAAAGAACCGCCTCTTCCTCTGTCGGACCAGTGGGTAGGGAGTCAGGTTCAGTAGGCTGCTGTCATCTGGCCACGCACAAAAACCCAACACGACAAAAAACAAAAAAACATTTATCCTCTTTACTACACTCCTTGTTTTTTATTGACTGCATTGCCTTCTCAAGTCAGCGCACCATGAAGGGGTATGAAGGGATGGAAGCAGGACGATATACTGGGATGGAAGCAGGATGATACACTGGGATGGAAGCAGGACGATATACTGGGATGGAAGCAGGACGATAAGATGGGATGGAAGCAGGACGATAAGATGGGATGGAAGCAGGACGATATACTGGGATCAAAGCAGAACGATAAGATGGGATGGACGCAGGATGATATACTGGGGTGGACGCAGGACGATAAGATTGGATGGAAGCAGGACGATATACTGGGATGGAAGCAGGACGATAAGGTGGGTTGAAAGCAGGAAGATATACTGGGATGGAAACAGGACGATAAGATGGGTGTGAAGGGAAGTTTTAGCGCGGGACCTACCTTGATTCTTCAGCGGTAAAGGCATTGTCTCCCTGAGATTACTGAGAAGGTTCTTCATTTCTCTCATATCTCTGCCAAAACACAAGACACACAGCCTTCATGAGTCTTCGCTCTAGTTAAACACATACATATGCACAGACACACACACACAGAAACACGTCTGATTGTACACACCTTTCTATGTTCTCAATGTCGGTGGCCACCAGCCAGCAGAGCTGAGGGCAGTCGGTGGGAGAGGAGGAGGTGTCTTCCAGGATGGGGATGTCAGAGCTCTCATCTGCCTTGCTGTCCAGCTTGGCCGCTCCACAGGAGTCTTTACCTGGAAGTACAGAGAGGGAACACCTGGTCAGTAGAGAACCAAGTACAAATCTCATAGGGAATACACGTGGGGGACTTTGTTTGGCCCAGGGAGCATCCAAAAGCTGGATCAAGAGAAGAGACTGCACTAACAATAATAATAATTAATTGTATTTATAAAGCGCTTTTCATCTAGGCAATGTGAAAATGCAAGCTTCAAGTCTAACAGGAGATTGAAATGCTTACAATGTCTATCGATAACATGTTTCATGATGGACATAGATATACGTTATTTGAAGTGCTGTGATTATTTGATCCACTTGATTTCTTGTGATGAGAAGTGTGAATAAACCAATGAAAAAAGTGTACCAAACACACAGACACACACACACACACACACACACACACACACACACACACACACACACACACACACACAGACAGACTGGGGTACCTTTCCTGTGGAGCTGCAGGGAGCCCAGCAGACACACAGACTTGAGCATCTCTGTGATGTACATCTCCAAGCAGCACTGTAGCTGGATGAAGAGCCTGCAGATCTCTGGGTGAATCTCCCCGTCCTCTGGCCTGCATGGGTTCATAAACACAGGGAGAGGGTTACCGGGCCCTCACGGGTTCATACACACAGAGAGAGTTACCGGGCCCTCATTGGTTCATACACACAGGGAGAGGGTTACAGGGCCCTCATGGGTTCATACACACAGGGAGAGGGTTACCAGGCCCTCATGGGTTCAAACACACAGGGAGAGGGTTACTGGGCCCTCATGGGTTCATACACACAGGGAGAGGGTTACCGGGCCCTCATGGGTTCATACACACAAGGAGAGGGTTACTGGGCCCTCATGGGTTTATACACACAGGGAGAGGGTTACTGAGCTGTGCCAAGGTAAAAGGTACAAGGTAAAATTATCACCTCCATGTACCAGATAAATAACATGGTTTTGATTGTGTTTAATTGGGCCAACATGTAGTTCATCATCAATTAATATCCATACATTCATATCCATTCAAACACATGTATTCCATGATCTACATGAAATATATCGATAATTTAAAATGTAATTTGAATGACATCGAACCTCTTGGGCTTTGTTTCACTAGCATATGTGAAAATGTTGCATATGCTGGCAGATATCACACATATACACCACACAACACAATACAGAATGCAAAGAATCTCCCGAAATCCTGTTTGTCAAAACAAAGCAGTTATCTGGTGATATTCAGTGGGTGTGTTATCACAGGGGAACATGGCAGAGATGAGAGGTGAGAAACCTACACCTGGTGTGTGTGTGTGTGTGTGTGTGTGTGTGTGTGTGTGTGTGTGTGTGTGTGTGTGTGTGTGTGTGTGTGTGCGTGTGTGTGTCAGTGTCTGTGTCTGTGTTCGTGTATGTATGCCTGCGTGCGTGAGTGTGTGGGTGTGCCTGTACATTTGAGCATGCGCTTGTCTGTGTGTGTGTGTATGTGTGTGTGTGTGTGTGTGTGGGGGGGGGGGGGGGGGTTCTCTGCAGAATATCAGAAGTGTTTCGTTCCCTTCAAACCTGTTTCATACCCTGTTGTTCTGCCCCTACTGAGCACTTCATCTCTCAGTATATGGCAGCCTGTCACCAACTAGCTAATACAGTGTATAGATACAGCCTTGTTGTCATCATTGCCGCCCTGCTACCGCCCTTCAAGGGCTAGGTTCATGTTTATTCCTTGGTACTAGGTTTACTAAAAGAAAGGTTGGTTCATAAATGTCTCCAAGGTAAACTGTCCTTATAGAGATATCGTCCACCCTGGTCTGGTCTAAATATCGCCTGGTGCCTCTGAAGTGAAGTGACAGTGGCACAAACTTTATTGAACATAGTCACGTAGGTTCTACACATGCTGAAATATGTGCAAACCCCTTCATTTCATCAACACAGATTTTTATTTGCATGAAGGAGGTGAGTGCGCGAAGGAAAATTCTTAACTACAAATTAATCTGTTTGCATGAAGGATGCAACGACTTGCTGTCTCTGCTGCCAGGGAGTAGTCTCTCTACTGGCGGGGAGTACTGTCTCTCTACCGGCGGGGAGTACTGTCTCTCTACTGGCGGGGAGTACTGTCTCTCTACTGGCGGGGAGTACTGTCTCTCTACTGCCAGGGAGTACCGTCTCTCTACTGCCTGGGAGTACCGTCTCTCTACTGGCGGGGAGTACTGTCTCTCTACCGGCGGGGAGTACTGTCTCTCTACTGGCGGGGAGTACTGTCTCTCTACCGGCGGGGAGTACTGTCTCTCTACTGGCGGGGAGTACTGTCTCTCTACTGGCGGGGAGTACTGTCTCTCTACTGCCAGGGAGTACCGTCTCTCTACTGCCTGGGAGTACCGTCTCTCTACTGGCGGGGAGTACTGTCTCTCTACTGCCAGGGAGTACTGTCTCCCTACTGCCAGGGAGTACTGTGGTGTGAGTGTAAACAACCTGCCATAGTTAGCGCTCCTATCCACTTGTTCTTTTGAAACACGTTTACTGATAGGAAATTAATCAAAAGGATTTGGCGTTTTCCAAGCATTATCTCCGTTTATGTGAACAAACATCTGACATTGGTCAACAGGGTATATATTTCATCAAGCATGGGATAAAGTTGTGTTTTTTACCAGTAGATTGTAGTAATATCAAAGTTCTACTTCTTACACCATTCGAAGTATAGTCAGCCCTTTAATGGTATATGGAAACCAATTCAGGCATGCATTTGTAGTTTAATTTCAAACATTAGATATCTGTGGTCTCTGAAGAGCATGAGGAAGATGGGTGGAGTGTGTGTGTGTGTGTGTGTGTCTATGTGTAAATATGTATGTGTGTGTGTGTGTGTGTGTGTGTGTGTGTGTGTGTGTGTGTGTGTGTGTGTGTGTGTGTGGGGCTGGGGGAGGCAGCATTTGGAGTGGAGCTGATGTGGTCCAGCGCTTCTTGAGAACAAATGAGCTGTTTCTCAAGCAACAGGAAAAGAAATGCAGCAAATGCTGTACCAGGCAATGCCTGAGACACTAGTGTGATTACACGTAATTGTATAATTAGAGTCTATGTACGATGGGAAGGGAAGAATACAATGTGCTTGTGTTTCTGCTGGGATACAAATAAATACATTATTTTATTTAATGTTTTGGCTCCTAAATACACCACACCATACTGTAAGATGCATGGTGTTCTTAGGTGAGAGAGGACAAGGCATGTTCCATACGTTTATAAGTTTGTCACGCATGTGTCACGCATAGCTCAGAAGCTCCCTCCATGTGATGCAAACACTTTTCATCATGCATGTAACACACGACGAAGGACGTGCACGTGCGCACACACACACACACACACACACACACACACACATTATAAACCCGCGAAGGGGAATGGATTATTAAATTAATGTATTGGGTTGTACAAGAAGGCGAAGCAGAGTAGGAGTCATGTGATCACTTAATGTAACGGGTAATGTGAGAAAGTAGGCAAACAATGAAAGACAATAATGTCAATATTATATCCGTAGGAGTTGTGAGTCTGTCACATGCCGTAATATAGATGTGATTAATGTAACACAAACACTATCTGTACCACCACTGTTTCTAGGGTAATACCATACACTTTTGTATAAATGCTGTAATCACGTCTCAACTCCTTTTTAGGCAGGCTGTTGCTGTGTTTAACTTGAATTATAATTGACTTGATGAGGAGCTCAGTGGGGGCTGCAGTACACATTCACACACACACGCACAGAGGGACACACACACACACACAAACACACACACACACACACACACCCATGCACACACATGCCCTGCTAAACTGATATTGATTTGGATGGTCAAGTTACTGTCGTAGAACTACCGATAAACTCACTGTACTTAATATTTTAAGTACAGTTATTCAACACATTGCAGAATCCAGGCATCCATTGCATGCTTCCAAATGTTCCCCAATTTGCAAACTGTAAAATGCATGTGCCTTTTGCTTTATGCCTATAGCCAATGTCTTGTCTTTAGCAAAGACAAACTTGGCCGCAAAGGGGCGGCTTGCCGTTCCAGCACCATGGCTAGCGCCTGTCACATCTGCGTTATTGTGCACTTACCCCGAGATCAGGGAGAGACTCTGATGCGCTGCTCTCGCCATTTCGCAGCCTTTATTTCGGGTCTTAAGCATGTCGGCCCGTAAAGCGGGACAGTCGACCGTTATTTCACCGATGGAAATGACAAGCTCACGATACAGAGCCACGAGAGTGTTGAATTCTTGGACGATCTGCAAGATAAGGTTGTTGAGAAAAACAAAAGTTAAGGAAAGAACCTTTAACAGCATTATTCTGTACAAACCTATGCAGCCCCCCTTGCAACGCGTCTCGTGAGGGAACTTTAGACTTCAGTAGACAGTATGACCATGTTTTATTGTCAAGACGATGCTAAGCATTCTGTGTTCTCATCGCCTATATGCAAAAACATGCTCACTCCTACCGTATGAAGAGTGGTTGGGAATATGTGCTTTTGGCAAACAATTGTATGTAACCTATGACAACGTCTCCCCCCACACCGATGAAAAAAATCTGCATTCATACAGAAAAACAAAACATCTGCTGACATCACGATATCCTGCACAGCGTAGGCTTTCAGGGCCTACTCAGAGTGACTGTTGAAAGAATGGATTTTTTATTTATGGTGACCCATTATGCTAAGTTTGGTTGTTTGCTCAGGCTAAAGCCCCGCCGTTGGGACGCGCATCTCAGCTCGTTGTGTGCAAGTCAAACACAGAATGCCATCATCCCGCGGACCGCGGCGCTCGGTGACGTTCGTGGATGCAGAAAGAGGTAAAGTGTGGCCATAATAGCTGCCGGGATCTGTCCAGTCATCGCTATCCCAGTAAAACATAGTGACTTACACATGGCAAACATTTAGGCTTTACCAAAAAATAGTAATTATATAATTGAAGAAGAAGAAAAAATAAAGCATCGCAATTACATCTTCTGGCGCTCATCTGAAGGATGTCCTCGTCTTTTTTATTTAGTTGGTCGTTTTTTAACATGCGGTTGTTTTGTGCCTTGCACGCAAAGGGATAGTTGATTGAACTATAGAATAAAGAGGAATAATATCCTAACAGACCCCCTCCAGCAGAGCCCCCCCCCCCCCCCCCCCCCCTCCATGCAGGCATAAAGGTGTCGCAAACCTACCATCCTGCAGTCGGCCACAGCACGCTGGGCTCTGCGGGTGCTTTCGGTACTCTCCCGCCTCTCCGGCTCGCGGTGAGGAGGCTTGCCGATCTGGAAAATGTTCCCGGCAGATCTGGGGCGGTTTTTGCGCCCATTCGGTGCAGAACTCATGCATACACATCCACCAATAAAACAGCTCTAATGCAGAACGCTTGCCTTATGTCGAATCTCACCCCTTCCTTCAACACACTTCCTTCCCCTTCCTCGACTCCGTGTTTTCTCCACTCAGCGCCTTAGCTCCTTTCTACGTTTTACGATCGATGCAGGTCCCGCAACCACCACAGCGATAGGTTAAATACGAGCGTATTGTGGTCCGTCTATGCCTCTTGTACTCCCGTCAATCGGTGTACTGTGGTGGTCCAAGACGCAGACAAGCTTCAGCGCGCAGAAGTGAGCGCATTGATGCTGGATTGCGACGGGGGTGCGAGTCACCTTCTCCTCTCTCTACAGCAGACGGTGGTAAAGCCTGCTGCACACCCAGCCCAGAGTCCAGCTAGCTCAGATGTCTTTTCTGACGCACCGATGCCGTTGTGAGAAGCAGAAGACGACCACGTTCACGGACAATCACCAAATGCAACCATTTTTTATGATTGTGCGTTTCCATGAAGCACCTAGAAGACGACTAATATCGGTCTTCTCTGAGCCTTGTTATGCTGCTAAATAGAAAGCACTCCCCAAAGAGATAAAAAATCGATAAAAATAAAAAAAACCTTTCCAGTGCCACTGTGGTCGATTTTTAACTGCCCGGTTCAATCGTCGTTCATCTCTAAACAGGAGGGAAACCGCAGTATAGAACTGGTTAAACGGTGGCTATTTTGGTTCGCAGGGTCTGGTTCTTCGCGTGTTTCCAATCAAGTATTTCTAACCTTGGCGAGGCGATTTAAGACGAGCAGTTGCTACAGGCCTGACGTTGCTCAGGTGGCTGGAAACACTGCGCACCCATAGGACACGAAAACTAATGCCCCCCGTCAACCAAGACCCCCGCCCCGAGGTCAACCTCTCTGCATTCAACGTTTTAATGTAAAAACGTTTTTTATAGTTTGTTATTGTGTTCATATATTTATTGATTTGTCTTATTTTTTCTTCTGGTTTTTTGTTTTTGGTCTTCTTTGTAATTCGTCTGTCGATTTTGGGGGCCTCAATTGTGCACAAAACAAGTTTTTGTTGATGTTGAAAAATATGTCTTAAGTTATAGTCAAGATATATAGCCAAGTTTGAGATGTGTGTGTGTGTGTGTGTGTGTGTGTGTGTGTGTGTGTGTGTGTGTGTGTGTGTGTGTGTGTGTGTGTGTGTGTGTGTGTGTGTGTGTGTGCTATTTAATCCACATTTAGGACAATTAAAAACCAACCCCATAGGTCTACTTCTTGCATAAGGGCAGTCGATCTGTTTAAAATAGTATAGGGCTACAACTAGTCAACTCCTAGACAACAACAAAATTTGTTTGTACTGCTCTTCAAATTATATATATTTGTATAATGTTTTTTCATTTCTGTTGCTGAACCTTTTAGTGGGTTTCAACACTGAATGTCTGAGCTCCTTGTTCAGCAAGCACTGTGAAAAGGAAAGCATATGATGGATACTCTTAATAAATTAGGTACTATTGTAAAGGCATCTTGAGTGCTCTTTCTAAACCAGCATAACTATTTCATTGCACATGCAAAGCAAGTCTCTGCAAATCCATTTCTGAAACTGCTTTAGCCACGAATGCCCAACCTCTAAGAGATGCACATGCGTTAACATATGCCAATGCAAAGGATTTTGCACCACACACACACACACACACACACACACACACACACATCCATACACAAACACACACACGTGTGCACACACACACACACACACACACACACACACACATGCACACATGCACACACACAAACACGTGCACAAACACACACACACACACACACACATGCACACACACTCCCACTTACTCAGTTACAGAGATACACACATTCAACACGTCATCATATTGTTGTGTTTAATTTCAATGCCTAATCCCTTGGAATTGCAGGAAATCGTGAGCTTCAATTTGGTGTTGACACCTTTTTCTGATATTTTTCTTTCTTTCTTTCTTTCTTACTTTCTTTCTATCTTTCTTTCTTTCTTTCTTTCTTCTTTCTTTCTTTCTTTCTTTCTTTCTTTCTTTCTTTCTTTCTTTCTTTCTTTCTTTCTTTCTTTCTGTCTCTTTCTTTCTTTCTCCCTCTTTCTTTCTTTCTCCCTCTTTCTTTCTTTCAGACCATGTGTGACGAGCACCTTTGTCACACTGAGTTGGATTTGAGATGGAAGCTGTGCCACTGTTAAAAGAGCAGAGTGCATCCTGGGTAATTTGATCGCCAATGCAATGAGAGACCATCCATAATGATGTGTTCAATTAATTGTATTGAATAGTACTATCATATGAATGGTAAATACATTCAGTGTATCATCCACTAAGGTATCTTGCAGTCATGTGCATCTGTGTGGAGTAATTAGAATTAGGTTATAATTGTTGGAAGTCAATATATGCAATTGACAATATGTTTCGTTTTTGAAAGCAACGATGGCTATGTGTTGTTGAAGTTAACCGGTTGTAATCGGAGTGTAGAAGGTGGACAGATCCTTCATCCATGCTCATCAACCAGTCTTTTCACATGGTCAACGGTTTGATGTCCTGCGAGTCAACCCACCAAATGGACCCCATCAGGGCTTCTAGTGTTCATTCATTCACTCAGTCAGTCAGCAATCATTGATTCAGGTCACTTGGACGGATATGAATGAACACGACAGGCCTACTACTAAGCCTCTAGATAAAGAGGTGACAGAGGGCGTGGCCGTGATGTCAGAGGTGGGCAGGATATTCTGTGTCATTAGAAACTATACATTGTCAGATGTATAGGCTTTTTTATAGACACTTACATACTTACATATTATATTATAACATCCTTTTTAAGGTCAAATTCCATATTTGGTCTTTATTTGTACTTATATTTTTGTGAAACATTAGCTCAGTTTTTTATTATGTCATATATATGGCTTATGTCTTTGTAAAACTGAATAATTATGTAATTAATTCTGGTCAATTGTACCCAACACACTGCCACAAACTTCCTATGCAGTGATTCTTACACATACATTTGCCACAAATTGAACATGGGCAAAATGATCTTGCCTAAGGGAAAATTGTCAGTTCAAACAGGAAAGGAAGAATGAGATTATTTTAACTTTATTTGGTAAAAATAAATAACACATTGACGTTTTCAGAAGTAATCTAAAAATAAAACAACCATTTCCCATCCGAGGTTATTACAAATTGTATTTGTCATTATACAAAAATGTAAGTATGCCTCATAAAACAATTTTCCCAGTACATATAAATATATCGCCTAGATTGTTGCAATGGAGAATATGTTCGAAAAAACTATATAAAGGTTTAAAGTGCTTGTCCATCACGAAGCCACATTGCAATGACCGCCTCTATTTTGAATTATGGGAAGACATTGTTCTGTTTGAAACTGCCACACCGTTTCTCATGCAAGACGTGGCAAAACAAAGTTTTCAGTAGCCTAGTTTACGGTAATATTTACGTTGATTTTATAGTACTACAACTCTCTTGAGGCCTCTGAATGTGGCGGAGTATCGCCTACAAAAATCCCATTAGGCATTCTGATCTACAAGCCCTATTGACCATGTGACAATATCCATGTGCTTAAAAAAATGCGGATTAGCAACAAATCCAGTGTTTCCTTGTCAAACAAAGTATCACAAAAACATGCAAATCAACACAGTCCATTCACTTGCACCGTTAACTTTATATAACATAACGCTTTTACAGAATTTTACACCATACAGCATTTTATGTGCAAATTATTTGATTCACTGCTTGATGTATTGCTTGATGTATTGCTATAGATAGATAGAAAGATAGATAGATAGATAGATAGATAGATAGATAGATAGATAGATAGATAGATAGATAGATAGATAGATAGATAGATAGATAGATAGATAGATTGGATTCAAGCCTGGATATTTGTCACCACTTGGCAGGAAGGATGTGCTCTATATATACGTCACGTTGAGACACTTAAGAGAGTCAAATTGATATTCCCAAACTACCTACTACAACTGGTTTCACATTTGAATGATTTATTGATGAGATACAACAAGAGCTGGTTTTAAAAACTCTCTTAAAACATAACCATCTCAGTGTTTGTTTTTAGTTTCTACATACAGTATGTCCATTTTAGTTCCACACTGTATCACTCTTCTGCTCGTTTTACCCCTCATACAGTATATTATTTATATTATTTTCACATGCCCTTCCATCCCATCATCCCCCCTTCTCTCTCGTTCTGTTTCTCTCTCTCTCCCGCTTTCTCTCTCTCTCCTTCTCTCCCTCCCCCTCTCTTTCTTCCTGTTAAAAAGAGGGAAAGAAGAGGTAGCAGAGGAAGATGAAGATGAAGAAGGCGATGACCCAGTTGGCCGAGTAGATGTAAATGACGGCCATGTCCATGTCCAGGGGCCAACCCCGGGCCTCGTCGTCAGAGTCCAGGTCGTCCAAGCGGTACCCTCCTCCGTGGGGGAACTGGCGCCTCGCAGAACTGGTCTGTCGCTGGAAGCCTGCACCAGGGACACATGCTCAATTAAATAGTAACCATAGAGTGATCATTGTGAATATGTCTGTAGTGGTTTTACTATTTGTAACTATTTAGTTATTTAGCAGATGCTGATCCAAAGCACATTTTCAGAAACATGCCATTTATTAGCAGTTATGAGTTGGGCATATTACTCAAAGATGCCTATATAGGTAGACTGTTGACATTGGGTCTCAAACCCATAACCTTTTGGGTGGTAGTGAAATACCCTCACCACGAAACTATCAGTCTCCATTTGTAATATAGTTTATACATCTATAGACAAATGCTGGCCATGTCAACGTTGTTGACGGCCCAAGAATATCTTGAGAATCCATCTTTAATATTACTTAAACCCCGAAAATGACTAAAAATAAAACACAAATAGGTGTTTAACGATTTCACATTGCTATGTTTGCTTATGGAATATTATTATAAGTTCAAGTGATTGGTTAACTTGCCTCTGAAAATGCGGAACAGCTTCCTTGTGCTCGGAAGGGGCCACTTTGCACAGCTGGCTCTCTGAAAGTTCTGTTTCCGGGAGTGGTATTCCATGGGGAACAATGTCTTCACTGTTTGATTGAGTTCTTTAGTAACATAAAGGAAAAAAACATAAAATGAACAAGAACAAGCTCTTGAGCCACCGACTGTCTTCAGCTAATCATCATCTCATGAGTCTAGCTGGGGTTGATATTTAAAGTTAAGTTCTGATTGTAGCTGAAACATGTAGCTTTCACTCTCCCTTTGGGGTGACCTTGCTTTGGTAATCAGCAACAAGAGGAATCTGCTCTAAAGTCCTCGCCGGCCCTAATCATCAAACGAGAGTCCTTAATGTGTGGTGAGGAATCATATCAGCCACCACTTTCCCCTTGTTTTGGCCTTAGATGAGTCTCTACCACACTCTTCCTCTGTTCCTCATCATCACAAGTATACGCAAGTAGGTCAATGTAAATCACGGCTACTCGTTATGTATTCATAGATTTATCTAAAGCATTCGTGGATTGTCATTTGAACTATTCTACCATTCCTGCTTCAACTGTAAACACAGTGCATAAACACTACACTCTAATGAACACAAATTGTGTGTGTTTTTTTTCAATACCGTAAGGGGCCACGAGTCACCAAAAACAAATAAACACAAAAAATATAAAATACTGTTCCTTTAAAATGTAAATAATTTGCTGTCATGCTCCCAACAAAAGCAGCCAGTTGAAGGTGAGAAATGGGGTTAAGTAATGTCTACTAGGTTTGTGTGACTCATCTGGTCAGAGCTGAGCCAAAGGTTTTAATCTGCTCCCTATAGACTCTCAACAGCTGGGCTCTTCAAGCACTGTAGTTTAGATTTGTATTAGTAGTGCTGTAAACAAAGACACACTCAAAGATGGATACACCCACCCCACGTATATGCATAACAGTCATATCAGAACTAACTTTACTTATTTCCACGTGTTCCTAATAATGTATTCATTCGAATGTGTTTGGCTGTGTGCATTCATGTCACTTCAATCACGATTCCAACTGGCAACAAAAACTAAAAATGAATGATATGCACTGTTCCTTTAAGAGGACACTGTTTCCTATTGGCTCTCACCTTTCTGGAAAAAGACATGAGTGATGGTAGTCCTGCAGAGGGGGCAGGGGGTGTTGGCAGGACTGCCCTTAGCCAGAGTCCTCAGGCAGGGTTCACAGAAGACGTGGCTACAAGGGTGACATGTGTACGGGCTGAAGTGCACGTCCAAGCACACGGCACATATGAGGCCTTCCCTGTCCCTCGTACCCCCTTCCTTCTCCTCCTCCTCCTCATCCTCACCACTGCTGCTGCTGCTGCTGCTTGTGGAGCTCTGTGTGCAGCAGAGAAAGGGTTAATGCTATTGAAGGACATCGAGAGGGTAAATTCCCTTCAAGGACACAGATAAGGGTAAATTCTAATTCAAGGACTTAAAGAAAGGGTACAATTCCTTCAAGTACATAGATGAAGGGTTGATTCGCATTCAAGGACTTGGATAAAGGGTACATTTCCTTCAAGGACATATATAAAAGGGTTGATTCCCATTCAAGGACATGTAGAAATAGTGAAATTCCTTCAAGGACAGTGATAAAAGGTAAATTCCCATTCAAGGACATGTAGAAAAGTTGAATTCCCTTCAAGGACACAGATAGAGGTCAAGGCAAGTTGTCTGTTGGTCAGGCAGAATTCACCTAACAAATGCTGATACTATATATTAAAGTATGATGTTAAATGGTAAAAACTGGAAATGTAGAAAAGAAGAACTGCAAATTCCTGCTAACATCTACAGTATGTACAGTTCAGCACCTTAACCTAGCCTTGACAACCGTAACAAACTCTCTAGTAGTGATCACACGAGTGGAAGAGCACGGCTCAAAATCAGTTTTGAGATCACGAGTGAAAATGTATTCAACCAATCACTGAAGCCAACGTCTGAGATCTGCTACTGTGAATAAGTACGTCAGCAGTAAAGTATTTATGGAGGTGGATACTAGAACAAGTATACTCCCCCCATGTCCTTGTCTTTCTCTACCAGCTCTCACTGGGTTTTAATATTTAATGAAAAAGAAACATTTCCATTTATTATTATTGAATATGCTGTTGATAATACCTTTGATAAGTATGAGGTATTCAATTCATGTAGCTTTATTTGATGAGTCCTTAACACCTTCCTGAAGAGCAAATTTATGAAAAACTTGAGAGGGATACCTGCGAGTTTAGGAATATGTAATATCTTACACTTTCTCATCCTGAAAATGTAGTATTGTTTCTTCATGGACAAACCTTTAATGATTATGATTCAGTTTCGACGTTTCCACAAGGAACCAGGAAGAACAGAACAGGCAACTATGCTGTTCTTTCAGTTCTCCAGCTGGTCAGTGTGCAATAAATCATTCCCCTCAAAGTCTGCCACTGTCGGCTACACTCTCTAAACCTCGCTCTCTTTTTACCCTCCAGTCGGTCAAGAGAACTCGCTTCATCCAACTCCCTTTCATTCAAAGGATTCTGCACACCTTTACAAAATCAATTATCCTGTCCAAAGCTTGCTTGCTCTCTCTCTCTGTCTCTCTCTCTGTCTCTCTCTCTGTCTCTGTCTCTCTCTGTCTCTCTCTCTCTCTCTCTCTCTCTCTCTCTCTCTCTCGCTCTCTCTCTCTCTCTCTCTCTCTCTCTCTCTCTCTCTCTCTCTCTCTCTCTCTCTCTCTCTCTCTCTCTCTCTCTCTGTCTCTCTGTCTACCTCACTTCACATCTATGTATAAATGAGGATTTTTGTGTCCAGGAGGACCCACATGTTCTTTCTCCCCCCCTCTCCCTGCTCCTGTGCTTTCTCCCATGGGCTTTTCCCCCATGTCTATATAGCGCCAGTCTGTTGAGCCCTGAGGGTGCTCCCACTGTAATTACCACATTTACACCCAGGGGGAGCTCCAGGGACCTCCCTGTCACTCCAGCGCTGCTTCTAGATGTGTGTCATTAGGAAAACAAAACACACACATTGAACACTCGACTGCACAAATGCTCTAGTGTAATCATGGACGCCGGGACTCTCCCCCTGGTATCAAAGCACTGCGACATTGCAGCAACCAATCCCCACCCCATCCCCAGTGACATCAAAGCCCGCCACACAATGTATAGAGAAGCTATGGCAGCCGTCAAAAACTGGAGGCAGGACTGCCCTGGATCCCTCGATGTTTCGATATAAAGCATAAAGCATATATCCCTTTTACCAGTAGCCTTTGCTAGCATACTGATTCAATTGTGGATAAATCTTGAAAAGGACATCTGAAAATATGATATATGTATATATAGACCTAACACACCATAGGCCTAGTGTAGCACAAAAAAAAAAACATCTCTGGGGACCTAACTAAAACAGTATTCTTTTTTTGGTGCCCCAGTAAGAGTCAACACAGCTGGGTACAGCACTTAGACTTTGTTGTCTGCCTCGCTGTAACACAGGAAGCCACCGGCCAGCAGGGATCCGGGTGACGATAACATTTTGTCTCCCAGATGCTGTTTGGAAAGGTGGCAAGGGTATTCGGCCTACATCACTGTATGCATCTTTATGCTCGCTTTGTAAGGAGGTGATGATTACATTGTAAATTTACTTGGCAAAAATGTCAGAAATGACAAATCCCCATATGAGCTCGGGCTGTAGAAAGATGTCACTTCTTAGTGGATGTTACTTCTCCTTTTGTGAAATGAATAATGAGTAGGGCTTTGTTAATCAGTGTGTTTCAAAGCACATTACTTTTGAGGGTATTTCTGCCCTCTAGTGGACAGAAATGGATGAATGTCTCTTTGACAGATTTCCTCCCAGAAAAAGCCCAAAAGCTATTTTCTGGAATCATCTTAAGTGTATTGTATATTTACAACAGAACAGTAAAATGCTGACTATAACATGTAAAAAATCACCGTACCTACGATATTCCTAATAGATACCCCATTCTTTCAAAGCGGCTATAAATTTGACTTTAGCTAATACTGTCTGTAATATAATTCCAACTCAATGATGTGATAGCTGGTCCGCAGCAGCCAATCAACAGAGAACCTGTTCCATTGTCCGGGCAGTTTTGAAGAGCTCTCTGTCCAAGCCTCATCATGCAACTAATTCAGATCTAACCCCACTTTAAACCACACAGACAATAGCCATTGAAAGAGCTGGCTGCTGATAAGCCTGTCGAGAGTCAGTGTCTAAAATAGGCCCATGTTTGCTGCTGATCAGGGACACACATGCATGGCTCACAGCACCATTACCAGGCATAGAATAATACTGTTCTGGTGAAAAGCTACCAGTGCCTTTCTTACTGACAGTAGTTTTTACCGCTACACACACAGACACAACAAAGCATACTTGCACCTTCTTCAGACTTTACGTCCGCTTGATATATAAATGTTTCTCAAATGTATATATTTTTATCAATAATGCAAAGTCAACCTTGGTGTGCAATTGATTCTAGTTACCTCAGGTGCTAAGGTGTTTAATATTCAGGATCCAAATTTACAGCGTTGATTCTTTTTGACCATTAAAAAAAGATTTGTTCTAAAAGGATGGCCTAGATACAAAAAAAGGTTCTTAAACGATATAACACATTCAGTATTTACACTGTACACATTATGTGGCATTAAGATTGCATGGAGATCTACCATTTCTTTTTGTCAAAAATGCCAGTTAATAATGAATGATTAACGAGTTAATAATTGATGAATCCAGTCCTTTTTTCTCCAATGCCTCCCCAATTAGAAATAATAATGTAAACTATTTGTGTTTAACCAGAGAGAGCGCTGTTCCTGCTATTTTATATATTTATGCATCCGTTGTTTTTGGAGTTTTGTTTATTTTTACTAAATTGGTTTAATATTTGAACAGGAACATGTTTGAAGAGTATGCCTGACATCATGTAGGATATGTTATGTAGGTTTAAAGTTAAAGTGGATGTCTCAAATATTTTCATGTCAATAAATGTCTGTTAAGTCACTATCTATCGGCAAATGAAGTAACCCAACGGTGATTGCGCGCTATGGCCCACTGATGAAAGCCCTTGCATTTGCAGTTTTATGAATCTTACAAACTGGGAATCGGTGGGGACACCATTTGTAGCTCTGGGAAGAATTACAGAATTAACGAAACCTGTCACCTGTCTGTTGTCCTGCTGCCGACTCTGTCTCCATATCTCCCTCCTCCGCTGCCTCCTCCTCTGGCTCCGCACCCTGTTCTTCTCCCTCCTACTCCTCCTCCTGTCGCTCTCAGCCACAGAGGAGCAAGTCAGTGCCGCTGGCGTGAGGGGGGGACTACTCACCTCCTCCGACGCACCATTTCCCCCAGCCCCAGCCCAAGACCCGGCCTCCTCTCCCTCTACACCTTCCTCTCCTCTCGCTCCTTCCTGCATGAACCCCACATCTTCCTCATCCTCGTCTCCCGGCGCTGTCCTGCAGCCCGAGGGCAGACGGTTCCGCCCCGCCCCTGACCTCGACCTCGGCCTGGCCTCTAACCCCCGCGGTGGGTCTGATTCTCTGGAGGGTGTACGTGGCATGCGGCGGAGCAGGTCCGCGCTGGGAGCTGCCCTCTGTGACGACTTCTGTGGCGGGGGAGGAGGAGGCGTCGGCCAGCTTCTGATTGGAGGGCGCTGGAGGGCGGAGGTGGACTTGGAGGCCGGGGCTGGCCGTGCGCTGGTGGTTGGGGTGAGGCCAGCCCTGGAGGAGGTCAGCCCTGCCTGAGGCCCATCGGAACGCGCTCTCCCTCCCATCACACTGGTCTGCAGGATGCCAGCATACATTTGAGTAGACAGGTTACCGCTTCTCCCCTCTTTGTCCATGCAGTGCATGGGGGTTTTAAACGCCTCTGCTCTCCCTGTCCTTTCCCTGCCATTTCTTTCCATGTCTCTGTCGCTCTCCGTAAGCCTATCCACACTCTCCCCGCTCCTGCTTGCTAGGGTCCTCTCCTCTCTGCTCTCGCTCCAAGCTAATCCCCCCCTCTCTTGTTGGTCGACGTTACAGGCCTTCCTGGTCGCTTTCCTCCCACCCAGGTAAGGGCTGGCCAGCTGTTCCAGGCACCCAGTCGTCCCTGCTCTTTCTGGGCTCGAGTTCCCCAGGTGGTGAGGGCTTTGCTTCTTTGGATCCAGACCACCGGCCGATTGGCTCACCCTGCTGTCTCCGCTGGCCTCCCCGGCTCCGTCGGCTCGCTCTCCACGTGAACCAAAAACACCTGAGCTGTCGTCACTCATGACTGGACCCCTTCAACTCCTTTGTGGTCAGCCGGAGAAAACCTGATCCCAGCCCCCCACTGGCTCAGCCTTTGACCCTCTCCAGGGGGTCCTCCATGTATGTTTTCCCCTGCGCCCCTCTCCAGGCTACTGTTTCCCTGGGGGTGGTGCTGCTGGTGGTGGAACTACTCTGGGCCCTAGAAGGGGAGTGTTCCAGTCCACCAGCAGATAACAGAGATGAGCAGAACAAGAACACTTCCCAACACCTCTCTCTCTGTCAACTCCTGGGACATTCCACTCCATTGACATGGCCATTGCACCCCGCCCCATCCCCCAGCCCCCCCCCCCCCCACCAACACCCACCCGTATACAATGGGAACACTGTTCATGCCCTTGCCCCCCCCCCCCCCCCCCCCCCCCCCCCCACGCCACCCATTGTTATTCAGGTAATCTATAGAAAACGATCGGTGAAAGGTATGTAGAATTAACCAGAGCCATTCTCTCTCCCTTATTTTCATGTCAAGTCAGCCCTTTCACATTCTGGTTCACACAGTGTGTGTGTGTGTGTGTGTGTGTGTGTGTGTGTGTGTGTGTATATGTGTGTGTGTGTGTGTGTGTGTGTGTGTGTGTGTTTGTTTGTTTGTTGAATGAAAGACAAAGTTAAGAATGAAAATAAAGTTGGGTTTTTATCCTCAAATATGTACTTACATTAACAGTATTATGTATATTATTAGGCCTTGTATTAAGGGACTTCAAAGGATGGAAAATAAAACAAATTATGATTTAGAACAGTATAGCAGTGGATGTACGGCAGACATGATTTTAGTATGGCTGCAGTCAATTCATTTTGTAAATCAGTGTTTTTCTTCCTATGAGAGACAGAAAGAGAGGGGGGTGAGATAGAGAGGGAAGTAAAAAAAAATTAAAGTCTCAGACAAATCCTGATGTCTGCTTTTTCACCCTTCAAGGTCAGAGAGTACATTTAGCTGCACCCGAACACATTCAAAATTCCCTTGCTTTATTTTCCTTCTTTCTCCGCCGGTGTTTATTTTATTTCAGGACTCTCTTTGTCCGTCCTTGTTAATTCATGTCTGTATTATTATTTGTCTGAATTCGCGCTGTCCCCTTAAGATGAAGCGGCAACTAGAACAGTACCAGCAATGACCACCAGATGGCAGGAGGCCATCGTTAGGGGTGAGCTAAGAGCTGTCTGTGGTGCTGAAATATGTTGCGCTTTCAACAACGTGTTGCTTGCCTTTGCGTATTTACAATGTACCAATTCTTCTACAATTAAAATAATTCGATTTTCTTTAAATAAGTAGGCCTACCTTTTTTTTTTATAAAACGTCTTTTTTCTGATTCAGATCCAAAAACACAGGTAGGCCTACACTTAGATGAATCACAAATTACCTAACACTGCGAAGTAGAACTGCCATAAAAACATGAACAAGTTATCACCGTAACGCCTGTTTTAGTAATGACTTGTACTTAACAACGCACACTCCTGGTTCTTCACTTTACTAAATAAGGTTCTATGTTTCCTATAGAAATCTATCAATCTAACACGTCCACAGACTCGCGCAAAAACAAAACCAAGTTTAAAAGAAAGATACGGAGAGAGGAGTACCCTGTCGTTTCTGCTGGTATCTGGAACGAAGGGCAGAGCAGCAATGAGGACAGAGGAACAAAACTCCAGGACGACCTCCTCACAGTCTGACGTACCCGGTGCCGCTGGTATAAATTAATTCACAGCGTCACTGGGCTCAGAAAATTCACAGTTCCAGTGAGCACCCTCTCCGCTGACATTCACAGCACACTATACGCACAACCTCCCATACACGCGCGCACTTAATATATACCCAAACACGTCTGCGTCATGCGCCCTAAAGAGAGAGACGGCACGGATGAGGAGACTCCGTTGGACCCGAGCAGTTGCCAACACGCAACCACACAGATGTGACAGACTGAACTGTACCCCCACTCATGTAGAAGCTTCCCCCCAAGCTGTCCCGGGAAAGTGCTCTCTGAGCGCACGGTGTGGGTGAGTTATGGATTTTATAACAATCACCAGCAACGACAGCAACGCGACTTCGGGGTTCCCCGGCGGTATCGGTGTGGTCGCGCGCTGGAACTCCAGCGAGAACGGCACGGCTTCTGGCTCCGTGGCGGACGTGGAGCTGAGTTACCAGGTGCTCACCTCTCTGCTGCTAGCAGCCCTCATCCTCTGCTCCACGTTTGGCAACGCGTGCGTCGTGGCGGCCATCGCATTGGAGAGGTCGCTCCAGAATGTAGCCAACTACCTGATCGGTTCCCTGGCCGTGACGGACCTGATGGTGTCGGTGCTCGTGCTTCCCATGGCGGCCCTGTACCAAGTTCTGAACAAATGGACACTGGGGCAGACGATCTGTGATATATTCATCTCTTTGGATGTACTGTGTTGCACCTCGTCCATTCTGCACCTGTGCGCAATAGCCTTGGACAGATACTGGGCTATAACGGACCCTATAGACTATGTCAATAAACGGACGCCGCGGAGAGCGGCGATCTTGATCAGTGTCACCTGGCTAATCGGTTTCTCCATTTCCATTCCGCCTATGTTAGGCTGGAGGAGCGCGGAAGACAGGGCGAACCCCGACGCGTGCACCATCAGCCAGGACCCAGGCTACACCATCTACTCGACTTTTGGCGCTTTTTACATCCCGCTTATCCTCATGTTGGTCTTATACGGAAAGATCTTCAAAGCGGCCCGGTTCCGAATTCGGAAGACGGTGAAAAAGACAGAGAAAGCAAAAGTGTCAGACAGGAACTTTAGCGTGTCTCCGGCGCTTTTTCATAAGAAAACCAACGGACAGGCCGGCGACAAAGGCTGGAAGCTCGGCGCGGAGTCAAAGCAAAACTCCCCGTGCGTAAACGGCGCGGTGAGAACCGGAGAGGAAGGTGAGTCGTTAGAGATCATAGAAGTTATAAGCAACTCTAAAACCCATCTTCCTCTCCCTAACACCCCACAGTCCTCACACGGTTACGAGAATATGAACGACAAGACGTCGGACTCGAAGAAAAAAATCGCGATGGCCAGAGAGCGTAAAACGGTGAAAACCCTCGGAATCATTATGGGGACTTTCATCGTCTGCTGGCTGCCGTTTTTCATCGTTGCGCTCGTGTTGCCTTTCTGCGCGGAGAGCTGCTTCATGCCCGACTGGCTGATGGCGGTCATCAATTGGCTTGGCTACTCCAACTCCCTCCTGAACCCAATCATTTATGCTTACTTCAACAAAGACTTCCAAAGCGCTTTCAAGAAAATAATGAAATGTAAATTTCACAGACATTGACCAGGCTAATAGACACAATGAACATGTTTTTTTTTTGTTGCGTTTACTTTGTATGGACAAACAAACAAACAGAAAGACAGCAGGAAATGTGTATCGACTATGAAAATGCAACAACAATAAAAAAAGAAAGAAAGAAAATAAGAAGAATATTCAGGGACAATCGCTTAACGGAGTTTGATTGAGGAGGAACAACGTCTTTGTACTGACGGACGAGAGAGGACACTAGAGCGTTTACTCGCGGTTTAAATTCCAGTGTAATCGATGTTGTAGCTATTGCCTGTACGCGGCAGTTACCATCGTTGTATCATGCAATACATGCAATACATGTCATACTGTGTGCTTACTCCATGCATCCATACGGGACTCGACCATGAGCTTTGTAGAGCTGAACCAATAAAGGCAATGTAACTTTATCAATGACAAGTCTGACTGTGGACTAAATTATTCTGAAAAGAACAGAGAGGGGGTGGGGATGGGTGGGTGGGGGGGGGGGGGGGTCGTATAAGGCCTACATGATGTATTAACGCAATAATTAATATTTTAGTGTGTTCAACGAATAGAAACACTCAATTCGTTTTTGGCAGGGGTGTATTGCATATTGATATATAAGGGTATATTGAAGCTGAAATATGTATGGTTATTGAACCATCATCAGAGTTTATGTATATGAATTCCAAAACACGTTTATTTTTCCGTCTTCAATGAAGAAGGTTATGACATTTATTCTGTGCTTTCTGGAATAGCTCAGTATCAGCTGTCTGTCTGTCTGTCTGTCTGTCTGTCTGTCTGTCTGTCTGTCTGTCTGCCTGTCTGTCTGCCTGTCTGTCTGTCTTTCTGCCTGCCTGTCTGTCTGTCTGTCTGTCTGTCTGTCTGTCCGTCTGTCTCCACTTAATGTATTCATAGCCAGGGGTTTTGGCCTATTATCATGGCACTATATGTTGGTGGGCAGGACAGTATGCAGACAAACGCAACATACAGCAGACTGACAGACACCTGCTTCCAGAGCTGCACATTCTTCACTATGGAATATTTGTAATATTCTACATATAATATGCTAATATTTCAGCAGAAATGCCTGTTAAAACATCTAGCTGTATTTTCCGGTAAGATTGTGTAATTATAGTGTGATTGTAAAATAAACTTAACATTGGAATAGTGTTGACAAAGGGAGCAACATTTAAAGTGTGTTTAAGGCAATAACCGTAAATACACCCTGTGTTTCCACCACAGAAAACACGTACTTTGAGAAGGACCCATAAGTACTTATAGACACTACCTGCGATCTGGTTGTCATGGCAGCTACACAGCACTAATATATATATATATATATCACAATCACCAATCAATATCATCAATATGTGATGTTAGCTATTATAGCTAATAGATATAATACCTGACATTATAATACACTATTAAAATGCTAACAAACGGTGTTATTTGACACCCTATTTGTCCAGCAGGTATCTTTCAGCATATGATAAAACGTCACATTTAATGTTAAAGATGACACTCAACACATACGCACGCACGCACGCACGCACACACACACACACACACACACACACACACACACACACACACACACACACACACACACACACACACACACACACACACACACACACACACACATACACACCATGTAGGTGCTTATCAAGAGCACAAACATAACCCGATAACAGGGAAACATTGCGCTGTGATCCTGCACTAAAATGACACAGATGATCACACAGGGATTCAAACACAAGAGGTAGGTGTTAGGTATGTTGCTCAAGGGTTCTCCCAGGTGGGCTGAGGTCCAGCAACATAAGGTCGCAGCAGATTGCAGCGATTTTGAGGTCCATTTGCAATATTTTGTATCCCTTTTTCTGAGCAACAGATATCAGATATGTGTGCAGTGCATCTAGTAAATTGCAACTACAGCCACCGTCACTGTAGCCTTTCCGTGTCTCTTCCTTCACCATCTGTGCTAAATATTCAGCCTGGTCTAGTGTATGAACATCCTCATGGGGGGAGAGGAAGTGCTGAGGCTACATGAAGCTTAGTGGACTGAGGCAGTGGTTGTGTTTTGGTTCCTCCTGAGTCATGCAGTCAGCCAGGCCCATTAATGTCATTACATTTTGGTTGTGGGACCCTGGGATTACTAATAGCTGGCCTGCTTTGAACCCTCTCATAACGGGAAAGGATTGGCCACGCTAATCCCACTCCCACTGCAGGTAGCTGCAGGGTTTGGCATAGGAGGGTTGTATCAGCAGGAACATGACCGCAAGGAGCTTCAAAATAAGAGGGAGGGGGAGAGACAAGATGAGAGATGTGATGTTGGCAGAGAGATTGGAAATTAGGATGGTGTAAGGAGAGGAGAGGAGAGGAGAGGAGAGGAGAGGAGAGGAGAGGAGAGGAGAGGAGAGGAGAGGAGAGGAGAGGAGAGGAGAGGAGAGGAAAGGAAAGGAGAGGAGAGGAGAGGGGATGGGGAGGGGGGGGGGGAGGGGAGTGGAGTGGAGGGGAGGGGAGGGGAGGGGAGGGGAGGGGAGGGGAGGGGAGGGGAGGGGAGCAGAGGAGAGGAGAGGAGAGGAGAGGAGAGGAGAGGAGAGGAGAGGAGAGGAGAGGAGAGGAGAGGAGAGGAGAGGAAAGGAAAAGAAAGGAAAGGAAAGGAAAGGAAAGGAAAATACACGAAAGGAAGGAGAGGAGAGGAGAGGAGAGGAGAGGAGAGGAGAGGAGAGGAGAGGAGAGGAGAGGAGAGGAGAGGAGAGAAGAGGAGAGGAGAGGAGAGGAGAGGAGAGGAGAGGAGAGGAGAGGAGAGGAGAGGAGAGGAGAGGAGAGGAGAGGAAAAGAAAAGAAAGGAAAAGAAAGGACAAGAGGGAAGAGGAAGAGGAAGAGGAAGGAAAGGAAAGAAGGAGAAATGGAAAGCAAAGGAGAGGAAAGGAAAGGAAAGGAAAGACGAGGAGACAAGCCCTCCCATCCGGATTATATAAATCAGTAGCACTAGCACTAGGGATTATGTGGCTGATACCACATGTGCTCCACTGCCCTCTGGCCTCTCTGAAAAGGAGAGTAGAATGCAGTCTGACCAAGTTCCTGCATTAAGCCAATGGTAACAGTGGAAAATGAACAATAAACATCACATTCAAATCCCCCATGGCATGCAACACTTAGGTGAGCGCTCTCTAAAAGACTGTGATGGGTCGTCAGCATACTTAAATGCTTTAAGACGACAAAATGACACTGGAAACACCTCATAAACAAGATTACGAAAAACAAACGTTGCTGTTGACATATGATGCATATTTGTTTTAATAAACAAATACATGTTTGTTGACATTGTTAATCGAAGGAATTTACATACAATTTCTGCAGTTAATAGTGATGTACGTATATGACAGGTGCTGTGCATGTACTTGATAATAGCCATACAAAACATGAACCTGTGCACGCTATATGTAAGAGAATGATCTGCATATGCATAGGGAGTATCTCATCTATGCACTACTTATAAAGGATGCTTCTGGTGATGATTGGTGTTACAGTGACAGTCACTGTCTCCCACTACATGTTGGCTTGGCCCCTGCTCAATATGTCTTCTACGTGTAATATGAAAATATAGTGCTTCCAGGCATTCACACCAAACCAAACTGCAATATAAACCAATTATTGTACAGGAAAGAAGAAAGGTTTAGGAGCAGATGGTGAATTGTGAAAGTTATATAATTAATTCAGATGGCTCTGGTTGTGATAATGGTTTTCATTTGTTTTGGAAAACAATTATTATAGCTAATGTTATGTAAATTAATATTTCAGTAACTTAGTTTAAATGACCTGGTTTTTCTGAAGATGCAAAGCCTTGTGGTTGAACAAATATACAACTTGTATTGCTTTGTTTGTCCTAAGGCAGCCTACTTAAAAAATGATACATTTAATTATGCAGCTCTTAAATTAAACACTTTGCCAATTTGAAATATTTGTTACATATTCAAGCATTATTTTCAATCCTTAAAGCTTTATATAAAGTATATATATTACATTTTAAGTACACTTAGAATTACATTTCTTGATAATTTGAAGTACATTTCTTGATAATCTGTTAGCCTAGTAAAAACATTGGGGATTTAATTGAATACATTATGAGTCAAACACACTAGCCACTTATGCATTTATGCATTTTGTGCATTGCACACACTACCACTATACAATATATTCTTCCAATGCAACTCCTTTTTAATACCTATGATAATCAGGAAGTAAGGAATTTAAGAAGTAAATAATTTATTTTACTTTTTGATTGCAATTATGTGCGGCTTGAACCAAGAACTTTGAGACCATTAGTTTACCAATGAGCCACCTTCATTTAACCTTCATTTAAGCATACTTGTTCTTTAAGTACACTTCAGAATAATCTGATTCTAAATATATAATCCAGCTGTTCTATTATATTGAGATATTTAAGCTAAATGAATAGATGGTGATATAACTGTTAAGTAATGGTCTGATAGATATAACATACTCACTACTGTAACCATAGACCAGAGCGAAACAAAAGTTTCCTTTTTATAGCTGACACTTTTCTTTAAAGATTGGATGTGGTGAAGAGGACATTGTTTAACAAAAAGGAAATGAAAGATGGTTTAGTTTGATAGACACAAAGAGCTCCGGCACGTAGCTCACTACGAGAAGCATGTGTTCAGTAATTCAAATGTTTTGGAATTCAGGTTTGATTTGCATTTATATTGCTGTGTTTTATACATTGTATTTTTCTTTGTTTCATTTTTATGAAGCATCATAAACAAAACCTACAAGTCCAAGCAATATGAAAAGCACATTCAAATAATGACTCATAAAACAATCATAATTTCTCCATCTTTCATTCAGCCTGCCCTCTGCTTTCATCACTGGCAGAAAATAAGACAGCTAGAACCGGGACAACACACCTAAACATGATCAAAGGGGTGACGCAGGAGGCAAATGGGAGAGAGAGGAAACCCCAATACCGGGAAGAAAAAGAGAAAGAGAGGGAGCAAGAGAGAGCGAGAGAAAGAGAGAGAGAGTGACGGACAGAAGAAACACATTGCACTCAGCATGTGTTCTGCTGCACTTCACTCCAGGGCCCACTTGATCTGCCTGGGCTCTTATAATTCACAGCCGCCCCCCACAAATGCCAGAGGCTCTATTGCTGGCTCTCTCTCTCTCTTTCTCTCTCTCTCTCTCGCTATCACTTGGTCTCTCTCTATCACTCGCTCTCTCCCTTCTCTCTTGTTTTCTCTCCTGTCTCTATCTCTTTTCTTTATCTCTTTTCTCTATCTCTCACTTCCTTCCCTGTCTCTCTCTTCACACCTGTCACCATCTTCCTCTCTGTTTGATCATCTCTCCTTTCTTCATCTTTCTCTCTCTTTTTCTCATTAGCGCTCCTTCTAAATGTCTCTCTCTCTCTTTCCGTCTCTCTATCCCCTTTCTGTATCCCTTTCTTTCTTATTTTCCTGTCTCAAGCTTCCTCTCTCTGATTACAATTATCTCTTTATCTTTCTCTCTCTTGATCCAACTATCACTTGTATTTAAAAAACACTATCTATCTATCTATCTATCTATCTATCTATCTATCTATCTATCTATCTATCTATCTATCTATCTATCTATCTATCTATCTATCTATCTATCTATCTATCTATCTATCTATCTATCTATCTATCTATCTATCTATCCATCCATCCATCCATCCATCCATCCATCCATCCATCCATCCATCCATCCATCTATCTATCTATCTATCTATCTATCTATCTATCTATCTATCTATCTATCTATCTATCTATCTATCTATCTATCTGTCTATATAAAGTATATACCTCCCTATTGGTTGTTTCACAATTCCCTCTCCATCTTTCTCATTGTCTCTCAATCTTATTTTCTCTCCATCCACATTTTCTCTCTTTATCAGGAAACAAGAGGGAAGACAAATTCCTTCAAACTCCTCCTTGGCATGAAGGATTGAAAGTTGGGCTCTTTTGTGACATGGCCATGTTTTAGCACAAAGGTCTTCACCTGATTTAAAACCTGCTGAGTCACTCCTCTTATGCTAATGTTCCTATTCTCCTTGACAGGTGTTGTCAATAAGACAGACATGGACACACCCACACACACATGCGCGCTTGAATGCACACACACACACACACACACACACACACACACACACACACACACACACACACACATGCACACTTGAACACACAAACACACACACATATGCACACTTATGCGTGCACACACACACACACACACAAACTAATACACACACAAATACATACACACATCCAAACACACTCACACACTGAAGTGCTTCAAGACAACTTTAATGTGTGTGTCTTACTGACAGGTGTTGTCTACAATCCCACACACACACACACACACACACACACACACACACACACACACACACACACACACACACACACACACACACACGCACACAGATGATTACATTGTGTTCCTGTGGGCTTTCTCATTGGGATTGGGGAATGGGATTATTTGGTGCCACTACAACGTGATGGTTGGTGTACTAGTATTATGTGATGCTCCCTATGGGCTGAGACCTGACCAGCGATGCATCACTGTTGAAGTTTTAACACAAACCCGTGCAACCAAGTCCATGCTGCTCTTATTTTGGTGAACCTGGATGTAAAATGTTGAATGTTCTGATATTTTTAAGGGTACTTCTTTCAAATAGATTAATGGGTGTGCATCGGTAGCGTTAGGAATTTTGTAATAATGTGTTTACAAATACATACACAACGCAGTCACTTGACAAATGTCTGCTTGCATACATGAAAACAGATCTATAATATACTACTACACTGCTACTATACTCCTATACGATATCATTTTACTAGCTGGACTCAAGGTGTGTAGAAGCATTTCCATTAGTGCTTCTCTATCGCCCTTTGGAGTCATGATTGATCACCTTCAGATGAATGGTTATGTGGGCTTCTAGTTGAGTAGTTATTGCACAATCTGGCCGGAGCACAGCCCCCGATACTTGGGTAAAAGATACCTGGCTAGGACTGATGTAGCTGGTTCCTAGGCAATAGTGTTGCTGTATGAGTTTGAGTGTTATGCTGGTGTTCAGCATGACGTTAGGTGGCCCACTGCATGGGTTTGAGCAAAACAATGACGAGGACTGTGTGTGTGCGTGTCTGTTGCTACTCAGTTACTACTGATACTACTAAAAATGCTTCTACACACCTTGAGTCCAGCTAGTAAAATGATATCGTATAGGAGTATAGTAGCAGTATAGTAGTATGTTATAGATCTGTTTTCATGCATGCAAGCAGACATTTGTCAAGTGACTGCGTTGTGTATGTATTTGTAAACACATTATTACAAAATTCCTAACGCTACCGATGCACACCCATTAATCTATTTGAAAGAAGTACCCTTAAAAATATCAGAACATTCAACATTTTACATCCAGGTTCGCCAAAATAAGAGCAGCATGGACTTGGTTGCACGGGTTTGTGTTAAAACTTCAACAGTGATGCATCGCTGGTCAGGTCTCAGCCCATAGGGAGCATCACATAATAGTAGTACACCAACCATCACGTTGTAGTGGCACCAAATAATCCCATTCCCCAATCCCAATGAGAAAGCCCACAGGAACACAATGTAATCATCTGTGTGTGTATGTGTTTGTGTGTGTGTGTGTGTGTGTATGGAGTGTGTGTAAAACACAGTCTGTTGCACTGCTAGTCAAACAAGGAAGACCTCACAAAGCTTAATATTGACCAGGAATTGTCCAGCAATTGGTCAATGCCGTGACTGCAGAAGACAGATCTGCTGTCTTGGATGGCTTAGCTCATATACACAAGCAAACAGGACACTTGAACCAAGCAACAAACAGTAAAATATATGAATACAATACAAATAACATTCCTACCAAATGTGCTCTCAAAATAACTATTCTTGCGTACAGAGTTCACAACATCACTACAGCGGGTAGTGCTTTACAACCCCAAACATTTATTTTTTCAAGAGGTTTCTCAAAGACCTGCCTGTTGGTGCTTCGCTTACGGTAAACTGAAGTTGTAGTCACATGTCACCATAGCAGATTTGCTGTCGGCCATTCTTAAAGACAGGGATTTTGTCACCGTGAGCTTCCAACAGGAAATACACGAGACATACTGTATCAGAGACTGAAGTCTAGGCTCTAGTAAGTAAATCAGTAAATGTATATATAAATATAAACTGCTCAAAAAAATAAAGGGAACACTAAAATAACACATCCTAGATCTGAATGAATGAAATAATCTTATTAAAAACTTTTTTCTTTACATATTTGAATGTGCTGACAACAAAATCCCACAAGAATTATCAATGGAAATCAAATTTATCAACCCATGGAGGTCTGGATTTGGAGTCACACTCAAACCTAAAGTGGAAAACCACACTACAGGCTGATCCAACTTTGATGCAATGTCCTTAAAACAAGTCAAAATGAGGCTCAGTAGTGTGTGTGGCCTCCACGTGCCTGTATGACCTCCCTACAACGCCTGGGCATGCTCCTGATGAGGTGGCGGATGGTCTCCTGAGGGATCTCCTCCCAGACCTGGACTAAAGCATCCGCCAACTCCTGGACAGTCTGTGGTGCAACGTGGCGTTGGTGGATGGAGCGAGACATGATGTCCCAGATGTGCTCAATTGGATTCAGGTCTGGGGAACGGGCGGGCCAGTCCATAGCATCAATGCCTTCCTCTTGCAGGAACTGCTGACACACTCCAGCCACATGAGGTCTAGCATTGTCTTGCATTAGGAGGAACCCAGGGCCAACCGCACCAGCATATGGTCTCACAAGGGGTCTGAGGATCTCATCTCGGTACCTAATGGCAGTCAGGCTACCTCTGGCGAGCACATGGAGGGCTGTGCGGCCCCCCAAAGAAATGCCACCCCACACCATGACTGACCCACCGCCAAACCGGTCATGCTGGAGGATGTTGTAGGCAGCAGAACGTTCTCCACGGCGTCTCCAGACTCTGTCACGTCTGTCACATGTGCTCAGTGTGAACCTGCTTTCATCTGTGAAGAGCACAGGGCGCCAGTGGCGAATTTGCCAATCTTGGTGTTCTCTGGCAAATGCCAAACATCCTGCACGGTGTTGGGCTGTAAGCACAACCCCCACCTGTGGACGTCGGGCCCTCATACCACCCTCATGGAGTCTGTTTCTGACCGTTTGAGCAGACACATGCACATTTGTGGCCTGCTGGAGGTCATTTTTCAGGGCTCTGGCAGTGCTCCTCCTGCTCCTCCTTGCACAAAGGCGGAGGTAGCGGTCCTGCTGCTGGGTTGTTGCCCTCCTACGGCCTCCTCCACGTCTCCTGATGTACTGGCCTGTCTCCTGGTAGCGCCTCCATGCTCTGGACACTACGCTGACAGACACAGCAAACCTTCTTGCCACAGCTCGCATTGATGTGCCATCCTGGATGAGCTGCACTACCTGAGCCACTTGTGTGGGTTGTAGACTCCGTCTCATGCTACCACTAAAGTGAAAGCACCGCCAGCATTCAAAAGTGACCAAAACATCAGCCAGGAAGCATAGGAACTGAGAAGTGGTCTATGGTCACCACCTGCAGAACCACTCCTTTATTGGGGGTGTCTTGCTAATTGCCTATAATTTCCACTTGTTGTCTATTCCATTTGCACAACAGCATGGGAAATTTATTGTCAATCAGTGTTGCTTCCTAAGTGGACAGTTTGATTTCACAGAAGTGTGATTGACTTGGAGTTACATTGTGTTGTTTAAGTGTTCCCTTTATTTTTTTGAGCAGTGTACATGCACCTAACAACACAACCCTGTTCAGAGCCAGGGGTCTAGGGGTAGGTGAGTGGGGTGCAAAGCAGGGAAATTTGACATTTGAAAGGCATGAAAGGTGGTGGTGGTGATCTGTCCTAAGGGAATTAATTACGGACTGTTTGTGTGTTTGTTTGTTTGTTTGTTTGTTTGTTTGTTTGTGTGTGTGTGTGTGTGTGTCTGGGCAAAAGGCTACGTGTGGTAGCTTGTTGCACAATTACTCAAACAAGGAAGAGTCAATTAAGCTTTTAATTTACTGGTCCTCGCCCCTTGAGGATGAAGTGCGAGAAAACAAGGAGAAATCGAGGATTAGATAAAGAGAGAGAGAGAGAGAGAGAGAGAGAGAGAGAGAGAGAGAGAGAGAGAGATAAAGAGATAGATAGAGAGAGAGAGAAAGATAGATAGAGAGAGAGAATGCAGGATGATTGAGGGAAAGTATGTATTTTGATGTGTTACCTGTCTGTCAGTATAAATTTCAGCTCTGGAGGAATTGAGGTGGTTGCTAATGTATGTGGTTCTGCATATGTTTGATCATTTTAACTTTTTCTGGTGTCTATAAGATCAAGGCATTTTATAAATTTTTGATGTGTATTAAATTATGAAAATGTTCTTTAATTGATGCTTCAAACCTTTTGAATAGCATTGCTTATTATTGCATCATTCTATTATCATCAGTGTCTTTTAATGGCCGGAGAGATAACTTATTTCTGCAATAATTGTGATTCATCTGCTTATGTAGGAAGTGAATGAGCGTTTCAAATGAGTGTAGTCAGTTAAAATGCACACAATCAACTCACACACACACAATCATTCTCTCACACACAAACTCAAACCTACAACCCACTCACCAATTTATGCAAACCTATCTCGGGAATCGGTCTTTAATTTCCATCTAATTGTATAACAAATGTTATACATTAAATCCAAACATAAAAAAACACCCCTGCGAGTAACAATGAAAAATAAATAAACGTTCTTGCTTTGAAATTTAAAAAAGGCTCTTTAAGTCATCCTGCTGTTGCCCAGGAGCGGCTAGAATAAGTAGCAGAGACGACAAGGAAGGCAGAGGCAGTGCTGCTGGTGTTTTTAATTCATGTTGGGTGATGAATGTTTGATCAGTGTGACTTCTCTTTAGTGCCCTGCGGTGGAGCTCTATCAAATATCGTGTAGTGCCTCAGAAGCATTGAAAACAACCTCAGACATGTCCAAGACCAATGTTGAAACCCAGGGCTTAAAGAGAATGCTGCATACATCTTCCAACCCATGTTTGGAGGCTCCCAGTCTGCCAGAAGGAGCAGAGACGGGGCCTCTCAAGAGTAAGTGGTTCGGATTCATGAGGCGTGGTGGAAGTGGAAGTGGCTCAAGGCTAAAAAAGAGGCAGCGCAGCTGAGGAAGTGGCTGTACTGTAATCGCATGCTTGATTTTCTCAAGCGTGGAATGCATATGCGCCACAATTAAAACTGTGTTACGAGAGACCTCACTTTGTTCGTGTGAGTGTGTATATGTGTGTGTGTGTGTGTGTGTGTGTCTGGTGTGTCTGGTGTGTGTGCATTTGTGTAAAATAACAATAATAATAATTATTATATATACATACACTATATTGCCAAAAGGTTTGGGACGCCTGCCTTTACGTGCACATGAAGGTGTTAATCCATAGGGTTTAATATGGAGTCTGCCCACTCACTGCCCAGCTAAAACAGCTTCAACTCTTCTGGGAAGGCTTTCCACAAGGTTTAGGAGTGTGTTTATGGGAATTTTTGACCATTCTTCTTGAAGCGCATTTGTGAGATCAGGCACAGATGTTGGACGAGAAGGCCTGGCTCGCAGTCTCCGCTCTAATTCATCCCAAAGGTGTTCTATCGGGTTGTGGTCAGGACTCTGTGCAGGCCAGTCAAGTTCCTCCACACCAAACTCGCTCATCCATGTATTTATGGACCTTGCTTTGTGCACTGGTGCGCAGTCATGTTGGAACAGGAAGGGGCCATCTCCAAACTGTTCCCACAAAGTTGGGAGCATGAAATTGTCCAAAATGTATTGGTATGCTGAAGCATTAACAGTTCCTTTCACTGGAACTAAGGGGCCAAGCCCAACCCCTGAAAAACAACCCCACACCATAATCCCCCCTCCACCAAACTTTACACTTGTCACAATGCAGTCAGGCAAGTACCGTTCTCCTGGCAACCGCCAAACCCAGACTCGTCCATCGGATTGCCAGACAGAGAAGCGTAATTCGTCACTCCAGAGAACACGTCTCCACTGCTCTAGTGTCCAGTGGCGATGTGCTTTACACCACTGCATCAGACGCTTTGCATTGCACTTGGTGATGTAAGGCTTGGATGCAGTGCTCGGCCATAGAAACCCATTCCATGAAGCTCTCTACGCATTGTTCTTGAGCTAATCTGAAGGCCACACGAAGTTTGGAAGTCTGTAGCTATTGACTCTGCAGAAAGTTGGCGACTTCTGCTCACTGTGCACCTCAGCATGCGTTGACCCCGCTCTGTGGTTTTACGTGGCCTACCACTTTGTAGCTGAGTTTCTGTTGTTCCCAATTGCTTCCACTTTGTTATAATACCACTAACAGTTGACCGTGGAATATTTAGTAGTGAGGAAATTTCACGAATGAACTTATTGCACAGGTGGCAACCTATCACGGTACCACGCTTGAATTCACTGAGGTCCTGAGAGCGACCCATTTTTTCACAAATGTTTTTAGAAGCAGTCTGCATGCCTAGGTGCTTGATTTTATACAACTGTGGCCATGGAAGTATTTGGAACACCTGAATTCAATGATTCGGAGGGGTGTCCCAATACTTTTGGCAATATAGTGTATATGTTTTATTTTATTTTTATTTACCCATTCTCTAACTAGGCATGTTAATTGCGAACATATTCACATTTATATCAACATTTCTATCATTTTCATGTATAGCATTTATTTAATGTGTTTGAAATTCCACTTTTAAACTTTAAGAGACTGAACCTCGGTTAAATAAATTTCTTTCATTCTCAATAAACGGCGTCTCATAAAACCCCTTGCATGCGAGGGCTGTGTCAACGTCTCCACAATGTATCAGTTCCACTGGGTTCCTGCAATACACAAAGATCTCTGAACTCATAAATGTAATAACCTTTCATGGAGAGAGGGAGAGCCGGAGAGAGAGAGAGAGAGAGAGAGAGAGAGAGAGAGAGAGAGAGAGAGAGAGAGAGAGAGAGAGAGAGAGAGAGAGAGAGAGAGGGAGAGAGAGAGAGAGGGAGAGAGAAGGAAGAGGGAGAGACAGAGGAGGAGGGAGGTAGGGAGAGAGAGAGAGAGAGAGAGGGGTAGTGTGTGTGTGTGTGTGTGTGTGTGTGTGTGTGTGTGTGTGTGTGTGTGTGTGTGTGTGTGTTTATGCATGTTGTGATGGTTTCTGGTTATGTGTCAATATGAACATTGAGTGTTGGGATGTACCCTGGTTGTAATATGGCAGGTGGGGGCTATAGTAACACGCCAGCGAGGCCATAGATTTCATGCATTAGGTGCTTAAGTAGATGTATGTGACATCTGGTTGAACTCTACATTGAAGACGCCAGTGGGTTGATAATAGAGATTATGAGTCAGGCCATTTGAAGTTCCATGTCTAATATATTTATCCACTGACACTGAGCGTCAGCCACACATTGGAATAACACACGAGTCATTTCAAGGTCATAGCTGATGGATAGTCCTCTGGCCTATCATGGCTTACCAGCCACATTGTAGTACAGTCATTATAAAGCACATGTATGCAGTCAGTTGCCATAGTTTCAGTGTTTGGCTGGTCTCCAGTCAGTCATTGACATATCTTTTATTTATTTATTTGACGTCGTTCTGGATAGTCTCCCTCTAGTGGATCAGGTATGAACCCCCAGCCGAAAGGTTCTGGGTTCAAATCCCAATTTCCATGGCATACCTGAAAAATGCCTAGATCCTATCTGTTCATCATTAATTACATTTATCTGAATTCACTGTGAGTTTCTTTTGATAATGGGTCTTTCTCAAAGACTTTCTCAAAGTATAATTAATTGAGTCTCTCGGAGGTGAAAAGGAGGCGCTAAGCCTGTAGCACGCTAGCTCGACAGCACACCACTTCTACAGTTTCCTCTCGTACTCCTGGATTATTTTACTTTCTGACGGCAAGTGTGTTTACTCTCCTCAGAAACAAATACAAATATAAACAGAGAAGAATTGGAAAGCTCAGGAAAGCTCACATCAGATATTCTGGCCCTGGCCGAATGGCCCGGTCCAATCAAAGCATTGTGTACAATACACCTTGCTGATTGCCCTGGAGACAGGAGCTAGCAAACACTGCACTGGAATTCTTCATTCTTCATATGGAGCTCCAGGGAAGAGGCAAGCCTGCCTGAATCCAGAACAAAAGAAGTATGCTGTGTCTGGTGTAATTTCCTCAAGACCAAGTTAAACATAAACTTTCTCACAAAATACGCACAGAGACATAGTGTAAGACCAACACACACATGCCCCAACACATATTCATACACACGCACGCACACACACACACGCACACACATGCACACGTGCACACACACGATCATGCATTCTCCTTCCTTCCCTCTCCTCTCCCCTCTCTCATCTCCTCCCCTCCCCTTCTCCCCCCTTCCCCTGTCCTCTCAGACCCCCTCACCCCCACCCTCCCATCTTCTCCCTTCCTCTCTTCTCCCCTCTCTTCCCCTCACCATCTTCCCTTTCCTCTCCTCTTTTCTCCCCGTATCCTTCCCTCACCCCCCCACCCCCTTCCTCTTGTCTCCTCCCCTCTCTGCTCCTCTCCTCCACTGTCCCATCGTGATGCAGGGCAGTGTCCTGTTAAAGCCCAGAGGAATATATGGGTGCAGCTCAATAAGTGGTGCTGTTAATGATTGGGCAAGCAGCGCAAGCAGCGCAAAGTTGGCAGGACATCCGCGAATGTCCTACCAGGTCATCAGATTTGGTCACTTTTATTTGACAATTTAAGATTTCCCCAAATATATTATGCTTTGTATATTCCAACCTATGTGTTCTCAGTTAGAAGTGTTGGTACGTCTAAATTAACTTGACCTTAACGCCCTACGTGGTAAGATTAAAGATACAAGGCTGTGGGAGTGTGTGTGGATGGTGGCTGGTTTAAGCAGCCTCACCTGGCCCGAGTCAGACTGATTGGACTCTGGGGCTGGGTGGGGCTGCACACCTGTTGCACATTGAGCAATCAGTGTGCACAGGTTAAACCAGCCACCACCACACACACTCAGGGAGAGATCTCATGCATGGCAGTGGAGTGCCATTGTCATGTTCATTTACTGCAACGTTTACAATAAACCGGACTTTCAACATCACCACCCTGTGTCCATTTGTTTGGAGGAGCCCGAGGAAAGTCACCTAGGTGGAGTATGGGTGCCACCTAGGTGGCGTGTAGTAGTGGACATTGCTACAAAGGCATTTTCTGATGATTTGTTATTTCAACAAGATATGTCCCGGAATGCAAGGCTTGAACACTTTATAGCGTTGAAGTGAATTGTGCCTCAGACTACATCGATGACTCATACAATTTAAGCAGTGTTATAGCAAGGTCTTTATCGACAAGACGGGTATTTTAAATATTTTATTCTCAAAGCACCAATACAGCATGCATTGTGTGTGTTGTTGCCTTGCTGTTCTTCAGAACGGTGTCTGCCTACATGCATAAATAAAATAGAGGGTATGGATAAAAATGGCCATTACACTGAAGGCAATAAATCATGAGCTTAGATGGGTTATTTAGGATATTTGAAAAACCGAGTGACACCATCAGCAAAGAATTAAAAAGAAATTAACAGCAGCAAGACAAAAGAAACAAGTAAACCATAACACTGCCATTGCAAATTTCCTAAGTCGAAATGTATTGATAAAGTAAAATGCAGTTCAGCAGCACAGTATTTTAAGAAAGCTGGCCTATAATAACACATATTTCCCCCTATATTAGCTAGTGGCACTTTATTTTTAGAAGCATTTTCTTTTGTCGTATTCGTTGTAATTCTCTTGACATCCCGGTAGCAATCAATAAATCAAATGCTCTGCCAAAAACAATTTAAAAGTCCAGTTTCTCTGGCAGTCGTAAGCCAGTGAAATGATTGGATGGTTTACCTGTGATTCAAAAAGGTACACCAACA
>JACYXH010000479.1:5836010-6008510 GCA_026745465.1 Lota lota | reverse complement strand
CATAGAAGTGAGATTAAAGCATACTGATAAGCAAATTAGTGCACAGAATTGATAGGAATAAAAAAGATATATATCATATTTCAAAGTGCTTTCTATCCTTAACCCTAAATGTGAATAATAAAAGGGTAAAATTCAGTGGCAGAGCATTTGACAGTAGATCAAAATGTCCCCAGTTCAAACCTAAAACCCTAAATACTAAACTCTGAACTCTAACCCTAAAACCAAAAACCAAACCCTAAATCCTAACCCTAAAAGGAAATCGTAACCCTAAAACAAATCCCAAACACGAAAACCAAACCTTAAAACATAAACGGAAACCCTAACCCTGAATCCAAACCCTTACACCAAAACCAAACCCTAACCCTATATTAAAAACCTAACACTTAAACCAACCCTTACCCTTAGACCAAACCCTTTTCAACATCTTTTCAACAACAAATGTTTTTTTATATTTATTAGATGTATAACAGGCATCTAAATATAGCCTTACTAAATGACTAACACTAATCCTAATCCTACTACTAACCCGTAGGTGTGAAAGCACCCTAAATTGTGAAGATTTGATCTGTAGGATCAGTCTACTTGATTGGGGTTTAATGGCTAAGCATCCTGATGGCAATAGCCAATACCCCAATCCCAAGCTATCTTCACAAGCCTGGAGAAGATCAAGTAGTGTCCTGGGTGGGGGAGGGATCTGAGAGGAAGGCCATCCCCAAAGGAGTGGGTCCCAAGAGGAACACATACAGTACCTGTTACATAAATTGGAGCTGAGTGACTAGTATTAATGTTCACATCAATGGTATACCTGATGGTGGCCAGTTATGTAGGCTGGTGTACAACCGGTAAAAAGCTAAGCTGCAGCATTGTGGACTGGCAGAACGCCAGAGTGACTTTTTCGGAGAAGAGAAGATGTTACAATTGTCGTGTTGTGAGATGATTAGGACATTGAGGACGATTAGAACATTTCTCTCAGTTGTATTGTATGAGGAATGATGACATAATTTGACATAGTTCTGAAATTCCAGTAACAATACTGGTCAAGAAGTTTTGGTTCACAGTGAGAAGTAAGGCTTGACATAAAAGGCTACTATTTAGTATGCATGAGACGCTGTTTATACGACTGGTAGAAGTTGGGGAACCAAACATAGTTTAGTTAAAGGGAGTGCTGGGCAATCCAGTACTTCACACCCTAAAGGCTGTTGGCATCATCAGGTCTGTGATGAAAGGCAATGTCATGTCTAAGAATATTATGACCAAGTATCAAGCATATCTATTCCATCTTAAATGGCCTCAGATGGGGCTGTGCTGGTTTGATGCTGTGAAATCAGAGACGGCTACCCTTGGTTAATTAAGTACCTTCTGATATTTAAATGTTGCTTCTTTCCCGCTCTTATAAAACACATGTAACTTACCATTTTTCTAGTTCAGATCTCCCACATTCATCTGTACGGTCTGCATCAAAAAATACCATAGGAATACAAGTCACACAAAGGAATACAGAATTCCACAGGAGTCCTTGATTATGGGATGGCCGTGGGTCATTTCGATAAGAAGGACTGTGTTTGATTTGGGTAACAGAGAGATATTGCGCTGGCAATAACACACTTGTGAATATGTGTAAATTGAATTTCCATGACGCAGTTCAGATTTATACTGTTGTAGTATTGTGTCTAATCTATAAAAAAATGTAAGCAACCTCAATACAAAAGCATCTTGGTTTTGTAAATATTTGATTAGTCCTTTCTTTTCTTTTTTTCCTTTGCCCTCTTTTCTTCTACCCACGCAAACACGCCTTGGAGAGCAAATGAGCTTTTTATCCCAACGACCTCCGTACTACATGGGCTGCCTTGCGATACGTTAGAGCAATAAGACGTCAAAGAGCAGCGACAGGCCACCCTATTGCGCATCGCAAAAATGGAAGGCAGTTTGACCAAGTAATATAACGTCAACACAAGTTATCTTCACACACACACACACACACACACACACACACACACTGACCCACACACCCGTAACACGTGAATAACATCAGTAGGCCTAGCCTTCAGAACTGGTTCAAGGACAAAGCATTGTAGCTGGATTGACACAATTGTATGCAACTCTATTTGAATGTCAAGATCAATGATCTTGTCTTATATTCTTCTGCTTCTTATTCACTTTATCATCCCCCGCCATATGGATGTTCATTCATCATTGATACAAATGCATTCTCATGTATCCCTCATCCATACAGCACATGGGTGAGGCACACTAGAGAGGGTTTTCAGGTTGGCGTTGAAGTTAAAGTTCTTTATAGACAGATGCACAGAACAACACAGAGTCAGACTGGGCACTGAAATCAAGTCACCGGCTAGAAAAATGAATAAAGATAAATAATACTAGAAAGGAATACGTATACTACAGAGTAATAATATAACTGACAACATAAACTAAATCCAACGATATACAAAATCCAATTATGTGCAGATCCAATTGTGTGCAAAAGTTGAAGTTATATGCAACTATAGAATATCAATTATAAAACGATTTAGGTTAATAAGGTTATAAAGTGACATTTGAACGTAAGATATCAGACTGTAAAGAAGCATGATACCTCTCGAATAGAAACTGTCCTTCAGTCCGCGGGTACTGGATGCTGCGGTATCGACTACAAGACGGCAGCAGATTAAAATGTTTATGTGCTGGGTGGTGGGAGTCCTTAATAATCCTGAGAGCTTTCCTGAGGTAGCAAGTGTGGTAGGTGTCCTGTAGGGCTGGGAACCTGTAGGGCTGGGAACATTGGCTGTGCATCTCCCGTACCACACTGTGATGCAGTCGGTCAGAATACTCTCAAAGGCACACCTGTAAAAGTTTGGAGGAAACTTCTTCAGTCTCCTCAGACTCCAGAGACTTGTCAGAGCTGATTTGACCACCATTTATTCATGTGGGCAGACCAGGTATGGTCATCGTTGATGTGCTCCCCAAGGAACCTGAGGCTGCTGACCCTTTCCAACACATTTACATTGATGTGTATTATTTATCGATTTTTTTATATAGCACTTCTCCAACATTTTTTACAAAGTTCTTTAAAAAGAGATACAAACAAGATAAATTACCAGATAAAAATACAAGTAGAATGGATACAGTAATGATGACAAGCGAGGAATGAATTACTACAACCCATGAAAGCTATTATGGTAAAAACGGAGGAAAAACCGATTCAAGAGAAAGCAATGCTGAAAAAGTGTGTTTTATGCAGAGATTTGAAAGAAGAAACAGAGCTAGCCCACCTGATCCCCCCCCCCCCCCCCCCCCCCACCCCCCCGGCAGGTCGTATGGGTATATGCGTGCATGCTCCCCCTCCCATAGGCTCCTGTAGCCCATAATCATCTCCTTTGTCTTGCTGACAGAGAGGTTGTTGTCTTGACACCATGCTGCCAGGGTACCGACCTCCTCTCAGGTAGGCTGACTCATGAGGCTTGCAATGGTCGTGTCTTCAGCCATGTGTGAACATTCATAGCATGTCTGATCTGATTTACACCAAAAGTGATGATGACTGAATATCTTGACTCGGTGTAAAGGGTAAAGGTTCATGCCTTTTCCACTAGACACAACGCAACCAGTTTCACAAGAGTACAGAAGCAAGCTCACTGAGGTAGCGACCTCAATGCAAATGATACTGAAGTTAGCTCAGTGCTGACGCTGGGTCAAATACTGCATCTAGCTCAGTGTTGTCGCTAGGTCAAATACTGAAGCTAGCTAAGTGCTGACACTAGGTCAATAGTGAAGCTAGCTCAGGCCTGATGTTAGGGCAATACTGAAGCTAGCTTAGTGCTGACTCTAAGTCAATGCTGACGCTAGCTAAATGCTGATGCAAGGTCAATGCTGAAGCTAGTTCAGTGCTGACGCTGGGTCAATACTGAAGCTAGCTCAGTGCTGATGCTAGGGCAATACTGAAGCTAGGGCAATACTGAAGCTAGCGCAGTGCTGATGATAAGTCAATAGTGAAGCTAGCCAAATGCTTCAATGCTCAATCTAGCTCAACAATAAAGCTAGCTCAATATTAAAACCAGTTTAATGCCCAAGCTAGTTCATCACACTTCTCATATGATTGCACATTCTTAACCAATTAAGTTCCATTATCATAACTTGCTAGCCAAAAAGAACCAGTTCAAGGAACTGAAAGGAAAGCTGACAGAGAACGACAAATTGACTGAAATGGAAATACAACCTAACCAAATCTCTTTTTAAATGCTGTGGAATACTGCCTTAATGGATTTGACAAGGAACTACAAAACTACTAAATAGTTGATAGTAATGGACAGACTCACAAAGATCACCGATGGGGAAATTCTGCAGACGTTACAAATTAAATTAAATAATCCTCAAAACACTTTTTGATCAGCGCCCTCCCACTCTTAGCTCCCCTCGTCGATTCAATGTCCCCCTGTATTTGCTGATGAGGTGCCGTATCCACCTAGCCTAGTCAATACTGCTCTGACTCCACAATGAGCGGATCGCTGCCTAGCACTAATCCACTTGTGCTTTGATGCTTAATCCATTGGTGGTTCATGTGGCCCAAGTCAGTACGCTACTTGGTGTGACTCGAACAAACAAAACATACAATGTACACACTTAATGTCAAATGCAAACATACACACACACACACACAAACACACACACACAGAAAACACACACAAAGAAACCCACTTAGAAACGCTCACATGCACGCGTGCATAGACACTGTAATCTGGCATCTGCCACATTATTAGGGACTTTGTTCTAACTCCTGCCATTCGTAGAACAAACACAGCATCGGTATCAACAACCCCCCCCCCCCCCCCCCCCCCCCCCCGCTGAGAGCTGAGTTTATTATTGTGTGTGTGATTTTAAGAGTCAAACAAGGAACATATTTGGATGCATGCATGTGATTGTATGAGCGTGTGTGCAGAGGAGTGCATGTGTGTGTGTGTGTGTGTGTGTGTGTGTGTGTGTGTGTGTGTGTGTGTGTGTGTGTGTGTGTGTGTGTGTGTGTGTGTGTGTGTGTGTGTGTGTGTGTGTGTGTGTGTGTGTGAGAGTTCTTTGTGTAGGAGAATAATGGATTTGGTTCATTTTTCTACTGAAAGCACTTTGATGTAAGAGGTGAAAGCGTGAATTTATATAACCCACATCCATGCACATTAGATATTTATCACGTTAGCTGAAAATGGAGGCATATGCCAGGGAAAAATCCTTGCATAGTAGCACAATGTTTAACCTACCCCCATAGTCTTAACACCAATAGACAAATACACTTGAACACACTTGAACACACACACACACACACACACACACACACCACACACATTCATATTCAAATCGTTTATAAATACTGTATGCCTTATGATTCATAAACCTCTGTGTCTCTTTGAAGAAGCTGCTGTGTACTACACACACTGTAATCTACTTATATTTCGATGTCCAAGTATGGAGCAGATCTCAGCGCTACACATGGTTCTTTGATCCCATTCTCTTCCACATGACTACACACCCGAGTCCTGGGGAAGCGTAATGCAGGTGTCAATTCTTCCGTTAAGATGTGAATCTACCAACATGCATTCATCTGGCTCCGTTGCACTACTTGCGCACAGTTGTACGTATGTTTGGTCACCCTTTTCTTATCACCCTCTTCCCATTGTTATTAGAATATCCATCTTCCCTATGACTGCATCTCCCTATGGCTGTTCTAGGGTTGTTGTTTTTATTTTACAAACCTCCTTTGAATTATATTTTTCAATCAACTGGGTTTATTATGCTATTCACACAGGGGATTTAAACTGAAAGATATTGGGGTATATTTAAGTTTTTATGGAATAAGAAAACGTTTCTGTTCTATTGTATTTCTTCTGATCTATCTTCTGTTCTAGCTCTGGTCCTGGAGTTGTGTTTTTGCAGGCAGTATTGAAAATAAACAGCATCCAGATGTTTCTCGATCACTTTCTGAAATGCAATGCAGGTGAGTAAAAAAGAGAGGATTATTTCACAGCTTTCCCTCACCCACACATGCAGGGAGAGAGAGAGAGAGAGAGAGAGACAGACAGACAGAGAAAGAGAGCGAGAGAGAGAGAGGGAGAGAAAGAGAGAAAGAGAGAGAGCGAAAGAGATAGAGAGAGATTATGAAAAATGGACTTGCACATATCTTCATTCACCCAGAGAAAGGGTTAAAGGCAAACAATGCAAAGTAAACGTTAAGACATGGAGAAATACACTAATGTCCACCAAACTTTGCACTATAAAAAAAAGCACATAAACTATATACAAAACGTTGTTGTTCTCTTGCTATCTCTGTCTTCCATCATCCAACCATCTTTTACTCATCGCATAAGATGTTATGTAAGCTCAGTTGACTTCTAAATTCTTGCCTCAAATCACGTCACATCATATTTTCCTTCACTCTGAGAACAAGCGAGCAGGGATTGGGGGATGCTTACATACATGCGTTTCCCTTTTGTATTTTCCCTTCTCAAACATGTTGTTATCTGCATGTGGAAATATATCATAAGCACAAGGATATTGTACTGCCCAATTCCCTCAACGCAAGACTGAAATAGCACATGCCTCCCCCTTCTGATAGGAGCACCCACAACATCAAGAAAAAACTGGGCGAAAAATGAAAAGGAACATGCAGTCTCTTGCTTCAAGGATGAAGATCACAGCCTTCAGAGGGATCAGAGTCTGTCATTCATGGGAAATGAAGGTAGCTCTCTTAAAGGAATGAGGAATGGAGATGGTGAAGAAAGTATTCTCCAAAAACATAAACTATGAGTGTACGAGGAGTCTCGATTAAGGAAGCTTGGGTAAAGTACAAGCTGTGTATGAACATCATCATCATCATCATCATCATCATCAACCTCAACCTCAACCTTTCAATAGACAGGGTCCAGTCAGTGAGCCCTTGAGTAAAACAAAATCTTATATCGTGAATTATTATTTGCTATTTACTTAAATAGGCCTAGCACTGACTCATTTATCCAAAGTGACTTAATTACTAAGATGTCATTCAGGAGAAGGTAGGGGCGAGGTAGACTGCAGACTATTTGCAGAGCGATAATATAAATAAAATATACAAGCAATAGAATGAACACTATTGTGTGGGTTTGGATGATAGTATTGTTTATCTGTTCCTTCCTAGAATAAGCGTTTATTTTGTATTTCTCCCTCACAACTTATTAATACTTAATTTCAGTTTTATGTTATTTTCCTCTTTAATTCAATTTCTCTCACAATTTCAGGAGTGTCATGCAGCAACTTCAAATAATCAATGTGGCGGTATGCCATTAGCATGCCTTCGTCGAGTGAGAGCATTACTGTGAGGCCCCACTGAAGTGGTCCACCCATCACGATCTCACCTCCCCACTCACATGTTGACTTGCCCTTTGCCCCCCCTCACACCCCAGAGGTGTGAGGGGGAGCCCACTTACTATGTTTGTTCATATCAATCACTTATGTTTACATTCGCTCGCTGGATGCATGTTGGGAGAAGACAACACCTTTCCTTTCCCTCTACCATGTGTGTGTGTGTGTGTGTGTGTGTGTGTGTGTGTGTGTGTGTGTGTGTGTGTGTGTGTGTACGGGTGTGTCTAATATACACATCCGTGCATATTAGATATTTATCATTTTAGCTGAAAAGGGAGGCATATGCCAGGGAAAAATCCTTGCATAGTAGCACAATGTTTACCCTACCCCCATTTATGTAGTCTTAGCATCAATAGACACACTTAAACAAACACAAACACACAAACACACACACGCACAAACACACACACACATTATATTCAAATGCATTTAATATATGTATATATTTGACATAAGTATATGCCTTCTGATTTATAAACCTCTGCGACTTTTTTAAGGAGCTTCTGTAATGCTACACAAACTAAAATCTGGTTACGTTTGATATCCAAGTATCAAGACAACACCTTTCCTTCCCTTGCCAGCAGGTGAGGAAAAAAGGTGCAAAAACATGAGCGGAAATGCACCCTGACTTGATATACAATAAATGTTAGACATAAAATGCACTCACTGTACTCTTTCTCGAGCAGCGTCTCAATCTTGTCTCAGAGTCCAGCTGTTCAAATAATAACACTATTATGTCTCATTCACCCTTCAGATCATGGAATTTGTAGTCCACAAATCACATGTCACATCCCTCACCATCACTGTTTGAACACTGAAACCCACTTAACTGAAGTGGAGATAGAAATGGAACCTTTTAAGTCTGAAACTGTTAGTTTGGGATTGTATATATATTTTTAAGATGAAGTGATTTTGATGCTGCTAAAACTGTATGATGATGTATGGAGATAGTAATGCTGCTTGATTTGTATTTACATTTATATAATTATGTCCTTGATTTAAACTTTCAAAGCATGCAACTAGATTTTTCAAATGTACCTGGGTGGAAGGTTTTACAAATAACGTGAATATGAATCATAATAACATGAAGAAAATACTTGAATGAAACAACTAGTTATGTTTATATATATATATATAACTGCTATCCTGGTGTCAATGCCCTCATGGCCTGGTCGCTAAGGCCGAAATGAGAATTCAATATATAAAGACACGGGTCAACAAAATGTAATGATGTTCTATTGACTAAGGTGCCAATATAATTACTTTCAATATTTGCTACCCCCACTTATCTAGACTTTACACCGGACCAAAAATGATATCCTATTTGGTTTTGGACAGAGGATGCATATCACCGTCAATGTTCTTTCATTCTTTCTTTCTTCCCTTCTTCCTTCATTCCTTCCCAGCCAGTTATCATTATAAATTGCTAATTGTATAGAGGACAGCACTATATACTCATACTTTCTGCCACTTGAAGCTGAAAAACTGCCATTGAGAGGCAATAAAAAAAAAAAAAAAAAAAAATCCAATTACTGTCTTCGCTGCCTTGTGATATTTAGTGCAGTAAACTAATCGAAGCATTCAGAGAAGTATCATTTGGATGGTGTGTACATTCTTGGAAGATTGCATTGTGTGTGTGTGTGTTTGTGTGAGCGCACATGCATGAGTGTGTGTCTGTGTGAGTGTGTGTGTGTGTGTGTGTGTGTGTGTGTGCCTACATGCGCTATGTCTGTCTGTGTGGTTTTGTGTGTGTGTGTGCGTAAGCTTGTGTGTGGGCGCGCTTGTGTGCGTGTCTGTGTGCTTGCATGTGTGTTACCAGCCATGACATCATTCCTCTGTGACAACCTATTGGTTTGCCTCTGTCACAGTAAACTCATCTGTCTCTCATTTCACACTCTGTGGCAGGAGGATATGATAGAGAGAGAGAGAGAGAGAGAGTGAGGGAGAGTGAGGCTAGAGAGAGGGAGAGAGAGCGAGAGAGTGCGTAAGAGAGCGAGAGAGAACGCACGAGAGGGAGAGAGAGTGTGTGAGGGAGAGAGCAAGTGAGAGAGAGAGAGAGAGAGAGAGAGAGAGAGCGTGAGACAGAGACAGAGAGTGTGTGAGTGAGAGAGAGAGAGAGAGAGAGAGAGATAGAGAGAGAGAGAGAGAGAGAGAGAGAGAGGGTGATGAAACAAGGAAGAGCGGCATGAGAAGAGATGTCTGAGAAAACTTTGGATAGTAGGAGAAGAGGTGAAGTTTTAAAAATAAATAAAAGAAAAATAACAATAACAGCGGCACTCAAATGATTCCTTTGACATGCCAGTCAAAGCATTATACACCTGCACTAGTGACATCGTAGTGGGAGAGGATACAGTATGCCAGAGAAGCCTCAACCCATCCTGGACTGCTTCATGACCAGACCCACTGCACTAAATAAATACACCTTCTCTCTACTATTGATGACAAGTATACAGTATATTAACACGCCGCGGTCTTTTGGTTTTTATAGGTCCTGTCAAAGTCAGACAGCATTTTTCAAACGTCTTTAGGCATCTGCATTTAACTGGAGGTAGGGGCGAGACATTGCTTTGATTTCAAGATTGTTCATTTTTCGTCTATATTGTGGTATTGAAATAATATGGCAATAGGTAACACAATTTGGACCTGAGAGAGCAGACATTTCCCAGACTAGAAATCGAAATGGTTCGAAGAGGTCCTCGAAAGGATCGAAAGGATCGAAAGGATCGAAAGGAATGTCAATTTACTTCATGAAGTTCACCTAAGACCTACAACGTGCCGCCATCACCATCTTATCACACTTTAGGCATTTGTTTTCAAAACATGTATTTTCTGTTGCCTTTGGGGTAGTGATGTAAATGTTGCTATGTGTTTTGTTTAACCTGCGAACACAGTATTGACCAGTATCTGTGGAGGCGGAATTACCATGAAGTCGACATTTTTTAATAAAACAGCCAGTAGCTCTCTCTGAGGCCTTAATTAAACACCAAGCTAGCAAGAGTTCCAGATTCATCAGGTCTGAACGTTGTGCTCGTTAGATATGCAGACAGACGTGTCTCCATAGGAAAACTGATGCTTCATCGTGTATAGCAAAGAGACTCCAATTAAAAGTTCAACCTGGGCGTTGTATTCCGGTAAATATTTAGGATATACGATGAGGTAAATGTAGAAAAACAACATACTGTATAACTCGTATTATCTATGGGGGTCTGGTTAAGTTCAAATGAATGCACAGAGGTTGCACAGCATCACATAGCCTTTTGGTGGAAAGCCAGTGAACCGCATTTACAAAAAATATATTAATATCTATGTATGTCATTTATGGCACCCATTGCACTCCTAACCATCCCTGGAAGGAGGGATCCCCCACTCTGCGTTCCTTCTCAAGATGTCTTCCTTGCTAATTAAGGGAGTTTTTTCTTGCCCTCTGGGGGGCTAGGGCTAGGGGGGTGTCACAAATATATGGCCTGTTGATTTAATCTAATTTACTGGCAAACTTTATTGATCGCATTTCTAAACATGAAATCAGTATTTTCGGTAAGGATTGTTTTTTTCAATCAATCTTTACAATACCACCATTCTGAAGGTAGTTGACTTAGTGATCTCTCCACTTTGAGAGCCATGACTGTATTCACTCCCTGGATACTTTGGTTCATATTGAGGCTGACTGATGATATTCCACTGAACCGTTATTGGATCAAACAGATTCAGTTGCCAGAAGAAAGACAGAAACATTGAGCCTGAAATACAATATAAAGTCTGACTAGTCAATGCTAATGTCCACAACACCAATGTCACACAAAAAGATCCCATGGTTTGCCATGCTTAAACACAATGTAAGGGTAAAGGACATGTAAATGTAGTCTGTGTCTGTCAAGAATGATGAAAGGTCGAGAGACATACATTCAGAGCTACTTTTCAGTTTTACTTTGTATCCTCACAGTTTGTCAACTTCCTAAAGTTCTCATTTATAGTTTTTTTTTTTTAAAGGGTGAGTTATGTCTTACTGATGAAAAATAATATCTTGTAGGACACTTCTTGACAGCAAAGTATTTGATTTAATGGAGCATGATCATGGAAAGATACACTGGGAGCATTTACCAAGAGAGAAAATGGGTGTGCATGGTTTTAATAGAGAAAGAATGTCCAGAAACAACAAAGGAAACAACAGTGAGGGGAGTGACCATCGTGGAGAGTTAAGGATTGGCCATGGTGGTAGAAGCTAAGTTAATTTGACATGTCTGTAAAGACGCAAGACAACTAAAGAAATCGACACAATAAAGACGTCAGGCGATTGGCATGGCTTCCGTATCAGAGCTACAATCAGTGGCAATGCGAATGCTAACTAACTAAACACCTTTCAATTGGATAGAGGAAGGGAGCTGTCTCCGTAACAAATAGCCGACAAGGCATAATCCCCTTGCAGCCCTGGTATCTGGCCCAGGCTCTGTGCTGTCTCCCCCCAGAAGCTCTGCTACAACATACTAGAATTGCTGAATCCGAGGTGAAGCACTTTGTAACATTTGTTTAGAGAGGTGCTGCTCTTGACTCTACAAAGTGGAACAAATACAGCAATAAAGAACATAACTAATCCTATTGTGGTATTTAGTAAACGACCATGCCAGAAAAAAATCCCAATGCGTCCCCCTTACTCAACTTTAAAGCCGGCATTCACCACATGAATAATTAACCCTGCAAATGATTAGGGTCGTATTAATGATGGTGAGGTCTTATGTTCTTCCAAACAAAGCCATATAGATACTATAAATACAGCATATGAGTGCACTGTAAGCTGCTGTGGATAATGAGCAGAAAATACTAACTAAGTCATCATCCTACCTTGAAATCACCCACTGAGGACCATAACAGCTTCCCTTCTGAAGCTACCTCAGTGCAAGTGGTTCCCTTGACTCTACGTTTGTGCTGATTACAGCGTATTATCCGTATAAATTTGCATTATGAGGAGGTGCACAAATTACTAATTAGTCATTTAGCAGACGCTTTCATCCAAAGTGATTTCCGGTGGATTGAGATGCACGTAATTAAGGAGAAGGTAGGGGGGGTTAGGGCAGCTCGCTGAAGGATGCCTACAGGTAGGAGAAGGAGATCGTGGATCAAACCCCACGATGTCCTCGGACCTCGGTCATACACAGGTCATGTCCTGAGTACGCCATTCAGCTGGGAGATAAACATGCCCACAACAACACCTTTTTCCTGCCTCTACGGCAATGCAGTGTACCTGCAGAACAGAGACGTTATCAGCAGGACCACGTGGCAGGAGGACCCGGGGCTGACCTGGGACACGTTGGAGGGATTACATCTCCCAGCTGCCCTGGCTGCCCAGGGACCCCCCCAGGAGGAGCTGGAGGAAGGGGTGCATGGGAGGTCTTACCTACCCTTTGCTGCCCTCGCGACCCCCATGAAGTGGACGAGCACAGATAAATTGGATGGAGGGATGGATGTAATCAGACTTCAGAGGTGTCACTGAAATGTGATCTAAGGAATCTAGTGAGTGTGACTGTGTGTGTGTGTGTGTATGTATGTGTATGTGTGTGTGTGCACGCATGTGTGTGTGTGTGTGTGTGTGTGTGTGTTAGTGTCATCCTATTCTGCATTCTCCTAAACCCGTCCGAGAGGTGGTTTAGTAGGCCATTAAGCATGAAAAATACAGCCATTCAATCAGGCACAGAAGCAGGGAGCGAGCGAGGGAAGCAGGGAGTGAGTGAGGGAAGCAGGGAGTGAGCGAGGGAAGCAGGGAGCGAGCGAGGGGAGAACAGAGACAGAATATATATAAATGCATAACCCATAGATGGCCTCTTGTAGTCCTCACAGTGAGGGTGTGTGATTTGTGGTTGACCGTAACAGACGATCTTCAGTCAGAAGTTTAATTTAGCTAGTGGGAGGCCGGGTCCTTATAAACCACCCAAATGGCTGCTGGGCCGAGAGGCTGGATGCCAAGAGGGAATAACACTGACTAACACCATAAGTCATTTAAATGAGAAGTAGAGGAGTGCAGACAGGCTGTAAAGAGTTGGGAGAACAAAAGGGAGAGTGAGAGAGAGAATGAGCTAGAGGTTATGAAAAGGCCTACACATATTTATATTCACCCAGATATAGGGTTAGGGGTAAATCACTTTACGATTGACAAAGTGTTAAAGATTAAATGATAACGTGCCTGCTGTGTTAAAAATAGAGTGTGTCGTGCGTTGCATGCCAAACAAATCAGTCTGTATTTGTAACTCCTTGTGTTGAAACGTTTGCTGGCCAATACATCGCAAAGCTGAGACAGGAGTTATTGGGGCACGCCCACAAATATGCATGCAAATGAAGGCCAGCAATGAAAGGAAAACAACAGAGAAAAGGTTCCTCAGACTGAACGACAAATACTGCTGAACATTTGGCACTGACATTTGTGTTAATACCATTCACATTGGAAATCCCAGCAGCAATCTTCACTAAAGACTCTCCACACGTTTGTCAACTCCTTTATGGATTGCGTCAGCGAGAAATTCGTTTATTAATGTTTTAGAAAGAAAGTCAACTGCAGTGAATAAAACAAAGAAAATCACATGGATGAAGATGCCTGTCAATATACTGCAATGAAAAGCAAGCTGTCGTGGACGCATTTGAAGGCCAATCGTTGGAACGGCGCACGGACAATCCAAACAGAGGACGTGATGGATGGGTTGATTTAGCAATTCAGAGGACTCTTGTTCGTTCTCTCTCTCTCTCTCTCTCTCTCTCTCTCTCTCTCTCTCTCTCTCTCTCTCTCTCTCTCTCTCTCTCTCTCTCTCTCTCTCTCTCTCTCTCTCTCTCTCTCGTTCAACCAAACACCAGCTCCGTTTGGAGCGGACAGACGGTCTATCGAGGTGTACCAGGTGGAGGTAACAGCAAGGGGGTGGGGTGGGGAGACGGGGGGAGACGGGAAAGTGCTCAAAGACCATTTTCAACACATCGCTACTGTCTCGCAGTCCGACACGGCGGGGCCTCGGGCAACATTACCGCTCCGTGCCCGTGCAGCAACAAGTGCACAATGCCCCCCGACACGCACGGGGGGGGGGGGGGGGGGGGTGACATGATTGACAGTTCGGGTTCATGTTTTGACGGAGGCCACGGTGATTCCGGCCGCAGCTCTCCACAGCGCGGCAGGTGGCCGTTTATCCGAAACGTTTATTTCAAACATCTCTCTCATCCCCGGACCCATAATAACAGTTGTAGCCTTAAATCTGACGATATCCATTATGATAATAAAATGAAGAAAAGAAAAACGCCACAAGAGACCATGCTAGAATCAATGGGGATCAGCATCAGCCGAGTGCAGAGGCAAAGTGTTCAGGGGAAGCGCCGAAGGCAAACCACTGGAGGAAGACACCCTGTTCCTGGAATACAAATGAAACGGCTGAGCCAGGATTTGACGGAACCTGTCCCTTTGACTGTCTTCCCGATGCAGACGTGTCTGTGAGCATTCGGATGAGGTGCAGAAGCCGTAGGATCACGACTAAGACCTCAACGACTACAGAGAAGAAAATAAACAGGGAAAGACAAAAAACGGATACAACTGATGCTTTTATAGTTTCACACTATTAAAGTAGCTTACCAGACCCTGATAGGAAAATGATCTGTTTGAAGTTGAAATACGGTTGTCTGATTCATAAGGTCGCTGAAAGGACCGTTTTTTAATTGACACCTATGACACAAGATTGACGTTTTTTTAAAAGGAGATCACTACTTAAAAGTAAGGATAGAATATGGCAGATATAAACTACTTTTCTGTCCAAAGATGGGAGTCAAAGACATACATTTAGGAATCCCAAATGTTTGTGGAATTCTGCAAATTATTTTCTTGGATTGTTTAGGTGGGGGAAAAAAACCATGAATAGTTCCACTTCTTCATTTTAGAATAGGAATTAACTTGTACTATAGTGTAAGAACTAGGTGAACCACATGGAAAAAAGTACTCAAAAGCACGACTCGGAGGTAACAGTCTGGATAGTAAGAATGGTCTTTACTAAGAAGCAAGGGTCGGTACACGGGTAATCATGACAATCAGGCAAACAATCCGGTAGGGAGAAGGCAAAGGCGTAGTCGGGAATAACAGGCAGGAATCAAAAACCAGGAATCGTAAAAATTGCTAGGAGTAATGCTGGAACGTTTGACACAGAGGAACAAAGATGAACTGGCACAGAGTAAGGGAAACACACAGACTAAATACATAGAAGGGACTGTTAATGAGGGACAGGTGAAAACAATCAAGGTGAGTGGGAACAATCAGAACCAGGAAACACAAGGACAGAGTGAAGTCTTCAATGAGGGGGGCGGGATGTGACATATAGTACAAGCTAATAAATTTGACCGGAAATCTTAATGTAAAATTAAGATTTGTAATTCTGTGTAAAACATCAAAAATTCTCTCTTTCACTATCTTTCTCTTGCCCTCCCCCTCTTTCTCTCTCGCTCCCTCTATCTCATCCCCCCCTCTCTCTCTCTCTCTCTCTCTCTCTCTCTCTCTCTCTCTCTCTCTCTCTCTCTCTCTCTGTCTCTGTCTCTGTCTCTGTCTCTCTCTCTCTCTCTCTCAACACTCAAGATTCAAAGGGTTTGATTGGCATGTAAAACCTACATTTACATTGCCAAAGCACAATAAATAAATAAAGTGCAAGATACAAAATAGAAATAGCATAATCTCTCTTTCACGTGCTCTTTCTCTCACCCTCCCTCCCTCCCTCCCTCCCTCCCTCCCTCCCTCCCTCCCTCCACAGTTTCTTGTTCTCCTTCAAGCCAGTCCAAAAGTCTATGGAATCCTTTCCCTCCTTTTGGCATTAGACGAGGTAAACGTGAGACCCCCTGCTGGTAGCGGATAGCAGGGGGTCTCTATACCACCCGACTCTCAGCACACATGATGCACGCTCTCTCTCTGTCTGCACACTTTTTCTCTCTCTCTGCCGCTATCTTACACTCTCTCTGCCACATTGGCTACTATCTCCCTCTTTCTCTCTCCATCTCCCTCTCTCCTTCTTTCTCTCTCCCTCTCTCTCTCTCCCAATATGCCCCACCCCCTACTCTCTCTCTCTTTCTTCTCTTTTCTTTCAAAAAATGCATGCTTTTTAATACATATTTAAGTGACAGCATGATAAGTGTGTGTGTGTGTGTGTGTGTGTGTGTGTGTGTGTGTGTGTGTGTGTGTGTGTGTGTGTGTGTGTGAGAGAGAGAGAGAGAGAGAGACAGTAATCAGTTGGACATGATGGATCATGTTTCAAGGCCAACAACAGCAACAACACTGCTCATCTTACATCAGTCACACACATACACACAGCCCCTTCTCAAAGAGGCCAGCAGGTGTGATGCATAACAAGGCAATAATCAAGCTGCCGTAGCTAAGCTCAGGATAGATAGACAAGCAGAGTCACATTATTTGTCTGGAAAGTTCCACAAGCTGTCCATAATTCAGCTTCAGTAGTGTATCTTCACGAGATGAGAGAGGCTTTAGCACTTTCACTGGCCGTGGAGAAGTCGACAAATCAAACATGGTGATAAAACTTTACAGAGAAGATAGTTATAAATGCAGGACATCCTCAGTGATGCTGTACTCCCCACCGTGACTGACAGCGACAGCATCACTTCATCCCATCTGCAGCATGGTTCGGTAGTAGCACAGGACATAACCGTAATACAATAGTACTGTACATTGAATGCTATATTAGCTTCACTCTGTGTGTAATTGAACACCACTAGAAAGAAAAAACGCTTACAGAAATAAGTTAGAATCTACAGGATCCAAATTTGGACCCAGGATGTACGCGAGCAGATCACGTAGTCGACCAATTTCATGCACCCACAGTTTATCGGTGAGGAACGTCATCCGCTTTTTATCATGGACCTACCAGTTATGAATATAATATTAGACTTCACAATGACTGCTGCTGTTCGGAAATATCAATTATAATAATAATAATGCATTTTGTATTTCTATAGTGCTTTTCTGGGTGCTCAAAGACACTTTACATGATATAAAAAAGAGAAAATACAGGAGTAAAAATAAAACAAAATATCAGTAAAAGGTTACATTAAAACATTTAAAAGCATACAAATGAAGGGGCTGAAAGAGGGGCGGAGAGTGAGTGAGATGCTAAAAGCAAAGTACTGCACTTCGGAGCCGTGCCATTAATTGCACTTCTGCTGTTATTATTAGTGATCTTAACATAACATTGTTGTTATTTATTCAGCTACATTCTTAAGTATTTAGTATTGAGACAAGAAGAGTATTAGACTATGTTATTGTGTGATGTACTGCCTCTCTACTGTGTGTACTGTTCTATTTTATTGCATTTATCATGTGTACAGTGATATTGTATTGTCTCTACTGTGATATTGTAATGCCTCTATAGTGTGTACTGTGATATTTTACTGCCTCTATGGTGTGTACTGTGATATTTGACTGCCACTATCATGGTGTGTACTGTGATATTTGCTCTCTCTATTGTATGTTCTGTGATATTTTACTTCCTCTATGTGTGTACTGTGATATTTGCTCTCTCTATTGTGTGTACTGGGATATTGTTCTTCCTCTAATGTGTGCCCTTTGATCAGTCTCACTATTGTGTGTACTGTGATGTGTCCATATACATCTTCACAGCTGACGCGCGATTGTTTGATTGTTGAAGTACACCATTCAAGTACGAATTGATTCCCGTCGCCCAGCAGGATCTCATTGAACAGCCAATCAGCTGTGACCACGGCTGTCTCATCATTGTCCACGGTCCTAATCGCTGCTATTTCATCACCCCCAACCACAGCAGCGCAGAGACAGGAAGCAAGAGATTCGCCTTACGTTATACACGCACTCCCGCTACAGCGAAACAGAGGGGGACACCACGCAGAACACGGCATGACACGTTTGGCTATTCATTCGATTTAGAAAACATGCCCCGATGACCACACCGTTACATGTTGTACCACGGCGAGCTACAATAATGGCCTCGTCTTTTCCAGCCCTCCCAATCGCTCCCCCGTCTCCACGTTCTTCCAGCCCCTCAGAGCGTGTTAATAAAACATCCCAACACTTCCCACACCTACCTGAGATTAATTTAAACTGCAGCCCATGGGATGAGGTGGGGGAGGCCTGTTATCATGATGGTGATGATGGTGATATTATCCAGCCCTCCACCTGGCTGTCAACCAGCACAGCGACTCGGCCACTCAGATGGATTTTCGTAGGATGCCCTTCGGGAATCCTATGAGAATAGGGGCGTGATGTCATGACTCACACATACACACACATGGACACACACACATGCACACACACACACACATACACTCACACACACTCTCTCACACACACACACACTCTCACACACAGACACACACACACACACACACACACACACTCCATACATATGAGGTATGAGGACCACTGATCACAGTAGTCCCAGTGGGCACGAAAGACAACCCACTCCAAGCAAACGCACACACTTGTGCACACACACTCACACATGCACACACACACACACACACACACACACACACACACACACGGACACACACACACATAAACACACACAAAACGATCTGAAAGATTGAGTAAGGTTTTTCTATGTATGACGATTATTACAAATCTTACAACATTAGGCACATCAACAAGTCTGTTTTAAATGTGATAATTAAAAATAGTTTGACATAAAAAATTATCTCATCATTTGTACCGCAAGTTTATGTAAGAAAAACTTAGGTATAATCTCACACAAAAAGTGGCATGGGAAATAAATCCAGTCCTAAAATACTGCTCTTTAGATGCCACAGGGTGCCATTTAGCAGATGTCGTTTACAAGAGGGGAGGTTTGTAAAATGTATTCCCTTTAACGGCACTGATGTTACGATCAAGGCAGAGGCAGCTGAGGAAACTGTTCTTCAACAAATTACTATAATAAAGTATCCCTTAATATCAGTTGTATATTTGAAGTTACAACTGCCGGTGCCTTATCTTGACATAAAGAAGAGAACATTGATGTTCATATTAAACAACCCAGGGGCCCCATCACAAGCCCAGCAAAGGCAGTAAACAGTAGAAAGTAATATTATATCTCTGTTATTCCTCTCCATTCCCCCACTGAATCACCTCTAAAGAGGAGCTCTGCTGTACACGTACACCTTAATTCATGCATGTGCAAACATGCACATTTGTTTGTATGAACACATGCACAGAACCGTGGATCAATAAATATAATCGGGGTTTATTTTACAGACACACTTTGGAATATGGAGTGTCAAATGTCACATCGGCATATTACACACACACCTACACACTCACGCACATAGGCACACAAACACACACACACACACATACACACACACACACACACACAGCCCATTATTCTAGCCACTTCATGCATAACATGAGCTGATCTTCATCTGTTGGCAGCATTCTCTATAGGAGTCCTGCTGTGGATCTAGCATGCAGCTTGTAGGCAGAGAAATAGTCCCAAGCATGCATGATCATTGGAGCACGTAACCACAAGACATCACAACAAACGTAAACACACACAAGCATACCCAAACGACGCACGACAAAGTACAAAAGGTGTAAACAAAACAGATACCGTATCGGCAAAACCCAGGGTCCACCAAAAAGCCACCAAATGGTAAACAAAAATATAACTGTGAGACTAACCCAATGGATGGAATTACATCTAAATATAACAATCACTGAGTCAAACACTACCTCAAGCTTTTCAATTGAATTTTAGTGGGTTTTATTTCTAACTCAACATGTATCCACAAAATACTGTTTTGATACGCTGTCAGGTGCTGTTATTTTGTGTTAATTGAAGATTGTGGGTTCCTGGTGGGATGTGCAGCTCTCTGATTAACTCAATTGGCTAGGTTTCATCGGGAAAAGCAAAGCATCCTAAATCCTGGTTTACCTCCTTCCTCCTGGAGTGGCTTACAGAGGCCTACACCAGTGTGTGTATGTCAGCAAGCAGAACAGTCGCTCGTTGAATGCTAGGGGACCAGAATGGGAAAGCTTATCTTCAACAATGTATATGTATGACTACTGTACCATAAAGTGTAGTATCGGAATCATGTGTTCGGTAATTCATACATATGAAGTGTTGACATTCTGCATGGACTCCTTGATGAACCAATCAAATGCAGAGTAGCTTCCCTCCAACATAACTGTATATTAATGTTGCACATTACCATTTGTGTATGAAACAGTCTTGATTAGTTTGACCCAAGTGTCACCGATTAAAATGGTAATGATTTTGCCCTGTCACAGCCATCCTATTCTTCCCTTCACCCTTACAGAGCTTTAGTTTTGATTCCTCCTGAGCTGATTTGGTCCCATGCAATACAAGAGAAGCCATCTGCTTTTAGATTGTCGTATGCAGGGCTGCGTATAAAAGTGAAGAAAGTTGGTTTTGACAAGTAAGGCAGTGCTGTGATCACACCTGCTATGACGACAGTAGTAATACTGTGGGCAGTGCTGCTGTCTTGGAGAGCTGTTTTGTTACATCAAGAAAGTGTTCATCTCATAGGTTTGACAGCAGCAGCACTGTTGTCCAAAGAGAATCTCTGAGTGCCTTTCTGCCAGTTGATTCTGCTTCAGGCTCAGACGTGATCTCCAGTAAACATCTGCACTACAAATTGCTTCACTCATATTTTATTAATGTGAATCCAAACAAGCAAACATTCAATTATATCGAAAGAAACATCAATCGTCACTGGACAGTGCTCAAAACTAAACTTCAAAATTACTACGATAACACTGTGTAAACAATGCAACCCGAGTCAACAAACATTAACAAATGTATTCAGAGCCAAAGAATCACAGCTTAAGTGAGGTGGTTTATTATCAGGTGACGCGTGAGCGACTCAACCTTTAATAGATTCTGCTGGGAGATCGCTTCTCTCTTCATCTCATCTTGATCTCATTCCACCCACCCACCCTCTCAGGGCTGACTGTCAACCAACTTCCTTTCTTTCATGTTACAAAATGTTTTCAACCGGGAGAAATCAAAGCTGTTGGTCTTTTGTCTCCGCCCCAGATCAGAGGCATGGAGAGGAGAGAGGAGATAGGGGAGAGAGAGGAGAGGAGAGAGGGGTGAGGGGTGAGGGGTGAGGGGAGAGAGGAGAGGGGAGAGAGATGAGATGAGAGAGGAGAGAGGAGAGAGGAAGGAGGGGAGAGAGGAGAGCGGAGAGGAGAGGAGAGAGGAGGGCAAGAGGAGAGAGAAGAGAGGAGAGAGGTAAGAGGAGAGAGGAGAGAGGAGAGAGGAGAGGGGAAAGAGAGGAGAGAGGAGAGAGGAGAGAGGAGAGAGGAGAGAGGAGAGGGGAAAGAGAGGAGAGAGGAGAGAGGAGAGAGGAGAGAGGAGAGAGGAGAGAGGAGAGAGAAGAGAGGAGAGAGGAGAGAGGAGAGAGAGGATGGGAAAGAGGTGAGAGGAGAGAGTAGATAATAGAGAGGAGAGAGGGGGGAGGACAGCGAGGAGAGAGGAGAGAGAGGAGAGGAGAGGAGATGAGAGGAGAGAGGAGAGAGGAGAGAGGAGAGAGGAGAGAGGAGAGAGGAGAGAGGAGAGAGGAGAGAGGAGAGAGAGAGGAGAGGAAAGAGGTGAGAGGAGTGAGGACAGAGTAGAGAGGAGAGAGGAGAGAGGGGAGAGGGGAGAGGAGAGGAGAGAGGGGAGAGGAGAGGAGAGCGGGGAAAGAGGAGAGAGAAGGGAGATAGTAGAATAGAGAGGGAAGAGGAGAAAGGAGCAAGGAGAGAGGAGGAACAGAAGTGATCTCACGGACCACATGTAATCAGACTAAACTACTCCAGTGTTGAAAGAGTGGGTTAGACTCCCAAAGGTGATATAGAAATCCATTTATGACCCTCCCCACTATTTATTTCCTTCCGTCCCCTGCCATACTTGCACGCACAACCACACACACACACACACACACACACACACACACACACACACAGGCAAATACAGACATACAGACATATCCACACACACAAACACACATACGCACGCACAGACACACACACACAGACACACACACACGCAATGCAGTGAACCAGAAAGTTACTTTTCTGCCGTTCTGTGCTAAGAGAGATTTTGGAAATAACACGCGTACACAGTTTGAAACAGTTGTCAGTTGTGGAAGTTTCCAAATGTGATTCGGAACACATTTACTACGCATTTACTGGAATGCACTCCCAGGTTGCTGCTCAAATTCCCTTCCATCCAATCAGCAGGAAGTTAAAACGGTTAAATGTTCAATCTGAACCTAAGATGTTTTTTTCTCATTGGCGACGATTCTAACAACATCATTAAATCCTCTCATTAAATGATTAGTCACCTTGCAGCCCAGGGGAATCCAAGCAAGATAGCATCGCATGACAATGAAGTCAGAAACATAATTATATTTGAAATCTAACCTCCCCTTGGCTCGTAATAGAAACGCCAATGTAAATATTCTCCTCATGATAACATCCTTATTTGTGACTTGCATGACACACACAGACCCCAACCATGATACAGGTAAATCATGCTGTAGATGAGAGGGTGAAGGTGATGTCACCTTCAGACGTCCCAGCTGGGTGCCAGGACAGGAGCTGGCCTGTAAGGGTGCTACAACTCCACTTGTCGTCAAGGGAGCTGGGGGGGGGGGGGGGGGGGGGGGGGGGGGGGGGGAGCTACATAGCCAGCCTTCGATTGGCTGGCTGCTGTTGTGCCTGAAACGGTTCTATTTTCTGTGATTATAGCTGTGGTGATAGAGATAAAACGTCAAATAAACATTCTTACCAAGCGATAAGAATGTCTCTTTGTGGAAAGACTAGAAAGATATAATACGTTTGTATTGTCCTCCAGATGGTGTGATAGCCTAACAACGACCAGAAGGGATTTAAACACGTGGAGTTTTGTTTGTGCGTAATAACTGCCTGTGACACAATAAACAGTATTTTGCGGCAGCATGAGACTTCCTTTAGGTTAGGGGAGGACTCTAGGAGGAGCTGGGTTTTTCCATTACACTTCTCATTATGTAGCCATGCTCCATGTGAATAAACGATGTCACTTGTCTCCCAACAGCTTCCCTGTCTAATCCTGTCTAATATCTCTTTGTTGGTGGCTGATTACTATCAGCCACCAACAAAGAGAGACACAGAACAAACTGGATAGAAGGTGGGGACTGTTTGTAAGTGTGCGTGTGCATGTGTTTGTTTGAGCGTGTGTTGGTGTGTGAGTGTGCATGTGTGCATTTAGGTGTGTGTGTGTTAGTGTGTGTGTGTGTGTGTGTGTGTGTGTGTGTGTGTGTGTGTGTGTGTGTGTGTGTATGTGGGCCTGTGTGTGTGTGTGTGTGTGTGTGTGTGTGTGTGTGTGTGTGTGTGTGTGTGTGTGTGTGTGTGCATGCGTGCGTGCATAACATAAGAACAACAGCTATTACAACATGCAGCGCGAACTGAAAGCTTTAGTGAAGGCGCAAGTGCTCAGCTGTTTTCCTTGGCTTTGGGATGCGCACGGGGAGCCGTCTCTGGCGCCATGCTGCGTGTGACAGAACTGAGCCCAGAGCACGTTATTGTTTGTTTGTTTATTCCTGGGAGCAGCGACTGTGTTTCGAAGCGCAGAGATTAACAGAGCGCAGAGGGGAAAGGAATGACAAACATTCACATTGTGACGAGCGCCTCACAAACACTTAATGCTCTTCCTCTCCGGGACCGCGGTGTAGCGCCATCTTCTGCCCCCCGACACACAACCATGAGGATATGTTCTGATACACACTTAATAACGACAAGTAGGCCTGCAACACACACTCGATGCACACTACTACGCCGGTGAGACCAAAAAACACAAACGTAATGTGCGCCACAGCTCTGTAAACAAATTCCAATCCTTGCTGTGACCTTAATGCCTGCAATATGAGGAAATGAATCCTCCCATCAGTGCTCCTCCTGTCCTTTCACAGTGAAATATAATTATCTTCTTCCCTAAAATACATACATTCATTTGATAAACATTAACGTAAACTATAATGGGGAGGCAAATTAGTATACCAAAACACCCCCCCCCCCCCCCCCCCCCCCCCCCCCCCCCCCCCCCCCCCCCCCCCCCACACACACACACACACACACACACACACACACACACACACACGCAAACACGCTGTGACAACTATTGCAGCGAAGGTCAGACTCAGAATGTGCATCCCTCCAGCTCAGACTGGTCTCCAGTCCTTCACTCACCTTGCAGCGACGTCCGCGATCAAAGCGCAGTTAGCTGATAGACATCTTAGCGCTACACGACAACCAATAGGAGTTTCAGAGCTCTGTTTTAAACATGTCTTATCAGCTTACTTTTGGGGCTAATGCTTATCATTGGATGGACTCCAGACATGTCAAGGGATTAAGCCGGATTGAAAGTGAACCATTCTGTTATTTTCTTCTTTCATTATTTATTTAATTTGCTCTTCTTTATTTCTCTGATTATTAGTATTATATTTTTTATAATGTCCAAGCATAAGACATTACAAACCTAGGTTTTACTGTTGCTCATAAAATGTACTTTACCAAATAATTTATAATCATTTTTAATTCAATTCGTGAGTTCAAGTGGAATTTAAATAAAGTGATTTAAATTGAACATTGAACAGTAAACCGTTTACTCAGCAAACTGTTCACTTAAGGCTATTGAGGACCTCAATAGCTGTTATGGAATCCTGCGATGTTCATGTGACACATGGACCGAGGAACACGAGATAACACACAAACCCAGCAGTACACTTAGCAGTCATCAGATTAACCAAAATGGGCTTTCTTCAGATTGGGATCATGATTTATACATGGTACATAATAAACTTCACATGTGTAAATTGAATGCATTAAACTTCAGAATAAATAAATAAAGTATGTATCATGCATATTCAGAGCTATATGGCTCCAGAAGAAAGTGGAGATGCATCAATTACTCTGAAGGTCAGAGACACCTTCCCGCTAAACTTCCAGAGCGGAGGCCATAGATCTTGTCGCGGTGGCTGCTGCTATCATAGCTAAGTATATTCTGACAGTAAAAGGCACAGCCCACAGCCGCTAATGCTAATGTTACTGGCAGCAATTACCACCTGGCAGTGTGCCCAGTGGTGGACAATCAACTTAGCACTCAAATCATCTCTTTAAACGGCGATTTAGTGGCATTTAAATGGATTGACTCACCACTATTTTGTGCCTGAGCAACAGCAAATGTTGGGTAATTTTTTTAACTACTACTCTGAAATTGGAATACGGTATGTACCTGCAGCTGTATACATCTATTAGCTCTATACATCTGGGTATGTACCCAGTAACCAGTATGTATCCAGTTCTATACATCTACTGAGGGGGAGTAGGGTTTGTATCTAGCACTATAGATCTACTGTAGGTGGAGTATAGGGTATGTACTCAGCTCTATAAATCTACTGAGGGGGAGTAGGGTGTGTACCCAGATCTATACATCTACCTTGTGTAGGAGTTGTGTATGTACCCAGCCATATACATCTACTGTAGGGGGAGTAGGATATGTACTCAGCCCTATACATCTACCTTATGTAGGAGTTGTGTATGTACCCCGTTCTATAGCTCTGCTGTAGGAGGAGTAGGGTATGTACCCAGCTCTAAACATCTACTGTAGGAGGAGTTTGGTATGCTGTCCCTTAAATTCAGGACGATTTAGAGATCTATCTCCACCAAAGTAAAATTCTGGTGTATGTATACATTTGCAGTTAAAATGAGTTAGTTAATTCTTTATTTCAACATGAAAAGCAAAAAAATGTGTTTTCTTTACTTTATAACTTGATTAGTTATGTTGAAAGATGCTTTATAGATGCACGATACATTAGCAGGAAGCTTAATCGATATCCGTTTCACTTCAATCAAACTTCTGAACGACCTTATTAGAAAGCATCACAGTTAGTCAGTAGGATTATATTGGGAAGGAAGGGTTTCTCATGTCTGAAACATGGAAGTCTAAGATATACAAATGGATATAACCCCATATCTCAAAAGGTTCCTCATCTTTTGATTCCTGACCTACCGAAGAAAAGGGCAAATAAACAAAATAGAAAAAGCAAATACTTTCAGCCATAATAAAAAATTTGTTTTCCAGTTCATTGCATTTGATTAACTAAAGTTAGTAAGTGTTATAAAATACATGTAAAAAAAAAGATATAAGATATAAAAAGATATTCTTGCTGAAAAACATTACACATCCCATCATAGGTCAAAAAACATTATCATAGCTTAATTTGTCTTCTTGGAAATTAGACAATAAGGGAGACAATGTATCTATGTTGCACTGATACAATAATAAGAAAGAGGTGGGAACAGAAGTTGAGACGGCAGGGGGTGGAGGGGATAATCTAACCGGTCTGAAGATGCAGACTTGGGCTATACAGCTTGGGGGGAGACAAGGATGCAGACAAGCGGGACAGGGAAGGCAGTAGCTCAGGAGGTAGAGCGTATGATTTGTAACGGAAGGTTGCTAGTTCGATGCCTGGCTCCTCCTAGCTGAGTATCAAGGTGTCCCTGAAACACCTGACCCTAACTGCTCCCGCGAGCGGTTTCACTGTGTGTGGTTGACACAGCTGTGAATGTGTGTATAAACGGTTGTAAGTCGCCATTAGTCAAATGGCTAATCTATGTAACGATCCAAACCTGGATGCATTTCAGTATGAATAATGCCACACCTGGTTACACCACGCAAACTGAAAAAACACAAAGGATTGCCACAATTAAAACTGTGTTCCCTCTTAATTGAAATTGCTAAAACCTCCAACAAACTAGGGTTGATCGTTCTTAGCATTATGGATTAAAATCAGTTATTCATCTTCATGGTGCACGTTGGACAGGTCAACCGAGGCAAACACAAATAACATCTAATCTCCCTTACTCACATCTCAGTCTATCCTATTAACATTGAGTTGTGTGTTATGGTGATGGATCGCTGTATGCAATAGGATTTGATGCATTGCAACATATGGGCTCCTTCTATGGTAATTAGGAAGTGGGCAGTGAATGCCTTTTGCCATGGCCACCCATTTCCTGGATACATGGCCTGTCACTTGTGGCATTGGAGTAACTTCAGCCAAACCCTGCGCACATCTCTGGCTGACACAGTAAAATAGAGAATCTCAGTGCCACTAACTGCCCTAAACTATATTTTCTCTTGATCCAACCAACATGATCCATTGTTCTTAGTTATTCTTATTGTCAACATGCCCCCCAGTGAACTGCCTGGAAGACATTTTGCTCAGAAGTATATTGTCCATCTAGTAAATTGCAGATAGGATTTATTTGATGTGGTTTGTGAATGTCAGGAGTGAAAGTAATTGCAGGAGGGAAACATTTTGGTAGAGTAATGACGTTTATTGAAGGGTTTGAAACGTAAAAGAAACAAAGATGCACTCCTGCTATACCAGGAAATTCAGTAAACCAAAAATTGCCTCTGGTGCATGCTGTGTTGTAAAACCTTGTCCTAGCCATCTCTACACAAACTGTAAAATGAAAACTAAATAGTAAAACCCTCTATAATGTAACTTGAAAATAGATTAAATGAAAGTGCCCTCCCCGTCCCATGTCATCCAGGCCACGGCTAATGATAGATAAGGCTTCAAGCGTAAGGCTGTGATTACCACTGCTTCTCAACCATCACAGCATCAAAATAGTTAGCAAGAGGTCGATTTCTTTAGAGGTGGCCGAGAACGCAAAGAAACCCATAATAATAACATACATTCTAATCGTATATTTTCAATCTAATTCATATTGGCAATTGCGTTCAGTCAGACTTGCATATAGATTGAATTTCATAAAAATATAACTAATTTCCCTTAAAGAAAAGAAAAGGCGTTTTAATATATACCACAGACTTGCCAAACTCAGATAATCCAATGTGGTTGTCAATTGATTCTAGTCATGATTAATTTTGTTTAGGGTCTACCACATGTCCCAACACATTTGTGGACTATAACTTTTGTCTTAATCAAAATGTCTAACTGGGTACTGCCTAGTTACCAATGTATGGCCTGGTGTGTGTAGCTGTCTTTTACTGTACATGCTGTGAAGGATAACATAGTTGGCATGTGAATGCTATCATAAAACAAAACTATGAAAAATGTTAAATGAAATAAAAGTTGATTTAGCTTCAGCACCTCCTGGTGGAGGTGTGACACCAAGCGAAAAACCACAACATCACTTCTTTTGGTTATTAAAGTGCTCTGACACACCATGAATTAGCAGCAGTAAATATTACAAATACAAACGTGGTTCAGCCTTCTTACAAATGAACCACCCAGTTAAGTCGATAAATTCCCCCCTCCCAAATAAAAAATTAAAGATGGTCTCTAGATCTCTCAGTAGTCACTTGAACTTGGGTAATAAGAAAATATCAAATTGGTGAATACAAACCAAAAAACTAAAAGCAAACTAAATCAAAAAAATCTTCACGCAGAATATCATTAATTTCTAACATACAAAATGACATGTTTTATTCGTGAAACTCTTCTGTGAGAAATAGGTTCTATAAACACTGCTTCGGTCCTTCAAGTCGAGGTCATCCACGCTTCTTCAACCTGCGAGCCATTTTGTTTTCTCCATGATAAAGTCTGTGGCACCCCTTGTGGCAACAATTTTATTTTCCGCTATATCACTCTGCTTCCTACATCTATTCTTACACACACACAAACACACCCATCCAAACACACGCCCACACAGTTTTGTTTTGTATGCCTCCACATCTCCACAATTCTATCCCTTCTAAATTTAAACTACAGTAAAGGAAATGGAAGCTCTACAGTACTTTAATGGGGACTTGAAGGTCTCTCCGGGGCTAAAAACTACCACAATGGTGCTTGTGTGTAGCTAGGATGCAAGTAGGGCCAAGGAACATCAAAGCTAATTCAGTTGGGTTTCAGGATAGAAGTGGGAGGAGTAAAGCTGCAGATGGTAGTCATGGTCCAATCAGAATATGGATACGGCTGAACTAGGGGGTAGGGTGTTTGAACGGGGGTTGTAAGGGTCCCATGTTCTCTGCCCTTCCAGTAGATGACAGACAACAGGTACGGCCATTTTAGGTGGAGGTGTATGCACGTGTGTGTGTGTGTGCGTGTTTGTTTGGAGGGGGTTAGGGTCTGAGGCCTCTTCGCCTCAGAGGCCTCGCAGGAACTCCTGGAGCTGCCGGACGATCTCCGTGTCCACCGTCTCCATCAGCACCCCGAAGGCCTGGTCCCCCATCAGCGCCTGCTGGGCCTTCAGCTTCTCGTAGACAAACTGCTGCAGGGACACGCTGTGCACCGGGTCCTCCAGGGCCAGCTGGGGCAGAAAGGAGAGGAGCGTTAATGGCAGACACAGCTTTAGATATTACTAGCAAACTAAAAGCAACTGAGCCACTGGGATCGGAACAGCACAACAATGATCCGTAACTGTGCATTGACTTCAATGCACAGTTACGGATCATTGTTGTGCTGTTCTACAGCACGCATGTAGAACTAACACCGAAAACAAACATGACAAAAGTCCATTCCCTGCCCTTATCCTGTGCAATTTAGAGCATCATCGATCGACTGCGTCACATCAAATGCAAAACTGCTTTGGGCATCGGGCGGACGCAGACGGCGGTAAATGGGTGAGCCATTGGTGAGTCATCCTAGGGGAGGAACAAGCAGCGGCTGACGAAGGTATTTGCTTTGTCCTTCATATTCTGCAGAGTGAAAATGATCGGTTCAACTACACAATAACTACAACCAACAACTGCAATGATTTCCAATAGGCCAAACTCGCTGCCTCAGATCTGTGACTGTGTGCCATTCACTGTGTATGCAGATGCATCTTTTGTGTGTGTTTGTGTGTGTGTGTGTGTGTGTGTGTGTGTGTGTGTGTGTGTGTGTGTGTGTGTGTGTGTGTGTGTGTGTGTGTGTGTGCGCGCGAGCGAGTGTGTGTGTGCGTGCATGCACCGTTCACTGGGAATGCAGACGTATCTTTTGTGTGTGTGTGACCCGTTTACTGGGTATGCAGATGTATGTGGTGTGTGTGTGTGTGTGTGTGTTATTCACTGTGGATGCAGACGTGTGTGTGTGTGTGTATGGATGTGTTTTATTTGTGGACTGTGGGTGGGTGTACAGTCACCATTGGGATTTGGACAGCCTGCTGGCATCTCAAGCTTGCCTTCATTCTTTTGTAGTTTAATTAATGTCATTATCAAAGTGTGCTCACAATGCCTCCGCCTTTGGAAATCACGACTTCCTCAAATGATTTGGCCCACACACACATACATGCAGACTTGTGCTCCGTGTGCAAACGCACACGCCGGCACACTCACAGACACACACACACACACACACACACACACACACACAGAAAGTTGAGATAACCAAAAATAACGAAGAATCCTAAATGAGAGACAGATTACAGAGAGAGATTTTGATTTATGACCAATCAGTGGAGCGGTACTCGCTATGCTAATTGACTCCTGGTCATTAGGGAGCAATCAGACCCCTATGAGGTAATTGATGAGTGTGTTTTAACACACAGGAACAACCTGCCATCTGATGGGAAACATCAACACTCGTTCACAGACGTGACTGGATGCCTCGCCGTCTTTTTCATGAAGGAAATATTATCTGATGTATGTACACACTCCCACTTGTTTGACTGAATCAGCGTATGTATCCTTTATAGGTGTATGATGGAGACAGAGACAGAAGGAGAGGTGTGTGTGTGTGTGTGTGTGTGTGTGTGTGTGTGTGTGTGTGTGTGTGTGTGAGTGTGTATGTGTGTGTTGCGGCAGCACATCAAGGGGGTAGCTTAGTTTCCTAATCACCCGTGATCCTACTTAAAAGGCAAGTTTGCTGGAAGAAATATTAATGAACGCCAAGGCAAACCCATTCAATAAGACAAAATTGGTCTTACGTATTTAGGAACACGAGAAATTGCCAAATAAGGAAAATTTCTTGTTACACCTTCATCTGAGAATAATATAAACCCAATTAACAGGACGTTGATACAGCCTTAGTAATGTGCCATGGGGGAGGAAAAGGTTTTAGGGTCATAAAGGAGTGTGTGTGAGTGTGCGTGCGTGCAAGGGATAAAGTGTGTTTGTGTGTGTGTAGGAGTGTCAGTGTGAGTGTGTGTGTGTACGAAAGTGTGTGTGTGTGTGTCTCCACAAGTGTGCAAACAAACACAACAACACTGTGTATTAAAATGGAACAAATAAGAGCAGCAGATGAAGCAGAGAGATAAGAATGGGAGGGGGGGGGGGGGGAGAGAGAGAGAATCAGGGACAGATAAATAAACGTGGGAGTTGGAAAGGCTTTGGAGAGAAAATGACAGAGAACAGAGATAAGGCGCGATATGCCCGAGACCTGCTGTGTCGTGAGAGCATAAAAGCAGGCTTGAATAGGGCCATATACACTATATTGCCAAAAGTATTGGGACACCCCTCCAAATCACTGAATTCAGGTGTTCCAAACACTTCAATGGCCACAGGTGTATAAAATCAAGCACCTAGGCATGCAGACTGCTTCTACAAACATTTGTGAAAGAATGGGTCACTCTCAGGAGCTCAGTGAATTCAAGCGTGGTACCCTGATAGGTTGCCACCTGTGCAATAAATCCATTCATGAAATTTTCTCACTACTAAATATTCCACGGTCAACTGTTAGTGGTATTATAACAAAGTGGAAGCAATTGGGAACAACAGAAACTCAGCCACGAAGTGGTAGGCCACGTAAAATCACAGAGCGGGGTCAACGCATGCTGAGGTGCACAGTGAGCAGAAGTTGCCAACCTTCTGCAGTCAATAGCTACAGACCTCCAAACTTCGTGTGGCCTTCAGATTAGCTCAAGAACAATGCGTAGAGAGCTTCATGGAATGGGTTTCCATGGCCGAGCACTGCATCCAAGCCTTACATTACCAAGTGCAATGCAAAGCGTCTGATGCAGTGGTGTAAAGCACACCGCCACTGGACACTAGAGCAGTGGAGACGTGTTCTCTGGAGTGACGAATCACGCTTCTCTGTCTGGCAATCCGATGGACGAGTCTGGGTTTGGCGGTTGCCAGGAGAACGGTACTTGCCTGACTGCATTGTGCCAAGTGTAAAGTTTGGTGGAGGGGGGATTTTGGTGTGGGGTTGTTTTCCAGGGGTTGGGCTTGGCCCCTTAGTTTCAGTGAAAGGAACTGTTAATGCTTCAGCATTCCAAGACATTTTGGACAATTTCTTGCTCCCAACCTTGTGGGAACAGTTTGGGGATGGCCCCTTCCTGTTCCAAAATGACTGCGCACCAGTGCACAAAGCAAGGTCCTTAAAGACATGGATGAGCGAGTTTGGTGTGGAGGAACTTGACTGGCCTGCACAGAGTCCTGACCTCAACCCGATAGAACACCTTTGGGATGAATTAGAGTGGAGACTGCGAGCCAGGCCTTCTCGTCCAACATCTGTGCCTGACCTCACAAATGTGCTTCAAGAAGAATGGTAAAAAAAATTCCCATAAACACACTCCTCAACCTTGTGGAAAGCCTTCCCAGAAGAGTTGAAGCTGTTATAGCTGCAAAGGGTGGGCAGACTCCATATTAAACCCTACGGATTAAGAATGGGATGTCATTAACCTTCATGTGCATGTAAAGGCAGGCGTCCCAAAACTTTTGCCAATATAGTGTATATATATATATAAATATATATATAAAAAGAACGATTCCATATTCAAGCGGTACAAGGTTTTTCAGTCGGCCAGCCATGGCAGCCGAAAGACAGGCTGCTCCGATCCCTACTCCCATGACCTCAGCCACAGCAGTCCCTTATCTCAACCTAACAATCCCCAACATAATGCCTCAAACGCTCTCCACGTGGCTAAAGCTCAACTGGGTTTCATCTCTTGAGAACCATTTCTGTCTAGTATTTTTTTTAAAGCACACACATGAATGAACAGCGCAAAGAGCATTAGAGTCAAGGAGTACCGGAAAGAAGAGATGTATGAAGGGAGAACTTGAGAGAGACAGACACAGGGAGACTGTGGAAGGGAGAGGGGCATAGAAGACAGCTTCAGACTGGTCCAGACTTCTCTGGTCAGAAGTAGGGATATAGGTTGCTGTCAGATGGGAATGAGACACTGAGAAATGACAGGGCGCGTTAAAGCCGATCTACAGCACCACCTTCTCCCAACTACCGTTGACCTTTCTCTTCCAGAATAAACAGAACCGAGTCCCATGCTGCTACTGTAACAACCTCAGTGGGGCTCAACTTCCTCCAAAGCCATGGAGTCATACGATGGTCTGCCACCCCACAACCCGAGTTGGGGGGGGGGGGGGGGGGGGGGGGGGAGGCAGAGAGATGATGCCCTCAACCCAGCTGTGCACCATCAAGAACTCCATGGACACACATGCATGCACGCACGCAGGCAGGCACACACATACAGCAGAGAAGAAAAGTAAAAATTACCAGGAGTGCCACCGCTGCTCTTGCGGCTGGGATTGAACATGGAAAGGGGTCTCTAGGATCGTCTCTATCACACACTCTATCAGACACATTTATATGCGGTCTCATCCCTTCAGCACAGCCAGCAACCTAACTGAATGGCCCACTCTAGTGCATGTAAGGAGACTAATAAAAATAAAAGCACGGAGTACATGCACGTTGAAAGAGTTACACATTAAATATTTACAACATGATTTGCACTTTTAAATAGCAATATATTAAAATATATATAACAATTTTCATATCTATATATATCTTATGTGTTAAGGCTTAAGGTGTTGGTTAATCCCCCGTTTCAGCTGGAATTGGAACAGTTTGAGATTAAAGGAAATGTGTTTTGGGCTGAGAGTTCTAGAAAGGAGGCGGGCGTGTTTTTCCCATGGTTACAACCCACAGCAACTTTACTTTACGGTTATGATGAGCAATGTTGTATAAGAAATATGCCACACACCGTGGCAGTATACTAAAAGTGTCCTAGAAGCTTAACCCTTTCTCGGACGCAAACATTTAAATAAACCGCTGCCTAGAATGAGCTCCACACATCCACACACACCATGGCGTTATACTATAAGTGTCAGGGAAGCTTAACCCTCGCTCGGACGTGGCCATCAACATCAACTACTGCACAGATGGAGCACCACACATCCACACACACCTCGCCACTGGTGTCCCTTCTTCGTGATGTTGAAGAGTATACTAAAAGGCACTTTGACGTCACGAAAAAGAGCACAGCCGGCATTCGGAACAGGGTGGAACGTTCACAAACAGTTTGGCAGATACTGGCAAAAACATAGGATTTTCCTCCTGTTTTCTCTAAATAACGTTAAGTCTTATTTAGGTCTCTGTGACAAAATGGCATAGATTACCATGTTGACGATCAAATAAGGAATATAACCACGTTTATACAGTTTCAATAAACTGGTTCGGGTTCACTACCCCTTAAAAGGCTTCACACTGGATCTACAGTGACCTATATTTATTAAATGGCGGTGTATGAAATCTGACAGGTCCTTGCTAACTCAACTTAATGATCTGTCTCATTGGATTACTGTGATCGATGGGTCTTCACGCCACGTTTGAGCACAGCAGCCCCCACCACAGTATGATAACGCACACAGGCACACACACGCGTGCACACACAGGTTGAGCCATGATTTGATATGTTGGGAGGCGGTGCCGTGATTGATGAGGAGAGGGTCCGTATGCTGCAGAGCTGCGAGATGGAGCTCGGTCAGGGGATAACTCTCCAGGAGGTGGTTAATCACATTAGTCTGTTTACGACACAACATCCATGGGCCCAGTCGGCCCCGCGCGTGATACAGGCAGGCTTCCACAGCAAAAGCTTGAATTCTTTCAAATCCCCATCGGTTGCAGCACATCTTACATGAATGCTTGAGGTGTGGTCTGACACATTGATAGCATGAAATAATAATGTATGACTACTTTTTCATCTGAAAATGCTACAGTTTAAAAAAGATTTCAGTTGAAAGCACATTTTGCCACCACATGTACTGCCCTCGTCAACTGAAAGGGGACGGGGGGCATCACTTTTATTTTTGCCCCCCGGGCAGCAGCAGCATGACTAAGCAGCAATTTCTTTTTTAAGTGTCCAGACGCCAAGGAGGCGCCAGCAGGCGGTAGGTTGATATTCCGGGATGAATTAGGAGATATGAGGTGTGTGTGGTGGTGGTGGGAGGAGGGACACATTAAAATCAAAGGTCAGGGAACACTTCCTAGTGATGCTCAGCACCAGCTAAAAGAGGATCAGGAGTGAGTGAGTCAGATGGCTACTGTATGTTTTTTTTCTAAGGGACACTGTTGCTAGTACTGATTTTATTAGCTTCTTTTCATTTGTTCGTTTCCATGTACATGTATGTCCGGGGAAATTTGGTCTAAATTATTAAAAGGTTTGACCAATTATCACAATTATTGAATTTGACTCTTCAGTTTTCTTGTGCATTGAATTTGTGCGTGAGTTATTGAACATGACTCCTTAAATTGGGCTTTATGAATACAACCATCCTCTCAACTGTATTAATCCAAAATCCATCCCTACGGCACTTTGCGGCGTCTTATTGTGCCATGCTGTGACGCATCTCTCCATGCCATTTCCCCCACTTTACCAGCTCATTAAGCCATTTATGAATCAATCTCACAACTCTTTGCCAAAGCACCACCCATCCGGGAGAGACCAACCAAGAAACTAAATTCACCAGAGCGACAGCCAGACATGCCTAATTTGGCAGCCAGAAGGAGAAGATGAATGTGATGCTGCATATCTTGCCACAAACACAGCTCCCACGGCCTCACACATGCCGGTGTGTTCTCTGAAATGCATCTATTTTTCATCTCTGCTGCTTGTTGTTGGGTGATGGCTCATTCTGCGCATGTTGGTCCAGGCCAGCACGGGTCAGGTTAAAGCGAGCCATGGCCAGCGGGGGTGTTAGGAAATTAGGGCTTTGACTGGCAAATGGAATGGCTGAGGAACTGAAGGAGGGGGAGTGTATATATATATATATATATATATATATATATATATATATATATACAACTCAGACAAAGATAAGAGAGGCAATGGAGAGGGATAGAGGGAGAGAAGGAGCGAGATAGGAGTACAGAGGAAATGAAGGGAGGGGAACTTTGGCCCATGGGGATATGTGGGTGAATCTGGCTCAGATGCAGCAACCTGCTGAGAAGAAAGGGAGATGAAAAGAGTGAGAGAGCAAGAGAACGAGAGAGACAGAGAGAGAAAGAGATAGTGAGACCGAGAGCGAGAGAGAGAGAGAGAGAGAGAGAGAGAGAGAGAGAGAGAGAGAGAGAGAGAGAGAGAGAGAGAGAGAGCGAGAGAGAGAGAGAAAGCGAAGGTGAAGAGAACAGTGTTGGAAGGCATGATGATAGGCTCGGTGTGCTACAGGCCGGATCTTCCTGCCAGAGCTCAGCACTGGGAGGTTGGGGAGGTGCAGATGAGAGCAATGGCGGGTTGAAAAGAAGGGAGACAGGTTGACGATAAAATGAAGGGATTGAGGGCATGTGGCATGCCCCCACCTTGCTGTGGCTTGGTGATAAAGACCCAGCGGCCACTTCCAGGTGTACAGGGAGAAGAAGGGATGAAAGTAAGGAGGAAAGAGTGGAGGAAAACAGCAGTGGTTGAAAGGCTTGTGAGTGAGGGGCAAGTCACCATGACGTCCTTCCCATAGCTAATGGGGCAATGGGAGTGGGAAATAAGAGATCTTCAGCAGGGTGGATCTCGAGGGTGAACATTCAGAAGAAAATGTATGCGATTGCAATCTGAGCCAGTAAGCATGTTCATATGCTAACATGCTCTATAGCAGTGTTTTTCAACCTGTGGTACTATTCATGAGACAAATTCACATTAACAGAACAAATGATATAGATAATTGCAAATAAATATATAATAAATATATAATAAATATTGTTTGGTAAATATAGTCTTATGGCTTGTTATTATATCAAAAGTTGTGTCGCTTTGTGCAATCCATCATATGTTTTCTGTACGTTGCTGACTATGTCTTTCCACTGTTTCCTGCTGGCCATGGCCTCCTTGCAGTAATAATTGTGTATAAAGGGGGCGCTGGCACGCATATTGGGTGATCTCTGATCTGTTTACTCATCACCATCATTGTAAAGCGAGGGGGTCAAGCAAATGGTCTAGATGACAATCTAGTGATACACCTAAAGTCAAAGGTTGGGAACCACTTTGCTATAGCATAACCGTGTGGTGGATCTGTCTACCTCTATATGCTCACATCTCGACACCTCACTGTTTGAGGGAGAGACTTGACAAAAACCAGGCGGTATAATAAGTTGTTGGATAACAATGAGGGCTGTAGTCAACCAAAGAAAATCGTGGTTGACTGAAATTCGACCAACGACCATCGACCAATCGATAGGTTGATGGGGGATTTTTTTTTATCTGCCGTTATCTCTGGATGAACTTAATCAGAACCAGTGCACTCTACTCTACCTGGTAGCCTTAATGTCATGTAAGCGCTGTTTGGAGGAAGTCAGTGGGTCCGAGTACGACTCGGTTACGGCAGAGCTTCAATGTAAAGCGGGTCACACCAGACGAGCCACGGAGCGCCCCGCCGGATATCGTCACGTAGTAGAAAGACAACACGTCGGAAGATTAGATTCTAGGTTTTGTTCTGTGTTTAATATAATGGGTCCCAAATGGGTGACGCTGCGATACGTGCCAAGGTGCTGAGTCTGACACGTTCATACTCCAAGCCTATCAGGCGTTAAACACGAAAGTTAAAACGGAGCATCGCAGACAACATGAAAGAAAATTACTTATGCCTACCGTTTTAAGAATGCCAACACACTTTTTTTGTCTTCCTTTTCAACCAAATGCTGCCACACCAATGACTTATTTGACATGATGTAAATAGTTTGTAGCCGAGTAAATGCTCAGTAAGTAGACCTCCTGTCTTTTAGTCTATTAAACCATACGATTATTATAACAGAAACTACGGAGCCTTTGAATACAGTTTTTATTCATAATTAATGTTATTTCTAACACAACTATAGCCTATCACTAAAAAATAAAATACATTGGTCTGCATATTTCCCTCCTGCCTCCGAGGGACATATAAAAGTTACTTCATTTGGTGTTACTTTCCTTATAAAAGTAACACCAGTGATTGTCCGACCAATGAGAATTTGGTCCAACAAGTGCATATTGACCAACCGACCGACCAGAGGACCAGAGGTTGACAGGCTGACAGGCGTAACAATACTGTGTTGCTGTTGCTGCACCAATTCCATTCAAAATCAGTCGAAAAAGCCAATTGTCGGAAAGACATGTGGGACAGAGTGTGTTAAAAAAAGGTTTGATAAGTGTAAGAAGAACCACAGACACTATGAAAAAAGTGAGAGCGGCACAGTAATGCGTGGCTTTCACAAGCTGTGACCTTGTTGGCCTGCTGCGCTCAGGTGTGTACTACATCTCGTACGACCCCTAATCCTATTAAAGCAGCATCCTGCAGATAACAGCACTGTGTGCAGATACGCTAACCCACTTAAGAGGACACTGACTGATGTGTACCATTAAAAAACATTAAACCGTTAAATGCTGGTATAGGATCCTCTTAATTATATTTATTTACTTTGTTGGAAATCAATGACCCACGCAGTGAAATGTATTTAGAAAAGCAAGCCAGGTTTTAAACAGTTTCCTTGCGCATGTGGAAGGGGATAATGCAGTTTTAAAGATAAGCGTGAGGCTGGCATTAAGCAAAGGAAAGTGAAGCCATGATAAGATAAAAATATAGTTTAGGTTTGTCCAAAAGACAGAGGGGTCATGGCACAATATTTTCTACTATGCAATAAAACGTATATTCTATTCAAGGCAGCTACAGTATATCTATATAAACTTGAATTGTGTGCATTTGGATTTCTGGAGATATCCTAATTCAAGGAACGCTTGGATTAAGCCGAGTATATATTTACTTTCATAAATAGCCATTCTCTGCTTGATGGTGCTCTGACTGCTATATTATTTTGAAAACATTTTTGTCTAATTGGTGCTGCTGTGTGGGCTCAGTAGACTTAATCAAACTGTACATTTTCGTAGTGGTGTTAGTAGACTTAATATGCTTGCACATTATGCATTTTTTTGTTTGCATTTTGACTTGTGAAGATATTCCACTTCAAGGACTGCTTGGATTAGGCTGCGTATATTTACTTTCTTAAGTAGGAATCTCTCCTTGACGGTGCACTGTCTGGGTTGAACACTTTTTGTCTAATTGTGTGCTGCTCTAGTGGTGTTAGTAGACATAATCTAATTGTACATTGTTGTCGTGGTGATCTTAGACTTGATATGATTGTAGAATGTTATTGTGGTGTAAGTAGACTGTAATCTAGTGTAGTAACCTGCTCTGCTTCGGTTTATTGGATTTAACCACATTTATTATTAAATTGTCAGGTGTCAGGTAACTGTTCTTATATTCCACCATATTCTGGTGAAGGGTTCCGCAAGCTAGGATTACTTGTACAAAGAGTTGTGGTGAGCTAATCTTATAATCAGTGTAGGGTTAAGAGTCTTTATTTTTAACACAGTTTATGATACATTTTAGGAATTTACCCTAACTTTAAGAAATCACCCATCTTCTCTGATTGAGATGTGAACCTTTTCTTGATTTGTTGAGCTATCAGTTGAAACGAGTATCTAGTACTAGGATGTCACCATTAGGGTCAATTAACTACTAAATAACTGGGGGTTTAGTTAACTTAGCACTTCTGTAGCCAAATGAGAAATCAGCACTTGTTTTTAAAGTAACCCTTTGTTTGAAGCGGCATGGTTCTGTGACAGCCTCATTATACGAAGACTCAGGCATACAAGGCAAATGAGTGTTTCACAGAAGTCCTTCGTGGGAAAATAAGTGGGATACTAATTTTACTGAAGTATCTTTCACTTTGATATTTTTTCTACTTTGATATGTGTATACTCTAGAATCCGGTACGTCAGTCTTCTCGTAGATACTTTAGACCACATACCCGCTCACGACATCACTGTAATTTTTACAATCTTATCTACCCCTCCCACTCCACTCACAACCAACACCCTGTCACAGGGGAACTGTGGTACTGCCAGTCAGCTACCCGCAAGACTGAGCTCATCTCCGGCTACGCCTCCTGATGATCCCTGGACTTCGTTGCTGTCACTGAGACTTGGATCACACCAGACAACACCCCTGCAGCCCTCTCTTCAGCCTACTCCTTCACCCACACACCTAGCCTGCAGGAAAAGGGGGGCAGGCACTGGTCCAAACGGAAATCATCCCTCTGCCCCCTTCTACACTTCACTCCTTTTGAATTTCACGCTGTGTCTGTAACTTACCCGGTGAAATTAAACATCACTGTCTACCGCCCACCAGGTCCTCTCGAGGAAATGGACTGTGTCCTATCAAACATCCCTGAAGATGGCCCCCCGCTGGTACTTCTCTCTACTACTCTTCTCTCTACTTTGTCCTCTTCTCTGGACTCTGTCCTCTCACCTATTGGCAGCCTCGCCCGACCCCTCCAGCTCTGTGGTTGTCAGACTCGATGCTTAATGACAGAACCCCCCTACAAATCCAAGCACCCTGACAACCCTCTTGCCTACCATTCTCTCTCTTCTTGTTCTGCCTCATCTGCAGCTAAAAGCACTTTCATTCAATCTTCCTTTTCCAACCCCCAAACAACCTTTTTCCATCTTCTCTACCGTGCTTGATCCCTTCACTCCCCCACCTCCCTACTACCAAGCCATTTTGTGAACTACTTTGTAAAAAAAATTTATGACATATGCTCCTCATTTTCTCAACCACCTGCTGACATCACCTTTCCTATATCCAGCTTTTCATCTCCAACTCAAACTTCCTTTTCACCACTCTTTTCCAATGAGGTACTACCCTATGTCACTTCCAACCGACCAACCACCTCTCACATTCAGTCTATTGCTCGCAACCCCCTTCTTTTCCTCACCAATCTCATCCAGAGTTGCGAGCCAGAGCCAGCAAGGACTTGTCTGCTGGCCTAGAGATTGTCAGAATCATACAATTATATTTTTATAATTAGGTATTCACAGAGTATCTGTGGATACCTATTTTATTTGTACTGGATATTATCATTATTATTTTTTACGCTTATAGCTCATCCCCTTATTGCAACGTTGTCGAGAAATTTGCAAATATCTCGACGACATATGTATACCGGTCTCCAAGACCTCAAAAAAGTTTGGGGGAGCTATAATTTTCATTCAAACACTCAGACATTTTTGGAAAAACTTCAAAAATCGTCTTAAAATTAACCACAGCCTCAAATGACCCACAATTTCGTACACGTGCTCTATGGACATCTCTGATAAAAATGTATTTGGCGAAAAATAATAAGAAGGGATGGCCGACTTATGCGAAAATAGTTTTTTTGCAATATTCACTCAATCGCAATTCCACTTCACAATGCACCAGGACCTCAAAACTACAGCACCCTTAAGAGGTACACAACGTTTTGGGTTGATATCTCCAAAAATGACTTCACAGTGTCAATTGAATAAATGCTAGGCCAAGTGCTAGTGCTCAAAATAACCGCTAATGCTCTAAAATGCATATAAATGGCATTTGCTGTTGAGCCGTGACTCGGATTCACTCAGAATCTCTTCGGGACACTTATGTCAATGCCCCCTACTGACGTGTCATTGCATATTGTCGGAAAAGGGTGGTCGCTGGGGTAGGGCAATCGCAGGGGAGCAGTCCTAGTTTTATATATTTTTTCATCATTAATGCTATATATTAAGTTCATTGCTACTCTCTCCCCCGGTTGCACTGCTTCCAGTGCAGCTCATGTCAATTAGAGCTTTTATCCTATCAGATTGTGCACCTGTGCTTTTTTGGGTGAAAAATCCCTGATGCCTGATGCAAATGGGGACGATGTTGTTGATTGTCATATTCTTTAACCAAGCAGATTGAGTTTGCCATGTTGGGCGTATTCTTTGACACGCCAGAGCCTTCTAGCTTGCCTAGCCCCTAGGTCTGCAATTATCGTGATCGGAGGGCGTTAGCTACATCGCATTACGTTTGTTTCGTTAACATGATCACGCCAGGAATGTTTATTTCTTCTGGTCATGTTCTTGGCAGTAGCTGAACAAACAGAACATGATTTAGCACCTTCAGATTGCTTTTCTTTTCTGTGCAGTAACTCTGACAGTAAGACAGAGTTACAGCCTCTACCAAGAACCATAAAATCATGAACATAAGTCACCATCAATATATAAAAACTTTTTTAAATACAAACAGACGTTTGCTTTACAGATGTATTATATGTAAAACAACTGCATTTTAGTTTTAAACACTATATGTTAAGTGTCCCTGTATTAGATACAGTAATTGCATCATTTGGATGTAGGCAATCATGTCACTTCATCTTTAGATTCATCTTATTATCCTCATCCTCTATAAACATTGGATTTGTATCAAGTGTTACTTAATCCTGATCTGCGCCCTAACTCTGCTCATTGCATTCAGCCAAGATCCCCCTTTAGTCATTGTCATTCTGTTGGAGCTGTCCATAAGCTATCTGCCATCTACCACACCGTTTAAAACGCAATAAAGCCACAAACATCTTTACCCAACAATGCAATCCTCAAATAAAACAGAAAAAAATATATATTTTGATGAAGAATAAAAGGTAAACCCACTATCTCCCTCGCTGTGGATATAAGACAGTCAAGTTACCAAGATGTTATTCCTCACCTATTCCACCGGTCTGCTTAGAGAAAGTAGACACAACTGGGCAGTACAATTTCAATACAAATCACAACTGATAAGGCAACTTTCATGAATGCTGTATTTTGGCAAGGTCACCGGTTTGTTTTGAACAAATATTGTCATCTGCTTCTTAAAGACACGGCTCCTTATAGATAAAACTCTAAATTAAATTAATATAACACCCAAAAGTGGTTTGCACATTGGACTGCACCATGAACGACCCAATTAACGTTGCAATGTTCTTCCAATACCACCCAAAATATTGGCTCCCCACCCATCAATCACTTTCCAACATCATGACACATTCTCCCAATGTGCCGTGCTGCTACGCTGGGATGGGCTTCTGGAATGCCCCCTTCTTTCAAATTGCAAACACTTAACCAGGAGCATCCCAGAACTCCCCAGAACTGAACAGAGCCAGTTAGACAGCCATGGGAATAGAAGAAAAATCGAGCAACAGAACGAACGCACACAGAGAAAGAGACAGAGAGAGATAAGATGAGAGAACTGTCCTCTCCAAGGAAAAGGTGGTAACCTCATCTGTTGAAGAAATTAATTCACAGTTGGATAGAAAAAGATTAGGAGCATAAAGACATGGCATGGGAAAAAAAATTATACAAAAATAAGCAGTCCTGATGTGCTTTTAATTCTCCTCCCTCTTTCGCTCTCTATCGAGTAACTAATTCCTTGTCTTTCGACTAGGAGTGATTATTATGGCACTGATTGCAAGCCATTTCCTCATCAAATGAAGCAGCACAAATTATAATAGCCAAATTACTGTTGGACTAAAGGGTAGAAATATAACAACATCCCAGCAGTTTGTGTGTTAGTAGTGCAAACACTACTGCTGCCTCGCACGAACGCAGCCACTACTGGGAACAGAAAATCACAGATCGTTAGATGAATCCCTATAAGTTAAATGTAGGCTACTGGACTATTTTTAAGTAGCCACACCAACCCTACATTATTCATAATTAGAAATGCATAAACAGCAAAACGGTTTAAAAGTTTAAATAAGATGCTTTAGGCCAGTGGTTCTCAACTGGTCTAGCCTTAGGACCCATATGTGTCATTAAGTAATGAGCCCAAAATAATTTGAATATGTATTAACCAATATTGCAGTATTCAACGATGTGTTAATGTACTGTTAAAACATAGAGCAAACAAAAAGCTGAAACAATTGAGGATACACTGATTGAACAAGTAGGCCATTGAAATGTGAATTAACAATGAAATATTAGTTTATACATGGGCTAATTTCTAAAGATTAAGGTGAAGCATATGCCCTGCAACCCAATCAAAACACCCACCAGTTGAGAATCAATGCTATAGGCAAGTTAACAACAATCAAGCATTAAAACAGGTATACATTTTAAAAGGTAAAAATACTATACTAAACATTGAGCTCATTGGACGTTTCATTTCATTGGACTTGGCAGTGGCACTCATACTGAGCCAGCGAGGCGTGAAAGGGATGACCTTTAAGGACATTACTATGCCATCAAGTGGTTTAGAAACAAAACAACAGAAGGTAAATGGAGGATGCTGCCAAGCCATCTGCTCTTTCTGCCGTAATGATGGGCTCATGAAACGTAAGTATATACACTGAAGGGGGGAGTATAAAGGCTACTTCATGCTCAAGTGAGTCAGAAGGGAAGAAAGATTTGCAATGAAATCACTAATCAATACGAACTCATGAGGATGTCTTTATTGGTACACATTAGAAAGTAAGTGTGTGTGTGTGTTAGAGCATAACCACTAGTTCTACAGTTACGATTGCCCTTTAAGATCAGGAGCAGGGGTCAAATGGTCAAAAGTAAAAGTCATTGTTTCATGATCGATCAGATTAAATCATTGATGAGGTCCATGATCAATAAAATCCTCATCTTGTCGCAATTATGATGACCTTGAGAAGGACTAAATACATGTGTTTATTGCGACTTGTATCCCTGCACTGTGCTGGTCAGATTGTGCAAACATTGTGCAAAACAAAACTTCGCTATAGCTTAAATAAATCATCCCGACGGTGCCAATTCGCTTGGAAAAGAGGGAGGCGGTTCCAAAAGAACAAGATGAGTTAAGGTCAAGAAGTGCTTGTAATTCACAGATTGCTGTGCCATCGTTGTCAGCACATTGGAGTGTCAGCGGACAGGGACACATGCTACCAGAGCCCTCAATTATCTAGCCCAGCCACAGCATCAAACCACTCGTGGATGGATACAAGGACCCGGAAGATAGGGTCGAAAACGCATGCAATTAAAGAAACCTACACACAAGTAAACAAGGAATAAGTAAGATTCATGTCTTACAGTCAAAATCAAGGATTTCCTCAATAACTAAGACATTATGGAACAGCGACTGGCATAGGGCCAGTCCAGGACAAGATTCACAGTATGACACGATAAAACTGTCCTTACACCTTTAACTCAATGAATTTATAATACATAAACCTGTGCAAGCTCTCTGATCACAGCCATTCCTCAGCTCAGCTCCATAAATCTAAAGAGGGATGTCTGTAACCTCAGATTTATTGTGTACTGTGTAAATGTTTTCATGTCCCTTGTCCACTAGACAAGGGACAAGAAAACCTAAAAACAGTGCCTGCATGAGCATACAAGTTTGTGCTGCAATCATTTTTTAATGACGAGTCTATGGAGATCACTCCAAACACAACATCGCTATCCATGGTTTGATTCCAGCATGTTGGATGCCAATTTAAAGCACATATAGCTTTTGAGTAAATAAGCAAACATAGCGTAATAGTTTATTGGTGATAAGAGGGAAAGCCATAGGGACAGTGTTGGAGCACTTTGAGAGCGGCGTTATTTTGGGATGCCCACAGCAGCAGGACATCAGCAAAAGTGTTAAAATCCAAACTGTGCTGTGCATCTCTTATACTTTCAACAGACAGTGAGGGATCCACTTTGACAGAGTAGAAAAAAACACTTCGGACCAACTAATTTGACCTAAGGAGGATGTGCCACTTTAATTACCCTCAATTATCTGAAAGGGCAGACTGACAACATTAGAGGCATTAACTAACTAACAAGAGTATGACCATTTTTGACACATCTTCCTTAGTTTTAACCACTTCTGGTTCTCCAACATCTTTGAATCTGGTTACAAACATGTGTGTTAAAGCAGTGCGTTACTAAACATTCAAATTAAGGACAAACAGACCAAGTGCCTTATTTATTGTGTAATACATAAGGTTTAATTAGTGCATGAATCAGCAGCAGAATGTTTGAGCGTTTGACAGTCAACAATACTACGGGCACTAGAACATACAGTATCTTCTCTAAAAGCTGGTACATCTATTAGCATTGTGTGATATTGACCCATCTCATGTCATTTTATTTGGATACAGACATTGTGATTTGTGCTGAAAGGTTGTGGTGTTTGAGCATTGTTTGAGTGTTAAGTCTCCTGCGGTAGCCCTCATGGCCTCATCCAATTGCCTAACCAAGCCAAACAAACCAGAATATTTTTGCCTGCCCTGGGAATACCTAATCTCAGAAGAAGAAAATGTTTGCCATTCAGCCATCTTGAGAGCATCTTGTGTGAGGTCACCCACATTTTGCCATCATCTCTCAATGGAGCCTCATTGGACGATTGCTAGAGTGTGGTGTAAACACACCCCACTGTTAATCTTGCCACACCGCAGTGTGACACATAATAAATGTAAAATGCAGAATGTGGAGCTGTTTGAATGACATTTCAGGAGACAGCACTTCATTTTATCATGTCCAACGTCATAACCTTCTCCCTTACTACCAGTTAGTATAGTGACTGGTAGTAAATGGCCCTAGACAAATGTGTGATTTAATACCATTTCCTTTTTACTACGCAAGGGTTTTATAATTATACAGAAAATACAAGCTTTTGTTTCCTTCCACATAAGAACACATGATATTGCTATGGCAGTTAACAGCACAATTCATTAATAAAAAATGTAAGAAATGAGCTAGCCCTCCTAAGTTGAATAGATCACTGAAAAAAAAAATCAAAGACAACCAGTATTGTAATACATGATGATAGATGCAAGTCATCACGACAATGGATCCAATATCTTTTTATACGTCAATGATGTATTTTGACAAATGTTGTGTTTTCTAGAACTCCTGAGAACAGCTATTGTTTTTGACAATTGCAATTGTTACCATCCATAATGTTCCACATTGATCAAAACACCAAATTTGACTGATGGGTGGGTTTCTCATCCTCATGAGAACATCCCGAATGTTCACATTTTGTTTCTTGCTGCAGAACGGTCTGGCCTCGATCCAGTTGAAAGCCTTTCCCCCCCAAAAAATATAAATGCAATGAGTGCTACAGTCTGCCAAACAATTTGCGGAGCATTCAAAACAGTTACTATTTGAAATATACTGAATAACGGTATTAAAATGAAAAGATTTTACGCAGCTTTTCTTAGATTTGTTTTTGCTGTAGTTGTTTTAACACTGTAAGGCCACGTCTATATGTGGAGATCAATTGCTGCCCAGCCAATGCCAGACTGATATTAATTGCTAAACACAAATGTGAATATACGGAGGGTCTCAAGAGGCTAGTTTCTCCTTAGTGTAGATGGCAATGTGTCAAATGTAGATGTTTGCAAATGTGTACTAAAGTTGGTAAGCGGCGATCCTTTCTCTTAGTTGTGCTCTCCATGTCTGCTTGTCTTATAACACCCCAAACCCCCAAGCTTTAACAGGTATCTGCCAATCTTCCATATGGAATGGAAATTGCATCTAGATACAGATCTCTGCAGAGAACCTTTTTGACCCTCCAGAATGTTCATAAGGGCATTGACATGATTTTCTGGGAATCCAAGCAGGCAACCAATTCTGGGATATTGATTTCTTTTGGACCCATGCGAGTTTGAGTGCAGTCATCTTGGTTACAGGTAGAAAGCTAATCTTCCTATCAATGCATCACATCCATAATTCTGAACTACATTCACACCTGAGGCATGCTGCAAACACACATTCCGTCCAGTACGTTCTGGAGAATTTAGAGAGCAAACTGGATGGAGAGGGAAGAACTCATATATGAGTAATTTGCTTGAATCAATAAATAAATATAAAATAAAATGACTGAGCAATTATCTGTACAATAGGAGGTCAAGAAGACCACGTCTCTTGGCATCAGATACTCGCATTATAAACTGTTAAATGCAGCTTTGCAGCATTGTTTTACTGCTAGATATTCTTCTGGGAGTCCTGAATAAAAATAAAAATAAACTTTGACCACTGTTTGGAATGCTATGTGGGATACCTGATGCATTCAGTCCCTGGTCTTCAGTCCCTAATGGAGATGCAGTCTATGCTATCCAGTTCAACCACCCTGATTCACCGGGTAAAGCAGGGCACCAGCGGGGAAACTGCCACTGCCAACATGAACGTGTCTGCAACAGACCGGCTTCAGGGCCCATTTGTTTTTAGTTTGTTAGGGTGGTACTGCACACAATTAAAACTACCGATGAGACTGTTGAATTGATGTTGAGGAAATCAAGTAGTTGGCTAGACATTTTAATATTTCTAATTAGGAAAGTTGGATCTATTATCTGATATCTATATCAATATTTATATTCAAGAAATGTGTGTTGATCAGATGTGTTTGGCCCACAGAAGAGATCTGTGTGATGACAACATTGGCCTTTGAACAGCATGCTTGGACCTGGATTGTCAGGAAAGACTTTTCCATGAACAATAAAATGCATGCATACCTGTATATTTGTATGTTCCTTAAAACCATAAGAGTGTACATGTTAAGTAACATCAAAAGGGAACTTCTTGTTGTCCTTACATACCCTTTTTCCTTGGGCTCACTGACAGATACACATTGATTGCAAATTTGCAATACCGGATGTGTGTTATTTTAAGGGCCAAACATGAAAGTTCAACTGACCTTGCACCAACGGACACACGCTGGCAGCCTGGTCCTCGATAATAGTGGGTCGGTTTATAACCAATTCCCAGCTGAAACTACAGTTACGTGGATGCCATGGTGTAAACAACATTTCTCTAACCCGCTGTGGAACCTGGATCTCAGTTTGTGCTCTGTCAATCAATCAAAGGAAGCGCTTTGATCCATCAATCAACCTGCCTAGAGCAAAGAGCAATCCATCAGTCACTGCATCTCTGCAGTGATGCATTTTGAATGTGGCCAGCTGGGTGACGAGATTGATGCATGTAACAAATAAGTCATGTGATTCAGCAAGGTTTAACCTCACTGTGTTGAGCTGAGCCACAAAGGTCACAGTCGGCGCTTGGTAGTGAAAATGAAGCCTTTTTAGGTACCAACCGAAACACGTCAAAACTGGACCAAGATGTGGTGGTACCCATGGTCAGTTGTTAGCGACACAAACCGGTATAGACAGTTTTTTGTGTTTGTTGTGAAAAATAAAAGCAAGGTACCGAAAATAAAGTATTGACTTGATATTGAACCAAAACCATGTAAATGGTTTTAAACCATACCCAGCCCAAACCGCAGTAGGGTAGACTCCCATACAGGGGTGAGTGGCTTTAGAACCATGGTTGAGAAATGTTTACGGTCGTGTACCCCTCCAGACATTCAAACTCCAGCCGGGGCCACATGCCCAGAACTCAGCGTAGGTGTCTGAACAAGCTTAGAGTCAACTCCCATAATTCACCAAACATGGTACTAGAAAAGCCCATAATTACCTCGATTTCTCAATGAAATGATTGCTCATTCAGAATCATGAGTGTTTGTTCCATTCATTTATAACTCAAAGGGAAAGTAAAAAAATAAAAGGCGAAAAACTCGATAGAGCCGATAACATTTAGAAAACTGGTTGCAACTGCAAATTGCGTATTAATGTTGGCCTGTTCAACTGCAATGTACTGCAAACAAACATAGCCCAGAGTCAGGCGAATGCCATCCCAAACCTCGAGCACCACACCATTAAGGGTGGACTGGCATATCCCCGACCTGTCTGTTATTCCCATTATCTGTCTACTCAAAAGTGCCTTTATCATAGTCTTTTACATGCAATAGGACTATGTCTCTCTGCCTTTCGTTCACAGTGTCACAATATCACACTGACTTCAACACTGTGAATGGGTAGTGTCTAGGGTGCGTGGATACATGCATATTATTACCTCCTTTTATAGATCTGGAGTTCTGACTGGAAACCCGAATAAGTATGTTTCTAAGGCAAATTTATTTGCGTAGCACTGTTTATTTATCCGGCCCCAGCTCTAGCACCAGGGGCAGCACTCTCAAATGTTGTTCATCATGGTCAGTTACTCGACAACTCATTAAATATTGTTAAATATTAAATGTTATTTTGCTGAACACTATAATTTGCATGGTTTATTTCCGGCATTGAGGCATCGCTTATGGTAAAAAACAAAAAAAGAACACGAAACGGTAGCAAAGGCAAAAATGAAATGTGTACACGTCGTTAATGACGCATTGCACAACAATTGGAGCAAACTATCGTTTTAGTACTCCCTGTAGTGGTATTACATATAATGTATTAACCTCTCTTAAACTCTTGTTGAGACATGTGTCTGTGTGTGACTTTGCTAAGATGTCTCCACTGAGTGTCCCACTCTCATTAGTACTGTATAGAAGCTGATAAGAGGAGACTATACAGTTCCCAACGCTTATGATCCCTGATTGAGTGTTAAATCCATCACAGGTATTCCACCAAAGTCAGAACGTGAAACAGCTGCATAAAGCATGGGCATAAAGGTATTTTGGAGAAAAAGAGAAAAGAAAACTATGAAAAAAGAAACAATTTATTTGCATACTCCAAGTGCCTGAGCACTTAATAAATAAATCAAGGAGAAAGGTTTCTGCATTGAGCACTGAAATACTCCACCACACCCCATTGGCCATAAAATCGTAAACAATTTCGGTGGTATCCTCCAGGACATGATTTCGTTTTTCACTTTGGCAACTCATTTCCATAGGCAAATTATTATTCATCAATTCAACGAAGTATGCAAAAAGAAAAGTCTGTTTTATAAGTCATTTTATATCAGAATATTATCAACCTTGTTTCTTCCTCTGAAAGGTTTTTGTGATGACCTTAATAAGTCACATGCAGGTTAACCTTTCCCTCCAACACATAAAAAACCTACAAAGTTGTGTCATGATCCAATATGTTCCCTATGGGGCAAAACACCTTCATCCTACAATTTGCACTAGGCTTAAATGACGTTTCAGTTTTAAATTGTTTTTCTTGGAAATGTCATATTGTGGAAGTAAGACATGCTCTGCAGGCAATTCTACGTTGACTTTAACCACACATGGTATGACATGCTATTTTATAGATCCAATTAATTAGCTAAATAGCTAAATAGGCTTCCACTGACGATCTAAATGAAACAATTTAAAAGAGGTTCGAGTTCACATTCAACTAAAATTGACTGCATAGATTTGCAGTGTTCTAAATAAGAATATGAACTTTTATGAACTTTGTATGAACCTTAAATGCCATCACTGTGTGTCTGAGATCAAGATGAGCAGGCGTGCTCAATTACAAGGAAAGTATGCCTCACATAGAGAAACAGTGTGGCTGTAAAATCATTGCACCATTTACTCTTGGCGTACAGAGGAAGACACAAAAATGAGTACAATAACGTAGAGGTGTCAGAGAAGCTTAACTGCAAACATAAAAACAATCAATACATATGCAATAAACAGAGGATTCAATCCTGACATTTGTTTTATGGAGAAGTTTAGTCCAGCGTCTCTGCTCACAAAACATCCCCAAGTGCTCCTTAATGTAGTAAGTGACATTTCCATCATAATACACTGACTATTATGTTTAACTTTGAAGGCATTTAAGGCAAACCAGAAAACAACAGGTACTTGAACATTTCCTGTGAGTATTCCCGGCAGGCTTTCAAATAATTAACTTGTATAGGCTTAGGAGGAGACCAAGGAGCCGAGAAGTTCCCCCTCAGTATGGGGCTCTATAATGACATGCTCAATGAAGCTTTTCTTGGCACCAAAGTTACTTATGGGATCTTCTGTAATACAGCATGGCTGATCCATGTGTTTAACCCGAGGCAATAGTACATGTAACACACTTTTATCACCTTCCCTCACTCTGAAGAAGGCTGTGATTCTATGTGAACTACATAGAGTAGTGAAAGACAGTAGAATTGGCTGATGCCTTGATCACGAGTGTTTCACACTGAATCATGTTACAAGGCCATGAATAAAGACATCTGATACAGATAATTATTGTTTAAATTGGATTGCAATATACATGCAGAATAAAAGTCTAGGAAGTGGCTACTTCTCACTTGAGAAACAACATGTTCATTAAAATAACAAACTAATGACCCTCTACAAATTATACTTTTAATGGCAATGTTCGCTATGAAATACAATTACCAAGGCAATGGTTTGCTGGGAGAACTTGCAGTTGACACAATATTTAACTACATATTGTGTAAACTGGCTTAACGTAATGTTGGCTAATGTAACACAAGACTGATGGACATATTTCGATGTGTAGGCGCTATGACAACAATGAAGTGCAGTGGGCAGTTTGTCTGCGTTCTGAGCGGGGAGGCAAAACCAAATCTCAAGTGGGCTGCGCAGTTTCAGGGTCTACAACACAAAGAGTCTGAGTCATCGGCATGTGGTACAGTACATGCAAATATAATTATACATTAATGTCATGGTCCTTGTTGGACAATGCTTGCTCGGAAAACAAAGCAGGAGAATTAAGCTGTGGAATACCTGAGCACGACCATCCTTCAGCGAGCTCTCCTAACAACTTATGATTACAGAGTGGCAAATCCCAAACAAGACAACTGTCAAACAATCGCTGGCGTTTGTGTGTGAGTGCCACAGAGCTAGCGGAAAGAAAGCAATCAGTGGGCACCGTGAAGCATTGGGGATACCTGCGCACCCACATAAACTCACCTGCCGTAAAGGCAGTCTTGATATCGAACCCATGGAGAGTGACGGACAGGAATGATGGATAGAGAGAAGGAAGCAGTGAAGCAACTGCTCAGGGCTCCTCAAGGGGAAAGGCATCCGCCTTGGATCCTTCGCCTGTGTTCTGTATCCGCCTCAGAGTGAGGGTTGATTGTCACCCGTTTGTTGTATTTGAATCCTCTTTGTTTTACAGAAATGCACTTTATGTTGTTCACTTTACTTACTTTGAATGAAAATAACCTCTCCTCGATGTACGAGTGTGTGCGCGTGCGTGCGTGCATGGGCAGGTTTAGAATATCGTTCCATATGAATGTGTGTTTGCACCCTTCTATCGTCTGTGTACAATATATATATGCAGTACGCATACACACGACTCATTAAATTGTGAAATGTCAATTGCACAGAAACTGTAGACTGCCATGGACCCAAGTATGAGAATTGTTAAGTTGAGGTCATACTCAACTTAAATGAACTGGTCGCCATGATAGCCTTCTTTAAAAAGACAAATGTGCCCTTATATATTATTTATATATGTTTTAGATTCATGATAATATTTGCATCTAGATTTCTATGATTGGTATGAGATTTCAGTTCAGATGACCCACAGGATCTAAAAAAGGAATATAAGATATCTAAAAGTAGGGAGAAACCAAGCGGTTCTACACCACAGAGGACAGAGATCCCTGACCCTACGGCGAAACCAAGTGTTACCACATAGGGGAATACATACATTCATTACACGCATGGGCGGGCGCACACACGCAGAAACTATACTACAGGATTTTCATTCTAATCTTTCAAGGGTGTGTGGGCTGGATTAATTAGGCTACATATGATCAAACCCTTGTCATTTTCTACCTCCACTGAGGCCCAGAGAGGAGTTAAACATACAGGCTAGTGTAAGATTAGCTTCTTATTTCTTTAATCAAAGATATCCCCAAAGTGTAAAAACTCCTCAGTTTGAGTCGAGAAAATTGCAGGCAACAAAAAGGACGCTCCTTTACACTCTATTATACTGAAGCATAAAGTTGCTGTGATGGGCACAAGGTGAGGACTTGAAAAGGATGCCAAAAGAACAGCACTAACTGCTCTCTTTGCATCTACGACTCTCGGATCCAATATAACACTTGACAAAGTTAACACGTCTTTAAACAGTACTGCAAAGTAATAGGATTCTGGACTGAGAACACAGCCTGGTTGTGAATATGAGCCCCATCATTTCGTCCTCTACAAGAGACAGATTTATGGGCTTCTTAAAAACCATAAACCAAGTCCATCAATGTTTTGATACAATCTGTTATCCTCCATCATCTGTTGCGGGTAGACTCCCCTTCATTTCATCTTCAACCCTGGCTGCGGACCGACTCGTCCTTCTGTGCCACGAGTGACCTGCCTTCATCCCTTTTCTGCTCCATCCATCCATTTGTCACCAACACCACCCTATCCATACTGGTTGAGAGCAGACAATGCTGCACTCAGGAGGATGCCCAAGAATTTAGCTCAAACATGATTCCAGTCTACTCAGTCTCACTACTGGACAAAGTCTCTAGTAAGAGAAACTAGAAGAATAAAATAGGTGCTGGAAGAATGAGAAAGGACGCACACAAAGTACACACAATCGTGCACCAACGAGGAGAATAACAGGAGAGAGACAGGGTGAGGTAATTTTCCATTTATCCCTCTGTTCATCTTTTATTCAGAATGGTAGGCACCCACAGAGGAACCAGCAAATCTCCTCATCCGACAAGACAAAACAGCCCAATTACAGAGGCGTCATCTACGGCTACAGAGACAGCACACAGTGCCCGTGGCACAATGAAAGACATCACGAGTGATGAAGAACAGGGACGGGATGGAGCAAGACGACATGAGGCGCCAGAAGATTTAGAGTGGATGGGAAGGAGGGAGCTGATAGAGGTTGGAGGAAAAAGAAAAAAGGAACAGAAGGTGTAAAGTTGCGTTTGAGGGAAAAGGCAACAGAGCAATGCGCAAATGCTTGCAATTTGCCGCAGTCCCAGTTGCCAAACAGCTACGTCCATGCAACATTTTCTATACTCCGGGTCTATAATCTGGTCCCAGTGGTTATCACATCCATTTCTACGAGCCACGTTCACAAACTTACTAAGCGTATTAAGGCCTGGTTCATGTTCAGCCATCAAATAACTATTAACCACGAGGAATGCAGTAAACCCTGCATTACTTCCTCAAAGACTTTGCAAAAGTTTTGTAGTAATGTCCCTGATTTATTCTTAATACAAAACTATACACCATTGTGCAGACAGATGATTCATCTAGTATTATAATGGCTACAGCTGAGCTATAGGCAGGATCTTTATAAACTGTTTCAATAATAAAAGTCTTTGTGCAGGCTAATACCAGGGCAAGGATGATTCTCTCCCAGCGTGAAAATGGGCTGGACTTACATTGTTTATCTCAGCCAGACAGCCACATAGTACCCATCTATTCAAAACCAATGCCTAGATGCTACTGCGACAGAGGGACTCATGGCCGTTCTGGGGGTATTTAGGAAGGAGCAAAGTTAAATGGATTTAATGAAGTGTTGCACTTAACAGGGTTCAGCTGGAGGACAACGATGATCCACATCTCTGGAAAGGTTAAAGATGTATTGGCTAAATAAATCCCTTCCGCGTTTTTTTTTTAACACTTGCCCCACACTGGGTCCGATTATTGAATGATGGGCCAGATGAGGTACAGACCCATATAGTTCATGACGGCATGAGAACATAGCGTCAATGACGGTACCAGGGAGATGTGGTTAGGTGTGTGGTTGTTTGCATCTAACCTACTGCTCTCCTGGAAACTTTGTGTTTTAATGGGATAGCTATGCATCGACGGTTCATGTAAATCCTGAGCTAAGGATTAAAAGTTTGGGTTGTGGAATTTGCCTAAAAACAAGATCACTTATTGGTCATTGTTCATATCAACTCCATCAATCCTAAAGACGAGGAAAATCATTTTTTTGTGTTAGATATGGCACACAATTAAACTAACAGCCGCTCAGGCTATGTTTATGATGATACATTAATGTCCTTTTGTTTACATCCGTACCCTCATCAATCTGTTTTCTGTTCTATGGAATAACAGCAGGTGATGAGAGCATAAAAGTGGAGTGTGGAGTGTGTGTGGTTGATTAGACTGGGTGAGGCTGCACACCTGTTGTGCATTGAGTAATCAATGCACGCAGGTTAAACCAGCCATCACCACACAAACTCCACAATAAGCTACTCACAAATGATCTGACAACACTACAAGCCAAAGACAAAAAGCATGTTTACACCTGTTTTCCCTAGAAGAATGTTTCTATATAAAAAATTGATTATTGGTGTGAAATGCCTTCAAACAGCTGGTGTCATTAGTAGCCTACGGTGTCTTCTAAGCAAGCTAGAATACTTCTGATATAAGAATATGCTAAAGGGTGTAGTTCAAGGCAAAAAGACAAGGGAAGCATAACAAAGACTACAAGTCATAAATATGAAGTTATTTGTACAAAAGGCTTTGTAAAAACGTTTCATCTGCCATTAATTATAATACTTTTTTCAAAAAACGTGTCTGCATTTTCTGTGATAAATAACATTCTGTGTCAGAGTAGATGCAAAGCAAAAATGCGTAACTATTCATCAAGAGACCACAGCAAAACAAACAGTTCCCTCTTACACACGCATAACAGATAAAAGTGAGAAACGGATGCCAACATTGTAGTCAAAGATGACAAAGATGCCTTTCCTTGTTTACCCTAAAAAAGAAGGCACTTGGATACTTATGAACTATCCACACACACACACACACACACACACACACACACACACACACACACACACACACACACACACACACACACACACACACACACACACACACACACACACACACACACACACACACACACACACACACACAACAAGGTGGCTGTGGATGACACAGTGCAGAGTTTCTCCTTCTACCCTCTCCCTTGGTCAAAAAGTCAGCTCAGTCCAGGATCTGGGCTGAGGTGATAAGTGCTTTGGGGAGGATACGACCAAGCTTACACACGAACAAAAGCGTGTGTGTACATGGGTGAATGCGTGTGTGTGTGTGTGCGAAAAAACCACTTAAAATAACTATCATTAAAAAAAAGGGGCAAAGTCTACGATTCAACGTTGACACTGAAGCACATTTTCTATATCTAATTATGCCCAAACATAGACGACAGTGCCAAAGTAATACAATGTAGTAGGCTTAATACGATTATCTGCTGTGTCATCACGATTCCAGTAGAAGCCAATTAACAGTTCAATTAGAGGCGCCTTCTGCACCCGCACTGTGACTACCATGTGGAAATACTACAACAGCATCAGATTAGTTCTTGATAGCTCTGGCCTACAGCCTTACAGAGAACAAATGTGTGTGTGTGTGTGTGTGTGTGTGTGTGTGTGTGTGTGTGTGTGTGTGTGAGAGAGAGAGTGAGTGAGTAAGAGAAAGAGTGTGTGTGTGAGAATCATTTGTCGTTATAAAGAAGGAGGGAAATGGGTTTATGTGATGAAAAAAAGATATACATGAATGTGATGAATGAAAAGGAAGAGTGTGTGAGGGAGGTCGCAAGACGAGAGTTAGAAGAGCAGAGATCGAAGATGCAACAAAAAAGGGGTCATTAGAAGTGATAAAGATAAGATGGAGGGAAATGGGGAGGAAGAGAGAGAGATGGAGAGTGAGCAAGAGATGGGTAAATAGAGACAGTGTGATACAGACACAAAGAGAGAAGTTTTATGTCAAAACTAGCATGCTGTGGACCCTACTTTTCAAGAGCTCACACTGTACCTGTAATTCAGTCCTGGAGTCACTAGCCTTTAAACACAGGCTAAAGCCAAGAATATTTATTGTAGTGTAATGACAGTCACGATGAATGCCCATGGGTAGTAGTCGGAAAATAACACAATTATAATAAAAGACAAGAAAATATAAAATGGTATTTATAAAAAAAATTATATATAAGAAATACCGGTGACATCTATAATCGGATGTGTGCGCTAGTGTTTTTCACGGGATGCGTTTGTTTTACTCACAAGTTTCTTCCTCTTGTCCTGCTCAATGGGTGGCTCCTCATCGTCACTTAGTTTGGGCTCCTCAAAATTGCTCATCAGCATGCAGCTGCAGACACAGAAATATTCCACTCAATATTAATATCCCCAGCAGCCACAGTAAGACACCGCTTCAGTCAAGGCAGGACACACACACACACACACACACTATTCAGACGGTCGCACAGACATTCACATTCAACTGTCTCCCTCTTTCATCATTAGTCACTCTCCCTCTCTCTCTCACACACACACACACACACACACGCAAGCAAATGATAAATTGCTAATATTCCGGACGCTATTCTTTGTAGATCTGCAAGATTTCCAGAGCGGCTCATCTGCATTCAGGGGAACCCACCGAGCTAAACCTTTGTGCCGTGACCTCGCCTCTGTCTTTAGTCCTTGGCGACACACTGCCTCTACGTTACGTGACCCATAACCTGCAGGAAATCTGACGAGAATGTAGAAATGTGCATATAAAATGGACGCACTATATGTGCACAAACATACCTATATGCACAAACACGCTAGGGGCTGCTTAGATCAGGTCTATATTAGTCATATCCTTCTTTACCATGGATGGTAAAGAGTGAATAATGAGAATTCATGTGTAAAAATTTTAATTAGGGAGAATAGGCTCCCATGAGCTGTGTGTGTGTGTGTGTGTGTGTGTGTGTGTGTGTTAAAGATTGCATACATTAACATGTAGTTGCATGATTCACCCCGTCAGCACAAACCTTACTGGCATCTACATTTAAACTAATGAGTTATTTTGTAATATCGAACATGTTTTTGAAACAATTACTTAATTAACACCATAATTTATTTAAAAATAGCTATGAAATTAATGTATATTATCTATACACTACTGCCATAGTATTTTGCAATGCGTGTGAAACGCTCTATGAAAACTTTATCAACACGTAGGAACAGGCAGCATACAAATGGAACAGAATTAACATGTCTACATGATAACAGAATATTGGCCAAAAGGGATTTCTATAATAACATTAAAGTGCAATATGAAAAGGCTTGCCAACCGTCATGCTCCATTATTGCATGTGCTAATGGCCGCTGACAAACACTTAAATGATGACACTGCACCGAGAAGATTCCAATATAAATCCATTCTGAAATGCAGCAGGAAAATGATAACTGTTTTGAGTGTGTTCCTCTGTGAGAATACCCATTTCCAAGCCTCACCCAAAATGCTGCATTTCCGTATGAATATAGGAATATTAATTTAGAAACAGCCCAGTAAACACAAATTAATGCCCAGGACACGTCACGACTAACGCACATGGTCCAAGCAGTCATTTGTTCCCTTTTAATATTTGAACGTTAAAATGCATTTAAAACATTAGCCTTTAATGCCAGGATTGTTCTTTGCATATTGATGGAAAAGGATAATGTTCTTCTTCGACTTATTGAGCACTTATTTAGTAAAGTTATGTCACATCCTCTGCAAGGTCTAAACCGTGGTTCTGCACAACTGAGGCATTGTGGTCTGTTTCCATGTAAAAAAAAAAAAGTATTGAAATGAATGATGAAAATGGAAATCAACGGCAGAAAAAGTAAAGTGTCTATAATATACAGACTTCAGATGATATTCGGAAAGTGGAAGAAAAGCATTGGGGGAATACACAGCCAGAAGACAGCATAGGATAACACTGTATTTGTCATTTAAGAAACATTGTGCTCACCAAAAACAGAGTGCGAAGAATCAGGGTAGACTAGACGCAAAAGTGTAGCAAGAGAATGAGCAAATTCTTTCTGGGCTATTTCACAGGTTATTACCCCTTCTTGATCGGAAGAGCCAGCCCAAAAGTGTCTGTCTCTTGTCAGAGTCCCCCACTCCAATCTTCCCCTTTTTGTAAACCGTCCTTGGCAAATAGTTTATGTACCTTTGTGTAAATCAATTTATTTTTCAACCTTGGTTTAGTGGATGTCCGATTTTTTTCCAATCCAAGGTGTGCCATAATGACCCAAATATTTCCCGCTGTCCAAAGCAAACACTCCCAACTTCTTCAATCATAGCAAACATGCCGTGTCCAAAAAACAACAACATTGACCATTCTATTGTTTCTGTGTGAAATATCAAGGTCATCGTATTTGTTTTTCCGTGCGTCATTTCTCATGCGTTTTCCTATTAAAATCAGCAGGGAGTATGTCTTGGCAGAGAAGACATAGTAGATGACAAAGTAGTGGACCTACTCTCTGGAGGTGCCCGTGTCAGAGTCCTCGGTCATCACATCGTGCAGAGCCTCTACGCAGATGTTGACGATGCCACAGAACTTGTCCTGGATCACACTGAAACAAAAGAAAAAAACAGGACGTTTTTCATAAACCAAACTGCACTGGTCCTGCTTTTTAATGTGAGATTGTACTAATAGCAGAGAGAAATAGTCAATTCAACACAGAGGGTTTGTTATATTCTCGATGTGTGTGCAAATATGTGCAAATTGAGATATGTACCATTTGGGAAAAACAAACAAATCAATCATCAGATTACACAAAAGGTGTCATCTTTGTAGTACCAATATCATTACTAGTTTTGTATTATTACTACAGATATTCATGCTAGATAGATGAATAAAACCTCATGAGACCATCCTGATATTGCGAGTTCACATTCTGAGAGAGGGAGTTTGAGTTCATGACAAACAAGGTCTGCTGGATTAAAAACAACAACGGGGGTCCTAAGGAAAGTGTAGCAATCAAAACAGTTTGGTAAATGTATCCGAAATAGACTTAATAACTATGTTAAAAGATGAACAGAAATCTGCTAGGACGGCTTATCCCAGATAATACGTTTTTGCTTTACTTCCAACCGGATTCCACAAGAGCCGAGAGAGCATGGACGTAAGGCTGCGGCCATATTTCGCAATTGCGACTCAGCCAAAGCAAGACTGATATCCATTGCAAAACACAACGTGAATATCAGGATGGTCTCACAAACTAGGATACAACAACAGCAACCACAATCACAATGTGCTGCCCCCATACACTGAGTCAGCTGATGTCGCTCTGAGTTATGGCAATTCACAAACACATCTGGTTGTTCCAATCTTTTGGGCAAAGACTTTTATTTTCAGACTTAAAGGTTTATCTCTGGACATATATGCCCTTAAAACGCTAATTGGTGCCTGTAGGCAAATTGCACGCAAATGATGCATTATTTTAGTCCGACTTTGAAGCGAGACATGAAGTGAGTCTGACAATAATAATGAAAGAGAAAGTAGAGCGATATCAAAACAAAAAGGAGAAAAGGGAAATATGTGTGGGAGTGGGAATTGATGCTTCAAAGGTTCTGTCAGCCTCATAAGTATCAGGCTGGGGACGTTAACCTCGGGCTACGCTGCTTACTGCTTACACGTGGACAACGAAAGAGAAAATAGGAATAAGAAATAAAATAAATCCAAGCATGCAAAGAGACTCATGCGAACAAATGGCGAACCCTTTTTCATCAACATATATTTTAGGTGAATATTAAGCATTTTCTTAAAGGACGTTTCCTATTCCTATATCTTCTTAATCACCATCTGCTTCGCTATGGTAACGATGCTTTATTACCATACCTGTTGGTAAAATAGGTGTCCCTTTAAATCCTATCTACTCTGCCTGCTCGCTTGATCACCAGTTATGTCCCATTACCCCTTGATAATGGAACGGCAACTTAGCATAGAGAACAGACTTTAGCTTTTAGGGGAGAGAGGATTGGATTCACAAAGCTATTATGTAGAGCATTACTTGGAAACTGTTGAACCACACATGATTGTTTACCAACACCAGCGTTGTAGTTCAAGGTTAAGTAACTTACAAAGGTGATCCATTTGCGTCCAGTCACACCATGCGAGACAGTACTATTATCCTCAAAACACCAGCAATCGTTACATGCTGTTGACCTCACATTTGTACTTTTCGATTACGTTTGGATCGTGTTCAATTACTTTTCTAATGGTTGCTTAGCGTTCCGTGTTTGTGCTCATAATGCAAAGCAACAACGCAAACAGGATCTTCATCAAATGGACCACAGAAATGCAATTATAATTGTTTTATAATCAGGATAAATTACAATGACTGTCCACCATGAATCAAAACAAGGCCAAGGAGTGCAGGTTGTTCTAACGGGGATTGGTGTGAAGCTTAGTTGCAGCAGTCTCACAAATCAGACTTAAATATATACAGACTCAAATCGGGGTTAAAACAGGGCGTTTTACTTTCTTTCTTCATATTTGTTTCAACCAATCACGTTGCTGGAGGCGGGTGTGTGTGCATGGATGGCAAACACAAACTCAGCAAGCAATAGTTAACTGTATAAAATTGTCTGTAAGGATTTCAAATCAACACAGTGTAGTCTGGCCACTGCAGAAATACATGTATTAAAATATTTAGACATGCACAACACAAATAGTGTTTTCTTCGGTAGAATATCTCTAATGAAACAGGAAGGAAGGCGTAACTCCGCCCGTCTCGGCCCAGGCTCTGTGCCATCTCTACCCAGAAGTTCTGCTGTAACATAGTCGGAGTGCTGGATCTGAGATTAGGTTGCAGGCAATGTGAAATTGTCCAGAGACACATGGCTACCCCCGCTTGGACTGAGGCCTTGACTGACATCCTTTTTGACTGATATCTTTTTTGAAATTTTGAAATAGTATTTGGAAAGTTGGAAAAAAGTCTCGATGAAATACAACCAGCTACTGATGAAAATGTAAAATGTAAATCAGACCGTTTAAAGACTAAATCATCGCTTCAGAAAGGTTTTGAGAGATTGAAAGGTAGGATAATCCTGAGTAAATATAGGCTAATGTGACTTTGAGAGTATTAGGTAGTGCTCAAGTGATCAGATGTTATCCCTTTAGAGAAACTCTGTGATCCACTGTTGATTAAAGTGTGGCTATGTGCAATGGACATTCTTGCCAGCTCTATTGTTATTATCTTATTATTATATAGAAGGAAAAAAAATAAGTACAGCTTAGTTCAGGATGAAGTACAACAAGAAAAGCAAAAATAACAGCTAGAATCTAGTTAATTGAAAGAAATTATCTTTAAGATTCATTATTATTTTTATATGAATTACTTTAATTTAGTGGCAGTAATAGGATTTGTTAGTATCCTAAACAATTACTGACCAGATTATAAATCCTCATCAATTTACTAACACTAATTTACCAACCAGTGCACTGCCAATTGGATATGTGGTGGACACAGCTTAAATGTTCCCTTCATTTTGCACGCATCGTAATGAATAAAAACATCTGTAATCCATTCATCTTCCCAGGGAGATAGATGACATTATCTATGTTAGATTGTAGCTGCTGTATACTCATTTAGGAACATTAAGGAAGCTGGTTAATTTGCAAGCAAAAATTACTTGCACAACTAACACATCCGTGCACACAAATTGGGAGCACTTTTAGTGCAGTCACGCACAGCATTTCTCTGCTCGCGAGAGCAATAACAAAGCCAGTGAGGAAAAAATGATTATTGAGCGCGCACATAAACTGACGCAACTGACGCAACTGATGCCCCCTTGTGCACAAATGCTGTCTTTTCTCTCGTGCTTGCGAAGTGTTTTCCTGCTCGCTCTGGTATTTGTCTGCACGCGCGGTGGTTATCCTGTGCGTTTAAACCAAAAGCGAAGCGAATATTCTACCCGCGTGCGCGAGTACACAAGCTTTAATCTGTAACTTCAAAACACTCGCGCGAGAAACCGAAGGAGGGGCTCTTGTGAACGCCAACGTTTTATTTCATGTAGGCTACGCCGTCTAGGCTTCGCCTTATGGGCTTGTCCCGTGCGTGCACACGTGTGCACTGAACATTTCTCAGCAATGCACCAATCAACGTGGGCACTGCTAACACGTCCCACGACACGGTGTATGTAACACGGCGTAAGCTGTGTTCGTCTCTCTTTTTTCTTTCAGCATTTGCACTAACTAAAATCGGAATTAACATGATGACTTCATGCAGTAGCGTTGTGGCGGAGCCAGCGGAGGTACGGCCCTTTTCAGGGCCTCTCTGTTCCTCTTGCCCGGCTATCCTCTCTCCGGACGACGGGCACGTTATGTGCTTCCGTTGCCTCGGTGCGGAGCACGCCATGGCAGCCTTTTCGGGCTCCGGTTCCTGCGCCGCCTGTACCGCCTTACCTCAAGAGGTGCTCCTCTCGAGGCGCCTGTTCTTTTCCCCGTCGGTGGAGCTTGCGGACGCCGTCGATATTTTCGATGCCGTGGCGGCACCGGGGGAGGACGAGGACTACGACCTCGACGTGGACTCCGCGTCGGGGACTTCTTCACGGCCTTCTGGGGTTTTGCCCCGCAGAAGCTGCACCGTTTCGCCGACCTGTTCGGCAAAATCATGGGCGAGGCAGCGGCCATCAAGGGCATCGCCATGCCACCTCCACCGCCCTCCCCGGAACTGGACGATATGCAGGGGGACTATTTTAGACCTCCTTCGTCGACCAGACGGCCTACCCTATCCCCTCTGTTCCCACCCGTCCAGCGGTATCTTACCGCGGCGGCTGGGGACCCGTCCTCCCTTAAAGCCCCGGTGAAGGCGTTCACCGATTTCACCAGGGTGGAGGGGTGGTCCGCCACACAGGCGAGGGGGATACCTCGCCTGGAGCCTCCTTTAGCAGCGCCTCTCTGTCCGGGCGCCGGATGGCGTTCGCAGGGGGTCCCTCCCCTCCCTTTCGAAGTAGGCCCCCCTTGGTTCACACGCAGTGTGAAGGCGGTAGGGGCCGAGGAACACAGCACATTCCTGGACAGCGTTCCTCAGCTGGATGCTCGCCCTCTCTTTCTGAGTGCCATGCGTGTTGGCGAGAGCGATGCGTTTTACCCACGTGGTTGGACAACACGTTGAGGTGGGGCCACCCCATACAGTTCAAGCACCGTCCCCCACCCTTTATGGGGGTGGTGGAGACAAGGCTGCAGGATCCAGCGGCGAGAACGGCTCTGGCAGCGGAGGTGGTCCGTCTCTTGGGGAAGGGGGCTGTCTCTGTTGTTCCCCAAGGGAAGGGTTAGCAAAGGGAAAGACACCACAGAGCTCCATGATGAAAAGTGGCTGTGTGAGCTGGCATTTCTGTGTGATATAACGAACCATCTCAATGCGCTAAACCTCCAGCTTCAGGATCACACAGCACGGGACCGTGTGATCACAGACATGCATGCTGCACTGTGAGCTTTTAAAGCCAAGCTGCGTCTGTGGGAGATGCATATGTTGCAAGGAAACTTGGGTCACTTTCTGTGCTGCCTGTTGATGACGCACAAGGTTTCTGCCACTATTTTTCCAAGTGCACATTTTGCTGAAAAACGGGGTATACTTAGTACCGAGTTCACACGGCGATTTGCCGACTTTGAAACTCAGAAAACTAAGTTTGAACTTCTCAGTAATCCGTTTGCGGTTGATGTGGAAAAGGCACCTATGAACTTCCAAATGGAGCTGCTCGACCTCCAATGTAGTGACACACTTAAGGCAAAGTATGACTCTGTGGGCGCTGCACAGTTCCCACATTTCATCCCTGAAACGATGCCACAACTCCGCCTAAAAGCTGCTCAAATCCTATGCATGTTTGGTAGCACATACCTGTACCTGTGTGAGCAACTTTTCTCTGTGATGAAGATGAACAAAACATCACACAGGAGTCGTCTCAGTGACGGACACCTTCACTCCATCCTGAGAATTGCCACAGCTCAGAGCCTGACTCCAGAACATTGATGAACTTGCAGCTAAGAAAAGATACCCATCTGGCTTGGACTAATGTGCATCAGAGCAAAATGTACTGTACTGTAATCACAAGGAATACTGTTAATAGTTATGTCTGAAATATTTGCTCATTTTCAATAAAATAAGTTATTATAACTTATTATTACTACCAAAAACATTTTCATTAGAAATGACTCAGTGGAAAACTCCTGACAGAGAGGAACACAAAAAAATAATGCCACTAAAATTTGATCTCATTACATTGTTAAATATGTAAGCTTGGTTTGTTCTGAATTCTCTAAGGTGCTTTTGGTGAAGTTAATTTGTGATAATACATCTGAAAAAACATGTTCTTATTTTCAATAAATATCGACTCCGTTTGGCCCACGACTTGGACCCAGTTTTTATTTTTGGCCCCTTCTGTGATTGAGTTTGACACCACTGCTCTAACCTATCACATTTAGATGTTGATGTATCTGATTCCTGAGAAATAGCGCTGGAAACCCCTCATGTAGAGACCTTTAACATTTTTCTATTTTGTTTTTACCATTATATATAAATACAGATATACAAATACAGCGACAGTGCTGATTCATAAGAGTTCATTAGACGATCGCTGTCTTATCATTACACTAAATAACTATGTTATATTAGCTACAACGAGGCAATACAGTATTTATTTCCTGATCAGCATTTGTAACGTTTTTATTTCTGGTAGGTTGACATTCTACTACAAGTACTGCTAATCTTTAAGGCTGGCTATGGTTCACTGCGCCTGATGATCCTGCTTTTATTCATGACATGCATAGTAATATGTTTTGTTGAATCCTTTCGAGTTGGATCGTTCATTTACACACGCTTAAATCGAAGAACGAAAGAACAAAATGAACGATCCACTCGCAGATATGGATCATACGTACCAGATCGTATAAATAATGTGTGTCATATATGGTAGTCTAATGCGCTTGCGCATATACTGGGTGATATACGGTAACACAGTGAAGACAGGGGGGATACGTTAAAAGGAGTTTAAAGTAGACACGATATAGCCAACATTCTCATTTTCATAATCAATCACCATAATAAGGATTATTTTGGCACATGAAGAAACAATGTGTCTGAGGTGTCTAAATGTGTGTCTACTTTAGTACACATATTTAAAAATGCATAGAAAAGGGGTGACTATAAAGTGATGAGCATGCCAAAACCAAGAACGAAATGAACGATCCACTCTCAGATACGGATCATACGTACCGGCGCATAGAAGTAATGCGCATGTGCAAATCTAAAAACAAATGAACGATCCACTCAGATACGAATCGTACGTACGGGATCGCACAAAAGATTTGTTCAAAAATAACGAATCGTTCATGAATTGCCCATCACTAGCAGGAAAACACTTTGGGAGCACACGAGCAAAGGCAGCATTTGTGCGCACCAGGGAGTCAGTTTTGTGCTGCTTGACTTTATGTGTGCGCTCATTGCTTGATTTTCTCCTCACAGGCTATATTATTGTCTTCGCGTGCAGAGAAATACTGCGCAATAGTGTAGTAAAAGTGCTCGCAATGATATTTCTTGTGGACAGATGTGTTAGTTGTGCACGCGTGCAAAGTAATTTTTGCTCGCGATTTTTGGCCGTGAAAGCACAAACGATTGGAGAACAAATCGAGTTAAATCTCAAACAACCAGGCATACCAAATGAGACAAATGGATATTTTGAACTGCTACAGAAATAACAAATACACTATTAAATAAATTTGGGATTGTTTCCATGCCTAAAGGCTCAATTTAGCTATAAAATAGCTGTAACTGTTTTATTATATATTTGTTTTGATAACATAACAATGACCATGGCAAATAATGAGCAAAATTATCTTCCCAAACACAAAGTGGCAGGCTCTTTAAGTATCTAAATGATCATACAAGAGTTCTGCATTACTTCACAACATCGTTAGGTGATCTTTTTAGTCTATATTTCACACTAAATACATTCTTTTGCATCCTATGTGCACTACCAAAAAGTAATTTTGTGCTAGTACATAATTTTTTATTTCCTGACAATGTACTCCTTATTGGATATGCATCTAGAGGAAATGTATGTCCAGGGCGATTAATCAAGTTCATTGATTTTTTTTTAAATCATCATACAATACTATTGATAATTTATTTCAACACATGCATCATCGTTTTGTTATATATTGTATAATGCTAATCCAATGAAAAGTCGATTAAGGTCTCAGAATTTTCCCTGAATAGTATTTGTTTTTTCCTGTAACTAAATGTGCATACAGTATACACTGTTTCCAAGCCTTGGAAAATCTTCCATCTTCCTCCAGTATGTGTTGTGATTGGGTGTGGCAAAAATTGAGTTGACAGCTTCATCACGCAGGTTGGTGCTGTGCGGCTAAAGAAATAAGGACAACGATTTTACACTTGTCTATGCCTATGATTACCAAAACTAGAAAGCATAAAACATTACTACCCAAAATCTTGATAAAAGTATTAATCTTCATGACACATCGAAGCACTTTTTCACCTCATCTAAACCCATTAAGTAGTTACTTTGAAAAAAACAATAATACATATAAAATCTCCCCCAGGTAAAAGTGTGAGTGAAGCAGTGCCGGTTATCTGGGAAAAAAAAATCCAGACACTCCTTGACAAAGAAAGGTGATGTACAGAGAGTTCTGAAGCATGGAGTGGGACACATAAGAGAGGGATTCTTTACCTGCAGGGTCGTCTCATTTCCTCTGTTCACTAGCTCCATAATAGAGCATCTGACAAGACAGGATATTTGGTAATTCCTTTCTTTTAAATTAAAGTCTGGATGCAATATATAGCCATGAAAAAAAAGCCCTCTGAAGTACAGGTTAAATGTAATGCCTTTCACTGCCTTCTTGATGTGATTTGCATTTATAGGCATCATCAACCAGATGATGCCTGACCCCTTGTGTGAGTAATAAGTAAAGTCATTGAGATTTAGGAGCAACTTTTAATTTCAAAGAAACAAAAAGTACAGCAATATGGTGTACAACATCCTGAATTTACAGCCTTGAGGATCTCTGCACTGGCCTCACTGAATATGTGTGTGTGTGTGTGTGTGTGTGTGTGTGTGTGTGTGTGTGTGTGTGTGTGTGTGTGTGTGTGTGTGTGTGTGTGTGTGTGTGTGTGTGTGTGTGTGTGGATGCGTTTTTCCATATACAGCCTTGTGTGTCCTCTCTGGCACAGAGTGTAGCCATGTTGATCTTTACAGATTCTGACGAGTATCCTTTCTACGCAATCAATCAACTGTACCGACACGGTTGTGTTCCTCGCCTTGTTTAGTGCACTCACATTTCAAGCCATGCTGTGAATATACTTTCAGGAAAGTACTCAATACAGCCGTGTTTTCAATAGATGCACCATACAAAAATATGTGAATAATATGGATGTAATTGGTACCCAAAACAAATTATGCATTACCGATTCAAATGCACTGAAGTAAATAGATGTACACACAAAAGCACAAACAGAGGACCATGAATGCAATGCAAAAACGAGACATAAAATAAGATAAAATGAGAAAGAGGGATAGAGCTAGATAGAAAGAGATTGTGTCGCATGCATTATGTGAAGTGATCCACAGGTTTGGGCATGTAAACTCAGGCAGGTGAATTTGAAGAAAAGCAATAAATACCGAGCCATAAATAAACGACATACATACAATCAGCCAACACCTATAACCACCGTGGCCATGCAAAGTGCTTCTAACAAGTGATGCGACACATTACTCCCCCCATTCACACCCACACACTCACAACAGCGCCGGGTGTCACTGATGTAAGGCAACAACCCTCTTGGCATAAGGAGTTAGCCAAATTGCCCAGGGACTCCTTGGCGCTCAACAACCCAGACCAGCAACCCCGCCTGGTTGATAAATGACCTCTTGTACCTCCTGAGCTGCCTCTGGCCGAAGTAAAAGAAAACGAAATAAAGACTAAGAAGTGATGGCTCTTACCATCATGGTCAATACATTGCCGTTCTCAGAACCTTAAAAGTAAAGCAAAGCTCCGTGGGATCACTATAAATGGATATGTTCTGTATGTGCGGTGATAGATGCATCTTGTGTGTCTGTACTGGAGAGAAAGCCGGTGCAGGCTATAAACTAGCAATATGTGGGTCAATGAGGGCCATTACTGGCATCTTTGTAGGTCTTTATGAAACATGGCTTTCCTCACAGTGATGTAAACGCTGCGTCGTTGATTTGCTCATTTAAAAGCGTGTGCATAAGGCCATCATGCTTCGATACATCTTACCGTTGTTGTGATATCCCAGTATATACACTTGTTAATGTGTAGTCTTTCACCAATGGATACACATCATCTACCTTCTCCTTTTTTCAGCCGTCAAAGTCTGCTCGATGCAACACAATTCCCTGGCACAAAGCCCATGGGGAGATTTGGAACAGAGTGGCAGACAGACGTTATGCCGTTGATTGACAAGATATTCTCACCTGTTTTCAGACGGGAGAAGGGAGAGCAGGGCCAGGGACGAAAGCTTCCTCCTTTCAGGCTGGGTGATGTTATCCATGCGGTCGACCCACATCTCTATCACATTGCCGAGCAACTGGTCAATCTGGCCATGAAGCAGGTAGGGGAAGAGTGAGGAAAGAGTGGCAAGGTGCATTGAAGGACATAGTGGATAAAGGAAAGAATGGAACAGAAAGATGGGGGAGAAGGCGGAGAAAGTGGAGAAGAATGAGTCAGGAGGAGAACAGAACAAAAATAAATGGATGACTGAAGGAGGCCTTTACTTGACATTTCAAATTGGGGTCAAGGCACTGTGACAAGGGTCAGTCTAATAGACTCCCATGCTTGTCAAGTTGTGTTTTGTTTCTCTCACTGCCTTAACCTCTGCTGTCACTGAACGAGCAGCCTAGCCCTTAGCTCGAGTTATTTTTCTAAATTATTTTGTTAATGACTCATTACAACGCATTACAAAAAAGAACGGGGTAGAAGATTCCTTCAAATGTGCAATTTCCTTTTTTGTTGCATTTCTCAATTTCATCGTACAATACCACAATGTTTGAGGGTTATTGTGGCTTTAACATAATAAATAAAAAGTCTGTTGATGCAGATCATTTGTTTGGAGCCGAGAGCCTCACCCCCTGGTTGCACTCAGAGGCCATCTGTGTGAGCAGAGAGGAGAAGAAACTGGAGTTCTGGAGCAGGACACGGCCTGTGATGCCTAGATAGGTCGACATCACCACGGGGTACCTCTGTTTGACATGGACATACACACGGCATTATAAGAACATACGGGCAAATACAATCTCTAACGTAAAAGCACGGCTCAGTAAAAATGACCATGACCAAAAATCATCATGCCATAAGCTTAGTCTTGATGAACTGGCAAAAAAATGCAGAACCTTTAAACAGCGGGAGAGGTGATTGCAGAAGCAGGACATAACTAAATATTCATGAACATGAATATTGACATGCCTCTGAACTTTTATTTCCTTGGGGAATCTGTTGTTTATGTGGCTTACGGAGTATCGACCGACAGAATGAGGAGCCAGAAGGCTTAAAGACTAGACCCACCTCTCCATCTACGACACCTCTGAGGACAGCTGGCAGCAGAGGCTGGAACATGTGGGCCCCCAGTATGGGGCTTACCTTCAGTGCTATCTCCACCACCTGCAAGAAGACAGCCAGGATGATGGATGAGATGAGAATCCGAGGAAGGAAGGTGGTTTGGGGGGGGGGGGGGGGGGGGGGGGGGGGGGCAGATGGAAGGATTGCATAACAGGGAAAAAAAGAAAAGTAACACATCGAAGGCGTCTCAACACAGCCGATAATAAAGGGGGTGGAGAAGAGCAGGTCACAAACGGTTACACACCCGACAGTGACTGTTCTTTTTTTAGTTTTTGTGTTTTTATTAAAAAGGTCATTCCTTAGGAGAAGCCAATTTATACTGCTAGACATCACAGTGTGTTGCTTTCAGATTAACAGCGGTGGGCTGCCGGGCTGGTCATTGTTAGCCTGTATTACTGCTAAACGGTATTAGTGATAAGAGGACAAGCCAGCCTGAGACACTGCGGGGTTTATTTTCCCTCAAATTATAACATTGTCTCGATTGTCATGAAAATACAATTGTATTTTAAAATATAATAAAAACATAATAACTAGGTGTTGACAGGACCGAGACCTTATGCTAATGTGGCAAAACACCAGTTGGTTCCCAAATACAGAAAGAATGCAAATTATGTTTTCATTCCATTGCAGTATGGCAGAGAAAAACTCTTGTCTTCTCCAATGCTCAAACATTTTCATTTTCCTTCCTTTGACATGAAGCATTTTACACATCATGGCTTCAAAGGCCATCTTTAATGTCATGGTCAGTGACTTAAATGACACAGCTGTGAGAGTGGGAAAAATGCGACAAAACAGAAAAAAAGCCAAGGTTGCAGAGAAGTGACATAAACTTCTTTGTGCAGAACTCTTGCAAGGGGCACATACTGATTACTTTCATCCTTTTGTCCTTTGGGTGCCCATGTGTGGTGAGCTGCCGTGCGTCTTGATGGATGTTAACCTAGGTATGCTAAGCTAGCGCTCCTCGTTTAACGAGAAAGGATTAAAAAGGAGCCAGATGTGTGGTAATGCTGATCTTAAGCTTTCCCAACTTAGTGTGCTAGCGCCTCACAATCCACATAACACACACACAAAATAACAAAAACAACACGACTTCACACAGCATTCAATGAGTGGACACCTTTTGGTGAGAATCTCACAACATCCTTAAACAGAGTGAATGATAAACTCAAGAAACAACCCTCCCTAGATAATTATATGATAGTCATAATAGTGTTGTGTGAAAACCGAGTGCAAAACAACTGAGATATTTAAAAAAACTCATAGAACCAGGCAAAAACCAAACAAATGTAAAAACTATACCAACGACAATCCATTCACTTTATGGTAGAATATTTTTGCTTCACTATGTAGAAGCCATTTAATGCAGAGTTACAACTAAGCAAATTGCAATTATGTAATGCATACACAATTAGTAACCCAGATCCTCTTGATATTTTTGACATGAATCAACTTTAAAACTGTTTTGACTCCCAAATATAAAGTACTAATAACATTTCACACCCATCCCTTTCAAGTTATCATCCTTCATGCTCTTACACCTCAGAAAATGATAATTACATTATGTTCCATGCCAACACAGCATAACCATATCAATAAACAACGGCAGAATTTTTCAGAGCAGCAAAGACCTGCAGCTAAATTAGTTATATACCTCCGGCCTCCTGCGTGACACCGCTAAGCTAAATCAAACAGGAGGGGAGCGGCGTTTATACTGTGCCTGTTCTGTCACCTAGTGAAGCATTGTCGGGCACACCGGCCTTGGCATTTTACATCACGGGAAATTAAGGCTCGCCAGTGGGGTGGAAATAACAGGCACTTTGCCTGGAACAGTATCCCCTACTGCAAATGAAAGGGGCCTATGCTTTATTATTAAAGTGATGAGGTTCAGCCAAAGATGATTTATTACTTTGGGGGGGGGGGGGGGGGGGGGGGGGGGAGTGATGAGTGATGAGTGAGGAAGAAAAGTAAAAAGGAGAACAGTGTGACCTCCAACACACTCTGATGCTGACCAGGACTAACCAAGTGAAACTGGTTGATACAGTACCACCTTGATCGGTGGTGAAACAGAAATACCAATGACATGTGACGACACACATGTTTGTTTGAACCGCTAAAAGGATCTGGCACGCTCTAAAGCAGTGTTGAGAAGTAAATAAGGCGTCATCAATTACAGTCAGGCTTAATGGTGGCACAGTTTGCAAATCTTTAATTATGCAAGGCTAAAAGGTATTGTCAGATTTACCCTTAGAAACATTTTGCTTGAGGTGTACATGGTTACACACTAGGGGTGAAACGGTTCATGTATATTAACTGTTAGGTACAGGGTCCATGGTGCACGGGTCAGTACGCACTCCCAACAGAACAATGGTTTAATCAAGAAATTGAAGCTAGTAAAAAATGTAGCAATAAATTATTTCATTGAAAAAATCCCAAAATGGCAAGCATGTCCCAAGTGAATTCGTTAGAGAGATCATGCGCGGGAAATGTCTTGCAACCAAACAGCAATAACTTCTCCCCCGAGCATAAAGGCAACAACATGCGGTTGATTCCGGTAGGGCCAAAGAGATCACGGTTCAAAGTGCTTGAACCGCGATACACTATTACTTCCTGCACACATTTTGATCAGACAGTTATACCTGCCTTAACAAAGCAAAATAACAAATTGTCAGTTGTCAGAAAAGCCTTCTCTTGCGCTTATAAGAACTACAGAGCAACCTTGTTGTAACGGCTCATTACAGCAGACTTGGAGATAACACTTTTATTTAATGTAGAACTAATGTTTTAAAAGTTGACCCTTTTGTATGAAAAATCACAATACAAATGAAAAATGTTCAGGCATTTTGTCAATATATCGAAGCCGTACTGAACCTTACCGAACCATAACACCGACGTTTCGTAAAGAACCGTGACTTTTTTAACAGTTTCACCCCTATTACACACATCACGCTTTGAGAAGCACTCCCCAGAACCTCAATCACAAGCTGCACTACATGTGTTGGCGGTTAATTAATGATCACCTGTGCATGAAACTGTAGCTAAATTAACTGCCTAAAATCCACTAAACAGCATTTAGCACATTAACTCGGAGGCAGTTCAGATTTCATTTGATCATGCCAAAATGCCTACCACAGCAAAATCCATACTTAAAAAAGCCTTTGACAAATTGAACTACGTATTTTATGCTGCTTGATTTCCTGGCATGGAAGAAATTTCATCTACTGTACAAAATCAATTTGCTTCACTCATGATAAATGGGATTTTCTGTATTCATACATGTATTTCTATTTATGTTCATTTAGGGGAAAAGGTGATATAAAGGGAATTCCTCAAATAAAAATGATTAGTACAACAACATCAGAGCCTTTATGGAGTCAAGTGACCCCTATCACTCCTAGCAGGCTTTGAAGATAGGTGGCATGACAGAGCGATGGATGATATAAAAAAAAGATTAATTAATTAATAAACTATACACATACAGCGTTTGTGAAGGTCAAAACTGAAAAACATTACTGCACTATACTTAAGGTATTTTACTTGCTGAAGCCTTCGGAAAAGCTCGTCAGCTTTATTGCCATTCCTTTTCAATGTAATGTAATGTAATGTGATCAATTGGTGGCCAAAGTAGCAGGTGAAATGTTACTGTGCAAATAATAAGTGATTGCATAGAAGGTTGCCTGAAGTAGCAATGAAGGAAATTACAAATCAAGAGAGTCCTGTTGATTGCAAAAAGCCAAAAGACTGGGAAAGGTTGCCTTTGAGTATCACTGACTTTGCATTCAGACACATTTTATAATATACAAGAGTTAAATGTGCAACATTGATATTTATTTATACCATATTCTGCTGATGTGAAATCAATGTGGTTGAGAAATGAAGAGACACAACACACACACACACACTCAACCAGCCAACACACACAGCAAAATCAATTGTTTACCTCAAGAACTTTTAGAACAGAAGTCAAGAATGGGGACAGTTTGGCACACAGTCTCCATAGCTCTCCATTATTACGTTGTCAAAGTACCCACCCACAGTTCCCACTCAGTCCCACCTCATGAGTCCCATAATTCTGGTCACCATCAAATATACATGCAGGCCATTGCGGAAGCCGAACATGCTCCGTGAATAAGAGTAGGGCAAAATAATAAATAGTGAAAAACCTGAGAGAGACGAGATGGAGCAGATAAAAGGTATGGGGAGAGACAACTGAGGGAGAGTGCATTAGCTGCCACAATGGAGAAAACCCTAACCCACAAATAAAAATAAAAATAAAAAGCAATAGGAGCAGGCGTGTGTGCGCACATGCGTGCTTGCGTATGTAAAAGAGCAAGAGAGAGAGAGAATATACCTTGAGCACTTGAACTTGTCCTTCATTAGTGATGTCTTTGAGAAGAGTACAGAAGGATCGACACAGGGCCTCCGCATAGTTCTGTAAATACACACGGCAGCACAGCAGGAAGTGGCCGAGTTATTCAGAGTTCTGGTCGATTTTGTCCGGGGGTGGGGGGGGAATGCGTACATTATAAAGCACAACGTAGGAGCTCGCTCCCTAGCCAACGTCATTGGCTGGCTGCGTCACTCAATCGATCACATTGTATTGATAGCACGTACAATGTGAAAACAAGAAATGAAATAACAAAAATGATAACCTGAGGGGTACATTTGAGGGATACGTTTTTAACACAATTACACAGAACTTGATTAGAATAAAGATAAATAAATGTATGTTTAACACTTTGTTGAAAAATATCTAAGATTGTGATGCCCTCAGTTATTCTGGCAGACTGTTTCAGAGGATCTCGTTAACCATGTTTAGACTTCCTATAAAAAAAGTTCTGTTTTGTGTGCTCAAACAGAGATTCTTACACTGTCTAAAACACTCACAAACATATCATCATTGTATAGCTAGTATACACTTGTATGGGTGTGTGTGCATTATTGTTGGTCAGCAAGGGCCTCACCTGAAGGAAATCTGTTGCAGACAGGTAGATGTAGGCATTGATGATTTGGAAGCAGGTCCGCATGTTCTCTGAGCTAAGCTCTGAAACAGAACAGATGTTCCACATTATCAGAGGGGGCTAAAACATCTGGTGGGAAGACAGAGGCCTGATGGGGAAATGGAGCATGGAGGGAGACAAATGTAGACATGGTTTGTAGCTGGGAAATGCTCAACAGTGCAAAACGTTTTATTTTGGGCACTCTGGCTCAAAAAATTATAATAATAACAATACAAAATAACCCCACTAGAAGAGCTACTTGAAGGGCCGCCTTGCATGTATTTCTATAATAAGTACTCCTGAAGCACAACATCTGCAGCACGACAAGTTTACTCTTGTCAGTGGTTTTCACAATTGAAAGCTACATGATGAGGTTTGATGTTAAAAAGCGTACTTTTTTTTTACCCGAGATGGCTTTGTTAAACTAAAAGCAAAACAATCAACCTCAGATAAAACACAGCGACCCTTTGGATGTGCCACTTCTAGGCATCTATGTACCCAATTATACGCTTGTGAGGAATAATACTCTAGCAAGGGAAATTAGGCAGCGTAGAAATTAGACATTAAGAGGGTTACAAAGCAGGCACAAACACATTGCTGTGGTCTTTGAGACAAAACAATAAAAGCACTAAAAGGTGCAACAACAAAAAAAGGCTTTGAACAGCACAGAAAATGATCTGTGACATTTGACTGAAAGGAGTTGAATGTATTGTTTGCAACCCTGACGCAGGTAGATACGAAGGGTGGATTGTATTCCGAGTTGAATTAAACATTTAGTTGAACCTGCCGCCAAGGTACTCAGGAAACCGCTGCAATACGGCATTTATAAGCAGGGCTCCGCGGCTGTGACAAAAAGCTTACGGTATCTGACAGGAACGTTTCCGTATGTCGCCCCCGAGTGTAACCTTCCGTTTCAACCAGGGTGAGCCCAAGAGAGGGACGCACCGCTGAGGGAAGCTTATCCCCAAAACGCTGCTTGTGCCAACAGGGTGCAGTCGTGAGTCGCTCAACTGAACTAGATGCACACTCGATATACACACACGTTTTATTCTAAGTTGAAAATCAAAACATTTCAATTAAAAAACTGCTGGGAGTCTCATCGCTGCTCCAACTAATGAGCAAAATGTCCTCAACTCACATCAAATGGCCAGCATTCTGTTAGGCAAAATAAATAAAATCATAACATACTAGCGGTTAACAATAAAGCAAAAATAAAGAAATAAAGAGTTGGAGCATGAACAAGGCTGCTTTGTGGTCATTGATTCACTTGTCCATCCATTCATCCTTTACTACCACTAGGTGAAAAGAGCGCCGTGCGATTCATCAACAAAAGACTACATATGAATTATTCAGCGTGGCCCTGGTCTGTGCGTCATCATTACCTGTGTAATTTTTCCCCGCTCAGATGTCTATAACTGCTTTTCCAGATTATGTTGGTGTAGGGATGGACAGCCTGCTGCTTATACGGGGGGCAATGTCAACTAATTGTTATTCTTTACCTCTGGTACAGTCCTCAAGATGTGTGGGTTTACATTCCCCCTAATGACTGACTCAACAAACACACCACTATGTGTTTGTTGGTTCTGTTTCATCCGAACAGTGACACTACACCCCACTAGAGATGGAATGCAAAGAGTCAGTGCGTCTATATGTTATTGTGCACTTAGTGAGGATCGTCTGCTGTGTTGACACATCCATAGGGATCGCATTGACCCATGTTTAAATATATAAAAGAGCCGTTCAACATTTAAGTCTCTGAGTGAAATAGAAATGACTCCGCCAAAGGCAAATCGACTCGATTCTACCATCGAGATACAAAGGACACATCACGCTTGTCATGAGAACTAGAAATAAAAAGTTTGGTTTCGGCAGAGATAGTTTGTTAATGGCTCTAACTTGTATGTCCAATTGTGCGTTTGTCTCTGGGTGTGCGTGTGTTTTGGTATGGAGGTGGAGTTGTTTTCGACCTCCTGACAACCAATTATGTGTGTGAGTGCCAGCATGTGTGTTCTGAGATAGAGGTGGAGCCGTTTAGGGTCCAGATAACCGTAGGATACCGCTGTAGCTTTTAAAGGCAAAAGCGACGTGAGGATTAGGAGATGAGACGTAGAGAAGACAGAATGGGTGAGTGGCGGGTTGAAAAGTGTGATTGGAAGAAGTCTGAGAATGGGACCCAACTTTTATTAACAGCTACAGACTGAGTGGAAGATGAGAAAAGAGACTATATGAGAAAAAGGAGAATGGCTGGAAAGAGGCTGACTGATGTAGGAGGAGGTTTGTGTGGGTGTTTGTGTGTGTGGGTGCATGTGTATGCGTGAATAATGATAGTATAAAACAAGATCAAATAAATTAAAGATATTGGGACATGGGTGGTTTGTTTTGAATGAACGGAAAATAAACATTGAGTAATATTTGTACACATTTACACATGAAATTAATCCAAATATAGACACAAACCCACACATTGTAGACATGTCTACATGGATTTGATAGCCATTCAGATTGGCTAGCAAACTGTTTTTCACACCTATATAGTTCTTTACTTCCATGCAGTGTTCCAAAACAAACATATGTATTTTTCTGTGAACACAAATTAAATGAATGATACGAATGAATGAAATATATTTCAAAATATAAATGGTTAAAAAAAAAATCGGCACCATTTTATTTCATGTATGTAAACCAAAATAGTATTTACCAATACCAGAATGAGCTACAAAATACATTGTTCCTTTTTATTTTAATGTAAAACCATTTCATATTTCATGATCCCCTGAATAAGTACCATTATTAGATAGTGTTGCTTTCCAACTTCCCTTAGGCACACCAAACACACAAGTAGACACATCAAGTCTGATTAAAGCAAACCAACAACAACAAACTACAAGAAGACAAGCAAGAGCCAGAGGGAATGCAGATGGAGTGCTTCTTTTCAACGTACAGGATCAAATACGCATTTGTTTTGCTCCTTTTTGTGGGGCTGCCAAATTACACTGTTGCACAATTAGATAAGAGTTGCAGTAACCTTGAACTACCATATAACTAACCTGTGATGCATGGGGGCGTATGCAACTATATAGGTTTATATGTAAATTTATATTAGAACTAGTTCTGAGTCCCAGCTTTGATGTCAAACTAAGTTTGTGTAGAGTTCATGGAGTTACCGGTTTTATCTCTATGGCCTTTATTGACCATAATGGGTTGGATGGTATTAATGTTAATGTAGGCACACATCTGCCGGCAATTGTAGAGTAATAAAGATAATGTATGCTACCATCTGCAAACTGCGTTGGAACATAATGTATGCAATTAACCTATTTAGTCAGCGCATCAGCCTGCCTGAATATTACACCCTAAATGTCAATACAGTGACATGCAGCCTCAACACAGCGAAACATGAACACAGGACTATTGCCGAGACTCCAGACAGACAGCCAGTTGGAAATTATCCAAAGAAACAATTGCATGAATTAATACTCCATTTTGATGGTTATGGGAAAATCGATTCCCTCCATTGAGTGTTATACGGGACCCTCGGGGACCTGTGGAAACGCTCACGTTAAGTTGCCTGCAAGAACGTTGCAAATTACTGCATACAGAAAGCTCCATGAGTCCTACACAGTCCAATCATCGTATTACCAAATTGTTATTGTATGATTGTGTAGGCACTGGATTGGGCTGTTTTCGTTTGGTGATGCCTGGAGGGAGTGGGTGTGGACTTAGGACGTCTGGGGAACGGTTCTGGTTGAGTTGTGTTTTAATAAATGGAGGCAGTTGTCCTGACGCTCTAAGAGTCTAAGTTCTCGAGTTTCTGTTAATATATGAGAGTATCTAGTGAGCCCATACACCTCGGACGCTACATTGGTGGTGGCGGTCTTTGAAGTGTGTCTTTGCTTTTGGATAAATTCTCTCTTTAAACAACTACTGAACTTTCTAGTTGGCTCCACTGGCTAGCTGTACTCATGGGTTGCGTTGGAGCATCGTGTTAGCAGGACTGATGTGGCACAATATGGAGAGCGACGCGGAGACGATTGTTACAAGCGTACTGCTTCAAGGACTGGGTCCGTGAGTAGTATTAGAGTGGAGCTCCCGCTGCCGTTTCGGGGCGACGGTCAGAAGCCGTTTGCTACGTGGATCAAACAGTTCGAGGCCGCAGTGCGCGCTCAGACGATAGGTGAGAGCTACGCGGCTACTATGGTGAAAATTCTCCCGACCAGGCTTGACGGGGCAGCTTTCTTGCTGTGAGACAGTTTTCCTGCGGATGTACAATGTGATTACGAACGTATGAAGGATAAGTGAGATAAATGAGGCATTTGGGCAGAAACAGTTCCTATTTTTCCAGACATGCGTGTCTGCGTGGCCCCGCCATGGGAACGAGTGTTTGCAGGTTTATGCGGCCGACATTTCCAGGCTCGTAGCTGAAGCGTTTCCTGATTATGACCGCGCTGCACGTCTGGCTCAACCTACTCTCCTCCACATCCTGCCATGGTGGCCACTCTCGATTTGCCACCGGCTACTGTCGTGGACTATAATGCCAATGCGACGGAGAAGCTCATCCATCATCTCACTTTAAAGGTGGACAATTTGCAGACTGTAGTGAGGGACTTAAGAACACGTAGCCATGGGACTGAGAATGGTAGACGGAGTTCACCCTTTCCAGGGGCTCGTCTGCATGACTCAGGGGTGCAACGAGATCAACGGCGTGCTTGTCGTTGTGACTGTGGCGGGTTTGGCTGCAGGTCTACCCCCAGGGAGTTCCAGATGGACGACCGCTTGAGGGGCCATTCTTAAGCTGGTGTTAAGAGGGCTGCCATGGCACATTTGCATGGTGTATCTTGACGATATACTAATCTACAGCAGATCGTTTGAGGCCCACCTCTCTGTTCTGGGGGAGGTCTTCACCCGGATTGGAGCAGCTGGGTTACGATTGAATGCCAAGAAGTGCCATCTGGCCCGCGATCACGTGGTCTTCCTTGGTCACGTCGGGTCAGCTGTGGGGCTTCGCCCAGATCCCCAAAACACAGACAAGGTGAAAACCTGGCCCGACCCACGATCCGCTACAGAGGTCCGTGCGTTTCTAGGCCTCTGCTCTTATTACAGGAGATTTGTGAGGGGTTTTGCCCAGCGTGCCGTCCCCCTCAATTGTCTCACGGGAAAGGACCGTTTCGATGGACAGTGGACTACCAGGAGGCGTTTGAGTTCTTACGAGACGCCCTTTGTGATGAACCTATCACCCAGATTTCACCCAACGTTTCACGTTATACACAGACACATCGCAAACCGCTGTGGGGGAGTTTTGGCACAAGAAGTGGATGGACCGGAGAAGGTGGTGTCCTACGCTAGTAACTCCCTCACGGCGACTGAACGACGGCGGTCTATGTACGACAGGGAGTTGTGGGTAATAGTGTGGGCTGTTCGTAGTTTTAGGCACTACTTGGGCCTTCTTCCGTTCACTATTGTCACGGATCACCGGCCATTGTTGGGCCTACGACGAGTCCCTTTTGACAATGACAGAACGAGGCGTCGTAGCCGTTGGGCTCTGGAGCTGGACCCATACGACTGGGTGATTGTGCACAACAGTGGGGCCCAGCACACTAATGTGGATGCTCTTTCACGCAGGCTTGACCCCTATGCAGTGCAGATGGACTGTTATGCCCCTGGTGCCATCTGCACTCTGATGAACACGGGTACTCAAACGGTTATGGACGATAACCCCAGTGCTGTGTGCGCCGTTGACACTCCTACCACAACCCCTGCTGCAGGCCTCAGTTCCAGCCTCTGTTCTCCTGAACTCCAGGCTCCTACAGACCATGCTTTAATCTACACCCTGTCACATGATGGCTCCAATGTCAGGGAACTCCAGCAGAAGGATGCAGACATTGCGCAAGTTCTGTCCTGGCTGGAAAGTGGTCAGAGACCCCCTAGGTGGAGGTTGAAGAATGCTAGTCAGGGTGTGAGGAGACTATGGCACGAGTTTCCCCGGTTAACTTTTTTGTTTTGCTGTGAGATGCAGGGCAATCTACACAAATTGTTGTTCCTGCTGCCTTGGTCCCGGAGGTCTTGAGACACCTGCATGGTGCCCCGCTGACAGCTCACCTGGCCTATGAACAGGTCTTAGCGCGCGCAAGAAGTGTGTGTTATTAGCCTTTTATGCACAGTGACATTCGGACATCGTGTGATCAGTGTTACGCCTGCCAGAGGAGGAAGTCCCCAGTACCCAGACACCATGCCCCTTTGGGAACCTCACTGGCAGAGAGACCTTTCCAACGTGTCGCAGCCGACATACTAGAGTTGCCAGTTACGTCTAAAGGCAACCGCTATGTTTTGGTTGTTGAGGACTATTTCGCTAAATTCGTTAATCTGTTTGCCATCCCTGACCAGAAAGCCACCTCTGTCGCAGAGTGTCTTTTTAAGGACTACATCCTGGAACATGGGGTAATGGAAACGCTGCACACAGACATGGGTAGGCAATTCAAATCAGACGTGGTGAGATATTTGTGCAGGATGTTGGGCATGAAGAAGACACACACCACCCCATACAATCCGAAGTCTGATGGTATGGTAGAATGGTTTAAATGGACACTTATTGATCAATTGGCAAAGACCCTCCTGTCATGTGAGGGGGAGTGGGACTATTTTCTGTTGCAGGTCGAGTTTGCATACAACACCAGTGTCCATTCTAATAAAGGGTTCACACCTTACTTCCTCACGCATGGCAGGGAGGCTCGGACACCTGTGGACGCCGTACTGGGTCCGCTGGTGCAGGGCGACCCGGTGCGTGGCACCCCGGGGGACTTTGCTAGTTTTCTCCTCAAGTGTTTGTATACAGCATTTGGTCGGACGAGGGACAACAGCCTTGCGGCGAGTGAAAGACAAAAGACTTGCTATGACACCAGGCTAAGGCACAACCCTTATGGGGTTGGGGATCTTGTGTGGCTTAACGATCCCACAGAGAGATGACTTAAGCTGGCTCCCCACTGGAAGGGGCCTTACTTGGTACAGCAATGACTGGACAGAGACGACAAGGTTAGGAGCCCTTTTGGGGATGAGGCCCTGCTCCAAACCGTTCATTATGACCGGTTGCGGTGCTACAACCTACCTGTGGCCTTTCCTTTGGAGGGCCCATTATGGACTCTTTTCACGTTTTCCCCATCTGCCTAATTACAGGACAATTCAGCCTCCCCCGGTAGCCCTGCAGGCTCGTCATGTTGTAACATGGCCATGGACTTTGATCTGGAACCGGATGCTGGCTCAGTTGATTCCCCTGAGCATGCACTAGCTCCAACTGTGTTCTCCCGAGCTGGGAGGTCAGTGCAACCCCCTGAACGCTATATATGTGACGGGCTGACTGGCCCTTGTATACATGCTCATGTGTTACTGCTGCTGTGTTCATGAAGGGTAGCGTGTGGATATGTTGTGAACTGCTGTTATGCACTTACACTTTGTTATTTTTAAAGAAGGTATGTTCGGGGTACCACACAGAATCTGACATGTTATGTTACAGAGTTGCCTAATGCATGGGCTGTGTGTGTTGGGTTTACTTGGCCATATTATTATTATTTCTTTGTTGATTTTGATTTGTTTATTTATTTTCAATATTTGTTGTTTTCTTTTGCTGTTTTGTTGTAATCTATTTGTGTGCATGGAAATGGGGAAATTTCTTTCAGTAAGGGGGACGTATGTAAGCGCTGGATTGGGCTGTTTTCATTTGGTGATGCCTGGAGGGAGTGGGCGTGGACTTAGGACGTCTGGGGAACGGTTCTGGTTGAGTTGTGTTTTAATAAATGGTGGCAGTTGTCTTGACGCTCAGAGAGTATAAGTTCTCGAGTTTTTGTTAATATATGAAAGTATCTAGTAAGCCCATACACCTCGGACGCTACAATTGTCTTGACACCGGATAACAAAGCTGGGCTACCCCACGAGTGAATTCACCACATAATGTTAGCTACAGCCGTATGGGTAGTCGACTCATCTAATGTAAGCTAGTTAACTTTACGTTAGCGAAAATAACTTGCGGCTATTTCTTGGAATGAATTGTGCTTACCTTTGTTTATAAATCATTGAAGTTGGCATCGTGTGCCAAAACAATAGATAATGCTGTTGAGTACGCAGAACATTTATTTTTGTTCAGTTTTGCACAGATCTAAGTGTAGTTTTGTTGTGAGAGCTAGTGCACGTCAAAATTGCTGCATTGTAACAGAAAAACTTAAATCAGATCCCTTTGGGAGCAGGGGCTCTTGATAAAACTGAATTTATTCATAACTATAAAATATTCAGCATATACATATAAATGACTACCTTAATACATTTACAGTATCTCACAAAAGTGAGTACACCTCTCACATTTTTGTAAATATTTGAGTATATCTTTTCATGTGACAACACTGAAGAAATTACACTTTGCTACAATGTAAAATAGTGAGTGTACAGCTTGTATAACAGTGTAAATTTGATGTCCCCTCAAAATAACTCAACACACAGCCATTAATGTCTAAATCACTGGCAACAAAAGTGAGTACAACCCTAAGTGAAAATGTCCAAATTGGGCCCAATTTGCCATTTTCCCTCCCCGGTGTCATGTGACTCGTTAGTGTTACAAGGTCTCAGGTGTGAATGGGGAGCAGGTGTGTTAAATTTGGTCTCATCGCTCTCACACTCCCTCATACTGGTCACTGGAAGTTCAACATGGCACCTCATCACAAAGAACTCTCTGAGGATCTGAAAAAAATAATTGTTGCTCTACATAAAGATGGCCTGGGCTTTAAGAAGATCAAGACCAAGATAAACGTATTTGATTCAGATGGTGTCAAGCGTGTGTGGCGGCAACCAGGTGAGGAGTACAAAGACAAGTGTGTCTTGCCTACAGTCAAGCATGGTGGTGGGAGTGTCATGGTCTGGGGCTGCATGAGTGCTGCCGGCACTGGGGAGCTACAGTTCATTGAGGGAACCATGAATGCCAACATGTACTGTGACATACTGAAGCAGAGCATGATCCGCTCCCTTCGGAGACTGGGCCGCAGGGCAGTATTCCAACATGATAACGATCCCAAACACACCTCCAAGACGACAACTGCCTTGCTAAAGAAGCTGAGGGTAAAGGTGATGGACTGGCCAAGCATGTCTCCAGACCTAAACCCTATTGAGCATCTGTGGGGCATCCTCAAACGGAAGGTGGAGAAGTGCATGGTCTCTAACATCCACCAGCTCCGTGATGTCGTCATGGAGGAGTGGAAGAGGACTCCAGTGGCAACCTGTGAAGCTCTGGTGAACTCCATGCCCAAGAGGGTTAAGGCAGTGCTGGAAAATGATGGTGGCCACACAAAATATTGACACTTTGGGCCCAATTTGGACATTTTCACTTAGGGGTGTACTCACTTTTGTTGCCAGCGGTTTAGACATTAATGGCTGTGTGTTGAGTTATTTTGAGGGGACAGCAAATTTACACTGTTATACAAGCTGTACACTCACTACTTTAGCAAAGTGTCATTTCTTCAGTGTTGTCACATGAAAGGATATACTCAAATATTTACAAAAATATGAGGGGTGTACTCACTTTTGTGAGATACTGTATTTACAAAGATATTTGACTATACTACTACTATTACCATTCATGACTTAAAAAAAACTTAAACTAAATGTAACTAACATAACCTTCAAGTGTTCCCTGATAAGAGTTTAATAAAAAACCCTATAAACACAAAGAAGATCCTGATTAAAATGTAATCGAATGAAACTCAATTCAATATTCATGATAATATGCAATTTATGGTTAACGTTTCTTCTAAATGCAATGATTTGTCTCCCTCTGAGAATGAGACGTCGAAATAGGTGGTCTGAGAAATGTGATTGCAATGATTGACAATATAACACTGACCAGTTCAAGATGGCTGTGTCAGTGTCACTGTGTGAATGTGCATGTAATCATAGAATCAAGTGCAAAATGGACCCAAGCATGCATGTGATTCCATTCCAGGAATCACGCTATTCGACATGAGCAATAAATCATTCATACAAATGAGCACAAAACTCTGTAGAGTAACATGTGATATGTAAAATATGTACATACAATTATTGCACAGACCAAACAAGGCCAATGTAAGACTGTACTTCTGATTTCACAATAGCAACATCTTAAATGTTCAATTCCAGGGCATTGTTTTCTGCCACCAATCTCCAATTTCCACACACATAATCCAGATACATCAATACAGGCAGCGGGGCCCAATAAAAAGCATTTCATTCAGGCACCAGACATAATTTACGTGAACACAATCAGTAGTGCTGAGAATCTTACTGATCGATTATTAGGGGGAAATGGGTTTGGATCCATACTCATGCATGGATCGCAGTGGGGAAAAAGGACCACGGCTAACTAAGCAAGACACTTGCTTAAGAATAGATGTCTTGTTTTAATGGTACCTAAAGAGTTATCCTGTAAAAACCCACCACCTTTTGTTAGTGGATGTCGATATAAATAAAGGAAGACCGGCTTATTAGTCCATTGGACAACACCGGGAAAAGGAGAAGAACAGACCGAGAGATACATAGGGATAAGGATAGGGCTATATGAACCATGGTAGCAATGAAGATCGACAAACAAAACGCAGCAGCTCAGCAGACACCACCAGTGGATGCTACACCACTAACCCTGGCTGCTACACCACTAACCCAGGCTGCTACACCACTAACCCAGGCTGTTACACCACTAACCCTGGCTGTGACACCACTAACCCTGGCTGCTACACCACTAACCCAGGCTGCTTCCCCACTAAAACAGGTTGAAACTCAGAATGAGACAATCAATGATGACCTCCAAGAGGGTCTCTACACAAGTCAGCCTGTCAGTGATTGCATGAATAAAAACCCTGAACATTGATTTTTATAACCTGCTCGCTTTAATTACTAGGACAAAAAGGAAAGCTCAATACATACTTTTGCCAACCCCTGTCCAGCCCTCCACCCCACTCCTCATCCTCCTTTCCAATACAGCCACCACAGCTCTTACTTGCAGCCCTGATAAGATGTGCACATTGCAATATCCTCTGGAGAACAGCCTTGTATGAACCTAGATATGTGCAAGGTATCGGTGTGGGGAAAATAAATATCCACAGGAGCAAATATGTATCAAATTGTGATTCTAGAGCCCGGGGAGGTTGGGTAATACAAAACAAAGTCGATAAGGCTTTCTTCATCCTTCCTTCACAACATTGTAAAAATGAATACTAACAACTCAACGGCTTGGAAAAACACCCACATTTTTGTTGATACAATTACACTCTATTCACTGAAAGATGTTTCCATGTTTGACAAGAATACATCATCAGCATCAGTTTGACTAATTGGAATAAATTAAACCGTTACAGTAAAACTTGGTATTGTTGGAGAACTTTAACATAGCACAGTGTTTATTTACAAGAAAGTATTTTCAGTTTATATTTCTAGTTGTGGATTTAACAACTTTGAATGCACATTCAGGCACCATCACCCACTTAGTAGTAGGCCATCACTAGTGTTAATGATCAAATATTGACAAAACGGCTGTGAACTGTTGATAAGACGAATTTATTCCGCATTGCCCTTGGCACAGTCTGAAACGTGAGATCGAGTTCAACAGCAAAAAATGAGCCTTTGATTACAGACTCTGAGGAGACGGCTGTTGTGTACACTGCTCAGCTATTGGTCATCTCCCAAAGCAACATCTGCTATGCCACATGCGTTTAGGTAGAAAATGTGTGCAAAATCTGTTTTGCATTTAAAAAAGGCAAATTAATGGTTTGGCAAAATCTGTACTTCAAAAGTGCTTATTGTAAATATTTAATCAGATTAGCACACAAAAGCCAAACCAATGAATGTGAATCATTATTTTGATGTGCTACCAGTGTTGGAATGCAATGGGCATTTGCATTTATTTTCAGCTTAGATAAACATTGATTTATTTTCATGGACTTTAAATATAGTTTGGATGCAAATTAAATGCCATGCAACTGAAAAGACCCAGAATAACAATGTGCTAGGCCATATTCCAGTGAAAAGGTTGAAAAACAGACAAAGTGAACTTTTGCCCTTTTATACAATTCTGTATTTACTATATACATTAGGAAACGTAAACTTCAGTTGGGAAGCAAAGAGCCAGGTTCCATGCAAGGCGCATTACTGGAAAAGCTTTGTGACACCTTAACAAAGTTCAACTGTGTTCAACTACATTAGGGCCATAATCAACTCATCCCTCTTAAATAAGTACTATAAAAGCACCCCTTGAGATGTTTGCTTGGCCTTTCCGTCTTTGTAAAACATGGAAGCAACATGGCCGGAAGGACTCCCATCCAGAAAGATGAAGAGATAAAGAAACTCCCTGTGGTGTACACCCTGTACAGGTCTTTGAAAAGTCATGGCTGAGTAATCATGTCTTGAGAGAAGATGAAACACTGAGGCTCCGCATGGGAATCAATGAATTGGCAAAAATGGATGCAATACCCTCCCATACAAAGATGACATTAAAGTTGAAAAGCAAAAACCTCCCATGTCTTCATCGTGAATGTCTGACTATGCTGATGGGATGAATAGGGAACATAAGTCAAATAAAATACATGTAGTGATAGTAATCCGTTCAATACACCAAGCATCTAATGATTGCCATCAGAAACAGCAAACATGCAAGTATAAGTGCTTTACTGTATTCATTATTAGTTATATAATTTAATGCTTCATTTCTGTGACAATAGTACAATTGAGAGACTGGGGAAAGATAAGGCAAAACAAAGAGTTGAATATATTAAGAATCAAATTACTACACAGCATAGTATTGGAAAGATTTTACAATTTAAAAGTTTAACATACACACGCCTCCCCACGTGCACGCACACCTTTATAGGAAAGACCAAGGATTTCCTTCCAGCGGGAAACAAGGGACTGCCATATCATCTGTCTAACGGACACGTGGCTGGATGAACGATTCCCCGACTACGCAATCTCTCCTACGGGCTTCTCTGTTCATCACGCAGACAGGTCAAGTGAACGTTCGGGAAAAAGCAAGGGCGGAGGTGTATGTTTCATGATTAATAACGCCTGGTGTAATAAACCAGTAAGAGTTCATGCACTAAAGTCCTTCTGCTCTCAGGACATCGAATATCTTGTCTTGCTCTGCCGCCCAAACTGGCTTCCGAGAGACTTTTCTGCCACCATATGCATAGCAGTTTATATTCCACCACAAGCCGACACGAACATCGCACTCAAGGAACTGTATGGAACTATCAGCAACACAGAAAACAGACACCCAGATGCCGCTCTAATAGTGGTTGGAGACTTCAACCGAGCGTCACTAAGGAAGGTTTTGCCAAAATTCTATCAACACATAAATGTAAACACAAGAGGCAGAAGCTGCTTAGACCTCGCCTACACGCAACTCCGTGACGCATACAAACCCGTCTTCCGACCACCTTTCGGCAAATCAGACCACTCTTCCATCCTCCTTGTGCCCGCCTGCAAACACAAACTGGAAACGTCACCACCAATCATGCGCACAAGTCGATGCTGGTCTGTTGAATCAGACGCGATCCTTCAGGACTGCTTTGATTCAGTGACAGAGTTCGCAGAGAACACTGGTGACATAAGCGAGGTTACGGCAGGAACCCCGGGCTTCATAGAAAAGGTGATAGAGGAAGTGGTCCCCACAAAAACAGTCTGTGTGTATCCAAACCGGAAACCATGGACTAATATCGACATCAAAACAGTACTATCTACAAGAACAACAGCATTCAAAAACGGAGATACTACAGAAATAAAAACTGCCCGCTATGCCATTCGAAGAGTGATCAAGAGCCCTCTCCACGGGCATAGTGCCCACCTGCTTCAAGTCATCAGTCATCATCGCAGTACCGAAAAAGAGCAAGGTAACATGCCCAAACGACTGGCGCCCTGTTGCTCTCACCTCCATCGCGAGCTAATGCTTTGAGAAGCTTATCAAGGTGCTGATCTGCAGAATGCTGCCACCCACCCTGGACCCTCACCAATTTGCCTACAGGAATAACAGATCGACAGACGACGCCATTGCCACAGCCCTCACCCACCTTGACAAGAGGAACTCCTATGTGAGGATGCTGTTCGTGGACTATAGTTCAGCATTCAACACCATAGTCCCCTCCATACTTGACAGCAAGCTCAGGGACCTAGGCATCGATCGACCCTGGCCTATGCAACTGGATCTTTAGCTTCCTGTCGGATCGAGAATAGGTGGTGAAGATGGGTTCTAAGATTCCCTCCATCCAGGACACCTACGAAGCCCGGTGTGTCAAGAAGGCCCTCAGAATCATTAGGGACCCCAGCCACCCCAATCGGAAACAGTTTGAACTGCTGCTGTCGGGGAAGCGGTACCGAAGCCTCGGGGCCAAAACCCAGAGGATGACGAACAGTCTTTTCCCCCCATGCAGCCAGGCTCCTGGAGAAATCCATTAGCCCCAAACCAACCCCACGCACACTACAACAACCAAGTATTTGATTATCTGCATTATATTGTTCTGTATTTTGCACAGCATTTTCTTTTTTGCACTACCACCGTGGCTGCTACCACTACCACTTGAACACTTGTATTAATGTTGCTACTTATTATTATTTATTATTACTTACTTTGTTATTGTGATCTTGTATTGATGTTGCTATGTGACTGTTGAGGAACCAAGCCTAATAATTTTACTCTTGCGTACTTGTACGTTAAGATGTAATAAAAGCAACTCTGATTCTGAAGACCAGTGTGAGTTATGATGTAATGTTTATAACATGGAACAAAGCAGCAGGATCACTTTCTGACATTCCAATTAGACAACATATTGCTGCAGTTCAGCAGTAATGGAGAAGAGCGCTTTATCTGCGGGGGCAGACCCAACACCTCGCAAATGACAGAATACCAAGGGAGACATGAACATGATGGTCCACACTCACTACAATTACCTGTAGATTAAACTATCGACCCAACAGGAATTCCATGAAAACCTGCAAATAACGACCACATTTTCCAGAAGGCAGAATATTCTACAGCACTGAAGGGGTGATTCACCTGCACTTGTTAATTAGGGATGTACGCAGATACGTGCCCGTGTGCATCTTTGCATGTTTGGCAGCTAGCATTAAAGATAAATCGTACGTATTGTATGCAATACAGTAAACATACAGAGCAGCAGCACTTGATTCTTTACCAACTGATGCCTGTGCACACTCCTGATAGGTTGTAGACAAATATCTTCAATCCTTCAGTAGCCTTTCCTTTTTTAAATGACGTGACAATTTCTGATTGATTTTGAACAATATTTGGATGCCAAGCTGACCTTAAAAAGAGGAACTAATTATACAAGGAAAAACAATACTGGGTCTGAAAATATATAATATATATAATGAGCCCACTTCCATCAAGTTCTGCAGGCCAAGACAGACTGATGGAATAGGTTAGCCGTCGACCAAACCCTTGTTATGTTGACAGGTTTGACAGGAGAGAACGGTTATTTACATCCTGGGATTTAAAAAATACGCAAGCTGTATTTTTGGACTAAACAGGAGAGTATAGGGTTTCAGAGTTTGACATCACAGAAGGTACAAGGTTGAAGGTCAAGACCTACAAAAATAACTATCTGAACCAGTTGTGTTATGTGAAGGCATTCGCTCGAGTTCTGTCGGTAAATCATCGATTCATTTCTATATAAACTTTATGCAGCTTGTAACATTTTAAATATCCAGAGCCAATAGCATTTTAAAATGAACAGATAGTCCCTTGACACACATTTGACCAATGATTGTCTTTTCACAGATCCATCATCCCTCATCCTTTAAACAGAAGCACCTTCCGATTAATTCATCCATTTGTCTGTCATTTTCATTCATCCTTCCTTCTATTCGTACCGCCATTTTCATCATTTGATAATACTGCTCAGTCTTTTGCATAATACACCATTGGCTTTTTCAATTATACTATACTCGCCTGGCTGGACTTTGTCTGACTCGGTACGGCAGCTCAGCATGGCTTGGATTTGGGGGATATCCTTTTGAAGGCGTGTCTTTAACTGATGAGGCGCTTATATAATCCATCAACTTCCGTTTAACCTGCAACTGGTAGCTACCATCCACAGACAAATAGCTATTCAGCCCTAAAGTGACGTTAGAGCAACTTCTGTGATTTATGTAAGCCCAAGTTTTTCCGGTTGCATTTTCAAACCCCATTCCATAAACCGCGTACATTTAACATGACAATACAGGATTTCATTAGTTATAGTGCCAACTTTTTTAACTTCCCTTTCTGAAACCACTAAACCAATTCAAAGGACGATACCTATGTTAGTAGGTCACATAAAATATCTTAATCCTGCATTTTGGCATCCTGCTTCTCTGAAGGACACAGCAGCACAACTAGAATACTGTCAACATATTGAGCTTACCTTGACTTGCCTAAATTGACTTTGAACATGGGCGCTACAAGAGCTGTTACGGAAGTGTTGTACATACTTATTTGCATACTAAGCAGGAAAATGAAATCAGAAGTAGTCTGCTTGATAAGGTCACTGGGAGGCACATTAAAGTTAATGGCAGCGACTGATCTGTTTAAAATCCCTGGCCCTGGTTCAGTATGTCAGTAATGGTGCTGCACTATCTGCAACATTGACATCAGAGAAAGGGGAGTTAGGTCAAATAACCATAAACTTTGTGGACCTCATGGTTTACTAAATAGAGAATGGTGCTAAATAAGGTGAAGATTCTCTGGTATTTGTAGTCACTGGAACTCTGTTAGGTGCTTCCTAAAGCTTACATCTGGCAACACACAGAAGATGTTACATATTACATAATATGTCAAACTCACAGCAGCACACATGTGTATGTATATACACAAGAAACATTTCAGACATGAAGACAAACAAACACACACAGTCTGCAAGCTCACCAAGTAAGGCTGACATGTTGGGGAAAATCCTGAGTAGCTCGGGGGTGATGGCAGGGCTGTTCTCCAACGTGACCAACCTGCATAGAGAGAAAGAGATGAAAGAAGTGTGGAGGGGCAATGAGACACATAAGAGCAAAGGCAACGCATGAGACAATAGAGACAAAGGCGATATGAAGGAAGGACCAGGAAACGCAAGCAGGAGGTGGAGAAAGATAACAGGTAGGTGAATGGAAAGGATTTGAAAACATGTCAGAGAATGAAGATGTTTTAACATTTATGCCAACGGTTTGAAGGACAGGCGCGTACAACATTTAGCTCAATGTCAAATTGCATTTCCCTCAAGGTTTCAACAAGAAACCTTCATCACAAGTATGCCTAAAGCAATTACATTATATGTGCCTGTATTCATTAACATAGGCCAAGGCCAGCCTTTGTCTCCTTACTGTTATCATGGTAAAAATATGTGCATCCGTGGCAGATGACTTTATAAAATTGTTGAAATGCAAGTTCATGCTTCACAGTTTGCAGTACACGCAAAAGAAAACCTGGTTTGCTGACAGCATGCACGGCACATACATATAAATATGTATAATCATGCACTATATACATAATTATTCATGCACACAGACACAAACCTACGTTACACAAAAAAGGCTGTGTGTGTGTAGGCATCCGTGCGAGGGCTGAAATGTGCGAGAGTGCATCCACCGTGCAACTACTAGTGTTTCGACGGTTCAAAACACTCGAGGGCCAACCCCGCGAGGACACGCTTATTATTTTTACTTCTTTTATTTTATTTGCGAGTGGTGTGCAGAAATATATTTGAATAAAAGTATTGTTTTTGCTCTTTATTTGTGTGGCTCATTTATTTCGTTTTGAGAACACACGGTTTACTTAGACATTAGACTGACATTAGACATTATTTAATCTCATGCTGCATCTTGTATTTGGAAGATGTACATATGTAGTTATTAAGTGACAAACCTATGAAAGGACGAATAATGACCAGTTGAGAACTCTCCTCTGCGCATATGGCTATGTGTGTCCAACACAACAACAAACACACTTATTATAGCCTATCCAAACAATTACCCTAACTTTTTAGTTAAATAATTGTATTAAAGAATGATTAATAACGAATCACGCAGTTGTGAACTCTACTCTGCGAGTATGAAGATGTAAGGCTGTGCGATTAATCTAATTTAAATTTAAATTATGATAATGGCTTCCAACGATCATGAAAACAAGATAATCAAGATTAAACGATTACTGTGCCGCATTCCGTTTCGCAATTATGCTATGGCAAGCCATTTTAACATTTAATCAGTAGCGGTACTAGCAATTGTAGATATCAACAATTCCTTTTTGACTAGTTATAATTCCAAACCAACATATCCATAATGCAATTTTGACTAGTAGCAATTCTAATTAAAGATATCTACAATAAATTTCTCACTAGTCAAAACATTCATTCTTGATATCAACAATTCAATTCTCACTAGTGGAAATGTCAATTGTAGATATCTACAATTCAATTCTTACTAGTGGAAATGTTAATTGTAGATATCTACAATTGTTCTTACATAACAGATATTAAAAATTCAATTCTGACTAGTCAAAATTAAATTATTGATATGTCGGCTTGGAATTGTAACTAGTAAGAATGTGATTTCAGATATCTAAAATTGCATTTCAGATATCTAGAATTCCATTGCAGATATCTGAAATACAATTGTAACTAGTGAAAACTATATTCGTACTAGTACCAATTAAATTTAAGATATCTACAACTCCTTCTCTCCTTATATAACTAGTCAGAATTGAATTTTACATATCAAAAAAGGAATTTTGACTAGTCAAATGTAATTGTAAATATCTTCAATGACGTACATACATAGCCAAAATGAATATGGTAAATAGGGCGACATATCTGAAACTAATATGGTAATTAAACGTCGACCAATGGCTTTGTGGTATTTAAATAATATGACGCCCACATATGTCAGACATATCGGAAATGCAATTGTTGATATCTGAAATGGGTAATTATATTTCCACTAGTTACAATCCTTTTTCACCATGTGGAAATTCAATTGTAGATATCTGTAATCGTAATTGTTACTAGTGAAATAGGAATTACTGATATCTATAATTAAAATAAAGATATCTGTAAATCTGTTTCGACTAGTCGAAATGTAAAAATGTAATGTGTTTCTTTGCCCCTCCCTTTAAACTTACTCACTCTCATGTTTAGTTTAGCTTGAGCCAAGAAAAGCCGTGTATCCACCCAAATTAACCGAAACGTCTAGTCCCAGGATGTATATTTCAAGGGACTAAAAGGTTCCTTCAGCCCCTTGTTGCCTGCGTTTCCTCCAGTCTAAAGGCCCACGAAGGTTAAGCAAATTAAGGTCCTTTTACATCAGGCATATAACGAATAAAGAACATGACAAAGCGAGAAATACTAAGAGAAAAATTGGACCAACAAAACAGTGTCAACTATTTGCATCAGTTCCGACGCAAACATGTGGCATTTTCCAATAAGAATCGCGGCAGTGAAATAGACAGATGGATTCAACCCTGAACCTCATATAGCCAGTGATTCAGAGTGTATGCTCCGTACTTTCATCAAAATATCCTATGTGTTTAGAGGGTTCAATTATTATGGAGTTTGAGTTTTAATCCAAGTGTAAAATAGGGAATCGAATGGCAGTTTGCGGATGAAGGGATCATGATAAGTGGGTGTACATTCTTTAATGCATCCATTTTTTGGAGACATTATTTATTGAGGTTGTTTCCCTGCTCAATAACTCAAAGTAGACTATAACTCTTTTGGAGCAAGTTGGTATCCAAAACAAAATTCTTGTGATACAACTGCACACCGTCATGTTATCAAAAGCAACCTAAATTCACGTACGACAGTGCAAGTAAACATTGGCTTGTAGCGCTGACTGCTATAGAGATGAATGATCAATACATATAACAGAAAGCTATAATTATATGAATGTAGTTTACCACTATGGATGCAATAAGAGGACTGTGTGTGATTTACTGCATGTCGAAGTGTACTTCGAGTACTCAACCAATCAGATGTTTCGCGCTGTAAGCCCTACCCCCAAAGTTCCTGTACTTTTGGAAAGTACTACACCCCGAGCAGGGACCTTTTGGGGGGTAGAATATGTCCCGGAATATTGTCCCTGGAACACAGTTAGTTTTATTGGCTATATTGTCAAATTTGGGACATATTTGTTTGATGGACAAGTCCACACTGGTACCATAATTGTATGAACGAAAGAATAATAATGAATCAAGCAGTGATGGCGGTGTGTGAAAGAAACAACGCCACACACACACTTATTGTATTCAGTATATATTATAGCCTAATGTAAAATGTGACTGATTTGTTTAAGAGACATTTTATAAATGAGGTCTGTTTCAGACAGATGGAACACATGCAATTATATGCCAATGATGAATTCAGTTAGAGATTCAATATTCCCTTCTTTTTTTTTGCTTCTTCGTCTCAGTAGCTCATTGAGAGCAGATTTATTTCAGATTAGTCTTGTTTACACACAGGACAATGCTTCAAACGTTTCCCCAAGTGCCACGCCTTGCCCTTGATACTATGGTAATGCCACGTTGAATATAAATTTCAGAGATATAATAGTGTGAAATATTGATGTCCAGTCTTTTAAACAAGACTAATCTGAAATAAATCTGTTATTTTTCCACAAGCTATTTTGTTCTGCAAGTGAATATCGTCAAACTAAAATCACTGTGGTGCGCAGTGATTCAACCTTCATTAACTTTTTAAATGAGGCGTATATAGTTATAGGAACAAATAAATAATATTGAATAAAGCTGTTGAAAACTGTAGCCTCTGCGTGCATGGCTCAGACACAAGAATGTAGTTAATGTATTTAGTGTTAGGCCTACAGTATATTGCAGGCTTCACCATCGCCTTAGTAGACATTTCATCTCACATCATTTTTATCTTGCGTGGGTGGGGAATAGCGTCTTTTTATCTCCTTTTTCCTGCGAGTTGTTTTTTGCACGGTTGGGGTGGATCGGTGTGTGTGTGTGTGCTTGTGTGTGTGTCTCCCTACCACCGCTCTAACCCATCCTCCAGAAGGTGTGTGTGTGTGTGTGCGTGCGTGCGTGCGTGTCTGCCCCTACCACAGCGCCATCCCATCCTTCAGGAGGTAGGTGTGTGTGTGTGTGTGTGTGTGTGTGTGTGTGTGTGTGTGTGTGTGTGTGTGTGTGTGTGTGTGTGTGTGTGTGAGTTCCTACCACAGCTCCAGTCCATCCTCCAAGAGGTATACATGTGGAGGCTGTGACACGTCAGTGCTCAGCTGGATGACAGGAAGAAGAAAGGGATACAGGTTCTTGCTCTCTGCCCCAAGGCCCTGCAAATAACCATGAAAAACACACAATCACAGCATGAAAATGCAACACAAACACTTAAAAAAGCACTGCACATACACATTTAGCCAGTCACCTTCTGTGGACCCTTTTCATTCTGTCACATGAACTGCTCTTCCCCCTCGGAATTTATTTTTCCATAGATTCCCTCCGGTTCTATTTGAAACACGACATTTCCTGACTCAATGCCCTTTAGAATCCCTCATCAGAGTCATTCTCTGCTACTATCAATTCTCAGGAAAACTATAGAGACAGCGTGTGTGTGTGTGTGTGTGTGTGTGTGTGTGTGTGTGGTAGAGGAAAAGAAATAAATAGTAGACATATTTAAAAAGTAGTTCATTGGAAAGAGGCAGGCACAAGGTTTATACATTAATGCAAAAATAATTGTAACACTACACAGTAGCAATACAAAGTCACATTATCTTCCAAAAAAAATAGAAACGTGTATAAATAAAAAATGGCAGATACATTTTCTCAGAGGAATATCTAGCACGAAAGTGTGCCAACTTATTTCTTACCTGCTTTAACAAATCATTTTGGAAAATAAACTGCTTTAAGCAAATTCGATTAACAATAAATCACATTTCTACTAAACCTGCAAGATTAATGACCGCAATTATGTATAGGCTGCAATTTGTTAAAACAAATCTGCATGTAATTGCGAAAGCTGTTATCCGGTCAATAATATTTTTCAGTAGATACTTTCCAATTACAATAAATAACTAACTCATTTTGGTAACTTTGCCAAAAGGTTTGCGGACATTGTTTAAATATATTCTAAATACATGCAATGAAATAAGGTAATAAGCAATTAACTTTCCTTAATTATACAAATGAAATACTGCTTAACACATTGTTTCTCATCAAAAAGAGACAATAAATATACACATGAACTGGTTAGAGGGCTAGCTCTGTCATGAACTGCCCTCTAGATTCCATTGAGAAGGTGGGTGAGAGGAGGATGTTAGCCAGGCTGACGTCAATCGTGGACAACCCCTCTCAACCCCTACTTGAGACTGCGGGGGCGTTAAGCAGCTCTTTCAGCAACAGACTTCTAAACCCACAGGGTAACAAGGAGAGCTTCCGATGGTTCTTCGTTCCAACGGCAGTTAGACTATTTCAACATTAGCATAACGCAACACTGTTGTCTTTGTCACCGTAACCCACCACTTACAACATCCAAGCTGCTCTGAACAGTTTCTCAGGTTGTATAGGCTATTTATTCATTCTTATACATAAACAAATTATCCTGTGCAATTGTATTTATATTGTGCAAGTATCCTACAGTAGAATGTAGTTATATGGCATAGTGACCAGTGTCCATCAAGTAGGAAAAAAACAGGGGTTGTTTGGGAAGGGATATTTCCCCCACCTACCTATACTTCAAATATTTGAACACCTTTTTATTACTACACTTTAAACTGTCTTGAGACTTGGCACTAAAGACATTGCATTGACATGCATTCAGTTCAGACAAATGGCTTGTGACTTGGGTCTCAGGAGTTGGCACTGCTGGGTTCTGCGTTTGCTGGCTGTGGAGTGAACCAGCAGCAGCTGCCCACATGCGGGCACTGAGGATGGGGATCGGCTCAGTGCTGTCGAGAGGAGTGGAGCTCCTGCCTGGGGGTATTTCGGTCTTGTTTTTGTTCAGTGGAACATCTGAGTGATAATTATGCAAATAACTGGGCTTTGCTAATTCTATTTTCATTGTTTTGTTATTTGCCAAAGAGATGCTACCCTTGCCTTTCTATTTGTCAGTTATACCTTGATGCAGTCGTTTTATGTAGTTGCTGAGTTTTCCTAGCCTGATATGTCTTAATTGCATTTACTGACTGACTAGCAACAGTTTGTGATGCTGCTGCCACATCTGAACTCAACCAGGACTATTGTGTTGGTTTTAAAATAGCCTGTTAGTAATTCTGACAGGTGAGCATCTACTGAAACTAAATTATAAATTGCTTTATCCTAGGAGCAGCAATAATGCTGCAATGAGTGGCATGCTATTTGTTTTGTTTTCCTCTTAAATTATAGTCAATTATAACTATTCTGGTGGTTGCGGCAATCCAACCAAAGAGAAAAAATGGTAGACATGATGATTTATTTTGATTTATTTAATCATCTTTTGGTTAACAAGCTAGTAAGTAAGAACAGAAAAGGCAGACAGAAAGCCAGGGAATGGCTTCAAGTTTTCATGACCGCAACGGTACCCAATTGTGATGGGTTACGGTGTGAGGGGAGAAGGGTCATTTGATGGCACAGAACCCTGGCCAATTTGGATACAAGTTAATTCTGGGAGACAATTTGGAGCCTGTTCTTGGCAGCAACACACTATGCCTATAAAAACACAATTCACGCCAGAAAAAAATAGAGTGGCCACCTGCTACTTAAATTAAGTGTGCCTGGAGATAACAGTTATCACAGAGTTTATACAATAGATGATTTGTCCACTCTATTTGGAAAATAGAGTAGTGTTCAACCTCACAGGAAATTAAAAGAGCTGTATGTAACTAATGTACTGTACTTAATCATAAAATGGCAGTGATAAGTCATCAGAGATAAAGGCTACATCCCAAGTCAAAATACTTGCTGCTCCGGCAACCATGCTACATCCAGTATGTTCTCCTTCAACTGAGAATGTACTAGATGTTACCCGACCTAAAAGCCTGGTCCTGAATTTTGAAAAAAACTCCATGACCTGGCCGTGTTAAAACATGGGTAAATCAGGATGGATGCTACATAAGCTGGTTTATAATTTGCAAACAATAAATGAATTGCAAACGTATACATTAGCTGATCAACTTAGTGTAGCACTAGTCATTGTCAAAATATTATTTGCGATTGTCTTAAAATATAATTTTGTGCTCGTGTTCTTTCGCCATCATCAACCTGGCAACCCATGTGAGCTTTAACTTTGGGGAGGAGGGGGTGGGCGGAGACATCTCTCTCAGTACAGTACCCATTTTTAACACTTTGTGTCAATGTTACATAGTGTACCTTTAAATACAACCAAACATGAACAATTGTCTCTTCAATTACTCCATTTGTCCTCCATGCCCAGAGCCAACGCCATCTACTCGGGTGTATTGGCGAGAAATACCCAAATTGTGTACATTAAGTGAAATTGTATTCGGTTTAATTTTTTTATTTTAGCCCTTTGTTACATGCTCGCCAGACTATTTTCATCACTTTCCATTTTGAAGTCTTAAAATACAAAAAACGTACAAAGAATCCTTCGACTTCGTACATATCACATCAATTGTGTTGCACTTTCAGAAAAATATTTCCATCACTTGCCTGAACGCATATTCATTTACATGCAGGGCACTGTGAATAAGGCACTGGCAATGTGTTTATGGGGCTTGTGTTTATACACTCTCTGTATCTTCCTTCCCACTCACCCAAAAACAATTCCCAAACCCACCATCCCCACAGAACCACAGAAACAGATGCATTTTCTGGTTATAAAAGGGCAACATCAGAAAACACTTCTTTGACCACCATGTTCCAACTATAGAGAAACAACCATGTCATCACACACACATATTACATTCTGACGATGTACCTGAGTTGACTGAGTGTGTGTGTGTGTGTGTGTGTGTGTGTGTGTGTGTGTGTGTGTATATGTGTATGTATGTGTGTGTGTCCCTACCTGGACAAGGTGGATGAGAGTGGTAAGAATGGCACAGCGCAGCATGTTATGATCCTCAGACTGCTTCCAAAGCAGAGGCAGGTATTGCACCAGACAGCCTACATACGGCCGGATCTAATCCAGAGAAAATATCACACATAGAATTCACACACATTCACACAAAAGCGTCTCACCAAGCAAACTACTTATTGCAGCCAAGGACCAGTGTGCATATGTCCGAATATTTGCAGCATCCACACAAGGCTGAGGGAATGTTAAAGAGCCCATATTTTAACAGCAGGTGTGATGTTGATGTTGTTGCTGATCTATCCATCATTAATCATGGTGGTCATTCTCAACTGTGATGTCACTAGAGGGTCGATTTTTTTAATGGCCAGTAATGGCTAATCATCATCACACATGGTGGTAAATTAGGGGGCCTGTAAATATGTAAGAAAATATTTTCCCTGATGCGCTGTGAGCATATTTATTACTTAAGCCCTCTTTTGATTGATTACAGCAGCTGCTATTGCCCATTCAAAATATGTTAATATGCAGCAAAACGACTACTGTTAATATTTAATTAGCTCAGTTCTTCTCAAAAGACGTTCAAACTTACCAGAGGACATATATTATTGGAATATACTGTGTAATCACCATGATAGCAATTCATTTATCATAATTCAGCTCAGTTAAATTACATTTGTAAATCATTTATTGTCATAGTTGTTAACATCCCAAATTAGAGACAATTAACAAAAATAACCATATGGATTTATTGGAAATCAGTTACACACACATATACATATATATATATATATATATATATATATATATATATATATATATACATATACATATACGAATAATAAATATGAGTAATAAAGTAATCTTTTTGTTGCAGAGCACCGTTTTACAACACAAAACTATCCCACTTATGTAGTAGCATGAATGTAGATTAATCAGGCCATTATGACCTATTATCAACCAACACAACTATTCAGAAATAACATTTAAAGGGTCGTCTGCTACAGTAATTTCTAACTAGTACTGTCAAAGCCGTATTCAAGCCACAACATTTTGCACAGCTTGTTTAATTACAATGACATAGCGGAAAACCAAATAACAAGGCTATACCCAAATGTGATGGTGCATAGTGAAAAACAGTTCTTCACAATATCTAACAGAGCGCAACAACCCCATCAAGAAGGGCTAAAACCCTGTTGTGTGCAGTCATGTTTGTTTTGCTCTCATGTTCCTACCATGGCTTTATCACTTGAGCTTTCTCTACTGCTGCTGTCTTTTTATCTCTAGTGTGCGTGTTGCAGGGAGGGCAAAAATCTCTTGACAGATGAAATATTAATTTGACTTCTGGAAGTTTAGCCGGTTGCTAGTGACAAGAGGATAGCTAACTAAACTGACAGTTTTTGAGGATGAAAGCCATTTTCTGTGACAGATTTAAGTCTGGGGATAATTTGAGAAACCTATAAAAACAACGTAAAAGAGCCAGAGGGGGTCAAGAAGAAGGTCAAATTTAAGGGATGGCAGTTAAGGTGATCAGAGCAAGTTACTGGGCAGAAGCCAAAATAAATAAAACAAAGCCCAGGCAGGCGGACAAAACTATTGTAGAGGCTGACAAAAGAATTCATGCAAAAAGTGGGATGGCTTTTTCCCAACCCTTGATGTTTTCTGAAGGAGCACAAAATAAATAAAAACTGTGCCAGTTCAGTGTCTGTATAATTACTTGTTTTATGTTGGTGGAATTGTGCCTGACGTAGTGGTTGGACACCATTGAGTGGTTGGACACACCGCCCCCCCCCCCTCCCCACCCCCACCCTCAGGGAGATGAACGACTTATTCACGCAATTTCTTAACTAATTATATTTATTTCGTAATCACAAAGTAATAAATATTTCCCAACGTCAATATGTGTCCTCGAAGAATATGTAGCTTAGCTCTGGTCTTAAGCAGTATGAGGTCCGTAAACTGATAATAAGCAAGCTGAGTTCCAAGTTCCCTATGACCCACCCCCCTCGGTGACAATCCCCATTTGGATTCGTTCCATTTTTAAAACCTACCTGGATGTGGACCCTCTCAATGACGCAGGAGATGACATGCAACACCTGCATCTTTGTGTCGCACTCCGTCACCTGCTGCAGCAACTGGAAGAGCAGCCCAAAGATTGACTCCAAGTACTGCGGAGAGATGGGGGAAGACAGGGGGAGCAGGTGAGGGAACACATTTCATGTTTGGGGCTCGTTGGACAGACACACTCCTCATCCTTTTTTCTATTAGTTTACTCTCTATTGAACTGTGTGAATATACTCACTGGAAGAAATTGCTCAGTCCTGAATTCAAAATCATCGACTGGTGATGAAGTGTTAAGGGAAAGAAAGTGGATTTGAATTCCATTTAGAGAGCTCGGCAAGATATTTAAAGTGAAATGTTTATCCCTATGCGTTTGGTGAAGGGAATTACGATTTTTACATCAGAAAAAAACTGTTAATGGGTAATTGATGTATTATATTTGCAAAGGATATTAAGCTTCAAAGTAGTGGCAGTCTCGATCCGCACCTGTGAAAGCATAACAAAAAGGAGGAATATTAAATGTATAATAAATGTACAACCTTCATACATAGAATACAGCAAACAAAAACAACAACAATCATATTTATAATTATAATACCTTGGAAAATATTTTTTGAGCACCACATACTAAAAGGTTCAAAGTATATACCAGTAGTATAATTGCATATGCATGCCTAATGCCACGCTACTAGTGTTATCCAGGGTTACATTTATAAAAAGGCTTAAATGCAAATGAAGTAAATGAATGGGTTTGGAAAGTTTTCTTTATTATATTCTAGCTATTGGGATTAACAAGGGTAACTCTACGAACGAGCCCCGGTGTGTTACAAGAAGCATTTCTCATTCAAAACACGACCAGGCCAAACTTGTTTTGGCTTGCTCTTGCTGGGGGGCAACACATTTTGTTTTAAATCTGCACCGATTACACATTTTATTTACCTTCATGTATTATTTACATTGACGCGGATTGTTTTCCTTAGCAGCTAAAACATTCCCCATAGAGGGAATTGGGGTTTATAGGTTAAGACAGTATGCTTTTACACATGATATTTAACAATGAAACAATAAAAATTGCCCTTTATCCAAAATAATTAGGGTCACAATGTAAGGGGGAAAGTTATTGGAAAAGAGTAAACAGAACTTGCAATCTAGTCTTATAGAATCACAAAAATAATAATTGATTTAATGTAATTTGTCAAAACCCCTGTGTGTGTTGGTTTGTGTGTCCGTGTGTGTGTGTAATAACAGGGTTTATGTCCATGTGTATTGAAACAAATGGAAACAGTAAACAACAGCAACATAAACACTTTGTATCAAATCCATCATCAATTATACAGTGTACGGTCGTATGCTGCATGACATGTTGCAACATAGGGGCAAGAGTGCGGTGGCTTTAAGTATTTTAAAAAACACCATGATCAAACACAAACAATGAATAACAGCACAATAAACTATTTTCCAAAGTCATGTTCATCTTCTGGTGAACTGTTAAAAGTAAACAACTAATGTGTAGCACTGTAAAAAATAAATAATATAATAATATATATGGAACGATTTATTTCTCTCAAATGTATAAACCCAAGCCTTGTGCTACTGTTTCTATATCAAGCCAATAGTAGTCCCTCGGTTTCTCTCCATTAACCAGAGCCTTTCCCTCACACCTCCATCCCTCAAGCTGTAAAGGGCTTTGTTCACGACCGCCTCTGGACAAACGTGGAAAGGAAAGTGCTTTGATGTAGTCGAGGGCTGAGCACCAGTTTCCTTGGGCCGAGCTGATGTGGAATAATGAGAGAGTTGTTTTCTATGCTGATGAGAGTGCATACACTTTGCATTAAGTGCAGGCCATTTAGTTTTTTCACCCGCTGTCCGATGATGACAAAGTTCAAACTGACATTAAATAGTCACGCTGCGTGCTTCACCTCTGGATAAACATGACGTAGTTCGTTAGAAATCATAAATTAATTCTGCTCATCAGCATTCCACTCATTTTAAACATAATTTTGATATGTTTACTTTCTCCTCAACTGATCCATTAAAATCACTTTTATAGAGGGTAGACGGCTTTTGATTTAACATTGAAAATATTTGTAAAAGTTGTATTACATCGGCTAGCAAACCGGAAACCAGAAACTGCAAGCGGCGGAGTTTCGCTTTCTTTCGTGTTTCGTTACGGAAATATTTTACTGAAGAAAACTTTCGAGCTAGTGGATAAAGCATTCAGAAGGGGATTTCAATAAGTATTTCTACAGTGGCCAGTCTACACTTTTTTATTTTTTCATGTTGTTTGCGATTCTCCGTCATCTTTCGTGTTTAACGCCCAATAGGCTTGGAAGATGAACGTATCAGACTTGGCACCATGACACGCATCGCAGCGTCACCCATTGGGACCCATTATATTAAACACGGTGCGGTGCTCCGTGGCTCGTCTGGTGTGACCCGCTATACACTGAAGCTCTGCCGTAACCGAGTCGGAGTGGATCTGAAACCCACTGACTTCCTACAAACAGCACTCACGTGATATTTAGGCCACCAGGTAGAGTAGAGGGCATTGTGGCCGGTTAAGGTAACCTAGAGATAACTTGAAGATTTGTATTTATTTTTATCCCCCATCGACCCATCAATTGGTCATAGAGTTGGTCAAATTTCAGCCTACCAAGATTGTTTTGGGTTGATTGCAGCCCTAGTTATGTCCTCTATAGCCATTCCAACGTTTTTCGCCGGAAATAAATAAATCTGCCTTAAAAGCCTCCGAGCACAGTTCTCACTCCAGCGGAGCGTGTTGTGGAAACAGAAGGTGACTGAAGATGAGGGGAAGAGGGTAAAGTGGGGCAAAGCTGGCTGGGTGGAATCACAGCGTGATACTGGGAGGGACGAGTTAACACAACTTTCAAGTAGACAGCCTCTCCTCCCACTGAGGATGTCAAAACCCACCCCAAAGAAAGAAAAAAAAAGAGGCAAACATGTTATTCAACAGGAGAGCTGAAAAAAAGATTCTGTCAAAAAGGGAAAAAAATGCAACAACAAAAAGTGCTGGAAAGGAAGACGTGCTGTGATAAACATGGACCGTATGGGGACCTAGTACAGCGACATGTTTTACTAGGTGAGTGACATCTTTGATCTGTGACTCCAGGTAATGGAAGTTATGGTCTCGGGCAGTGTGTATTTTCTCCTATTAATACCCAGGTTATGCCATTAAAAGAAAAGTTTTGCGAAATGGACATACGTATACCCCTCTCTTTTTTTAAACATTTGCCAAAAGCTATATTCCATTGAAGAAGTGTACATGATTTGCATGACATAAAAGTAATGTAGAGGGAATAATCAATCATCCTGACTTTCCCATTTACCACTTTTACTGAAGTACAGAAGATACATCTTCTATAGGGAAATGGCCTACATGATAAGTGATCAGGCAAGACCGATAAGCCATCTCCGTTTAATCATCAAAAGTCCAAGAAGTATCTATATAGTACACCTATTCGGTCATAGCTCACGCAGAATACCTGGGAGCAGTAAATGATTGATGTTCTGGTTAAGATTTAATTGGGTCGTCTGATTCAAACACTGCTAGCTAAACATGCATGAATCATTAATGGTATTTATTTTTTGTTTAATGGTCAACCTAAGCGACCATCAAGTGTTGGATGTCTGAAGTCATAATGTGTTTGTTTGGGTGGGGGGAGTTACAATTTAGATGTTTTGCAATAGACCATATGCCATAAATGACTAAAAACATAAATGAGGGATTAAGCGCGGAGGATGTCGTTTAGTTGTGTGAATACAGTATATGTGTCTAACTTACCACCAGGTCGGGGTCTTGCATGAGGCTTAGTATGACCTCGTAGAGTAGAGGTCGAAGGTCGGATTTAAATTTCACAGATATCCACTGGCCTATGAGCCAGATGACCCTTCTCCGGATCAGCTTGTACCTGTGGAAGACAGGTGGAAGGAAGTAGACGTGTGAATAAGAGCGTAATAAATGTGACAAAAAAGAATAGAAAAGAAAAAAAAGAGTAATGGATGAAGAGCAACGGACGAGAACACAAGAAAGAATTTACAGGAAGGAGAGAACATGAACAGAGGAGAATGAGTGGTAAATGTAGATAAGTGAGAAAAGAGCAAGGTGAGAACACAGTGAAGGTCATCAGTTAGTTCTGGTGGCAGAGAAGACATTACAAAGACATATCCTCCTAGTCTACACCCTTATCTAAATGTAGACAAATGAGACAGCTGATGCTCCAATCACGTCTACAGAAAGTAACCAGCAAAAATGACAGAGTTTGGATTAGTATTTTACTTTAACACATGGAAATATGCGCATTCATTCCTTGCTGCACTCCATCTTCCCATTCATCACAACGGGTGTCGGCTGGAGATTGCAGCACAATTTAGAATCTAAAAGAGAGCAAACCGCATTGATGTATCCCACTTGCATACGGACGCCACTCCACAACATTAAAACCAATCTTAAACTCTGTGTTCGCCAGCGATTAGAGTCCCCCAAAGAAGCAGAGATTCACATTTAAATGTGCAATAATTGACTTTGAAGAGTGGGAATGGGTAAGTGGGTGGTGGATGAGGGACTTGATAAATTCAAGCAAAAATAGAGGAAACATCACTCAGCATGTTTACGCGCCAATATTCTGATGTTAGTAACAGGAAAACAACTGTGTGCGTGCGTTCGTGCATGTGTTACTGTCCGAATTTAATAAAACGTAAAAGCATGGGTTGTACTGTGATGTTGTCGGACACTCTATAGATTAAACGGTTACCCTTTACGCTTGTGAAAGTCTTCCCAGCAGTTTATACGTGAGAGTGCCAACAAGATTGTACATTAACCTACATCAAAAAAAGCCAAGCACCGACATATCCAGAATGGCAATCACTCTTTGCCATTTCATGTGAAATGCCTCTTGGACAAAGAACCTAATTTCCTTAAAAACACGTTGGTACTAATGAACTCATGTACTCAAACACAGATTAGCAGTGAACAAGCCAGAGCCACATAACTTTCAAAAGCAAATGAAGGTGGACAAACCAATATGGCGTACTGCAAAGTCTTAATGGGTGCAATAGACTGGCCTATGGTTCCAGGTCTGAAATATGGGCACAGTAGTGCCAATGAGCTTTTTAGTGCCAGTGGGCAATGGTTGTAGGCAAACTTCCAAAGCACTCTACTAAGCAGGAACCTTTCATGATTTTTGGCTTATAAACAAAGCACAGCTGTTGCCCATGACAGGTTATCACCATTTTCTACCTTAGTGGACAAATATGCTTATCAGGACAAGCTGTATAGCCCTAGACATGCCGGGGTTTATAGCACTGCTTTTCTTTTGTCTGGATACATGATGCAGGCCTAGATACGATCGCACTTCCATTTCGAAAGAACGGTATGGGGAAAGGCATGGAATGTCTCAATGACATCCAAATTAAATAGAAATCAAATCTTATTTGTAAATGGATTGTTAATAGCGTATTCTACATGCACTTTTATTTTGTTGTAAGTCATGTGCAAGGACTCAGACATCTATAGAGACTGTTGCGGTATAATCATTATCTGTCTCTTTTTTCTGTCCTAAATTTCCGGCAACCAAACTACCACAAAAGCTGAATAGTACATAACGTAATGTAGCGTATCTCTGTCAACGACCAAAGACTATTGTTCCTCTTGAGGGCAGGGGCCACTACACTAGGGCCCTGCTTGTGGGTAGGAGTTGTATAATACCTCCCCCAGAATGCTAAACATGTAGAGCGTGTATAAATTATATGCACCAGTTGATATTTGTTCAATTTCACAGTTAATCAGTTTTCTACTTGATACACAAGCACACAACAAACAAAAGTTATGTAGATACAGGAACAGCATAAGCCTTACAAAGTTGGTTACTGTGGCAGAATTATTCAGGAACTTTTCATTGAAAAAGCACTGTGTAAATGTGATTCGAAAAATTATGAATGAATTAAAGTAACAATCACATGTGTTGCTTCATTAAACCTCAAGCTAGGTGAAAATAGACCATCAATATTACATTTCACAGTAAAAAATTAATTTAAAGTATATATATATATATATATATATATATATATATATATATATATATATATATATATATATATACGTATACATACATACGCATTCAAATAAATATGAGGAAAGGCTAGCTAGAGTACGTTTTTGTTCAGTGGTAATTCTAGTGAATTACCATGGCAAAACATGCGCCATAAGACAGTACATATAGAGACTGTTCCCAGGCGTCATCAAGTACCTCCTGCAAGAATCAATCTGTAGGATAATACAACATGTAAAAGGTTATTCGTCTCCGTCTCTATCTAGTTTAATGCCCTAGTGTTTTGACTCAAGGTGGAAGAGTCTGTTTGGCAATGGGCATGGAAGAAGTAGAAGTGTGAAAAACCGATGGGAGTGTGTTGGAATGGATGCTAGTGTTAAGTGGCGCTGTGCATTTCTCCTCACACGGGCCCAGAAAATGTCATTGGAACACTCAAGAGAGCACATGAAAGTGACATATATCCACAGAGAAGGCAATTCTTCAGAATATGTGGCTCATAAATACATGCCAGGCTTACATAATGGGGAAAGATGTGGGCATTAATATTTAAACATTGGCTGCAATGCACAACAATAAAGACAGGCAATCATTCAGAGGGCTCAAGTAGAAATGAACAAAACAAATGTTTTTTCAGGGGCAGACATACCTATGGCCCTCCTAACGATAACCTCATACGAGATGGATACACTCGGAATTAAACATAAGCTTGGAACGCCACTCTAACACTGCAGCTCCTGTCTTGGTTCTACTGATGATATCCGAAAGGATCAGGAGCCAGACTGCCATATCACGCTATGCATTCCCTTCCACAAGGATCTAGGATGAAACCCAGGAAAGCCAGATGTCTACCGGTCCAGCTACAAAAAGTCCCTCCACAGAGAGCTAATCATGAGCTATGAAGAGCTGCTGGTTCACTGACAGGTAATGCTAACCTCTCACCTCCTGTCTCTGTGGCGGCGCTGCTTTCACAGCGTATCATACAGACAAATCTCCAGTAGCCGCTCTGACGGCATCACATCACCACATCAAAAGAGGAGACAATGGTCTTGTTCCCTCTCTCACTTGGGAGGAGACAAGAGCATTGACCTCACCTCAAACCTCCTTTTTCTCTCGTCTTTTTACATTTTATGTTTCTATCCAAATCTTCATCATCCTCGTGCTCACCTTTATCTGAGAAACCCGAGCACTGAAGCATTCTGGGTGGCCCTTTAAGGCTTAACAGTTCTCATCCAGGTCCTTATCTAGAGGCCACCCGAGCACCAACAGTAGTTCATACCAGCAGAGCTGGCAGGGCTACCAGCGTGTCTAGAGTGGTCTGGGTTAGAGCTTGAGATCTCTGACAGGACCCGATGGCTTCAGGTCAGTCTTTATTTCTCACATAATTCACAGTCTCACATCGGGTTTGGGCTGTACTTCCATTCATATTCTTTTTTACTTTGAAGCGTGTTCACTATTTGCAACTGAGTCGTATCTCAGTCAGATCCATTGCAGGCAGCATCTGCCCTTCCCCCTCTTCTCACTGGACCTTACTGACCAATGCAACATCCATAACCTGTCAGAATTGTTGTTTTGGATTAGAGCAAAATGTGAAAATTAATGCTGCTGAGGAGGGGAAAGGTGGCCATCTTCATGCGATCACAGTTTGGTTGCGCAAGAGAAAAAGAGGAAAGTCTGAGGTGTGGAAAGACTGACAATGTGCATAACGAGAATAATGAACTGGTGGGTGATCTTCAATTAAAAATTGTGTTCGTGCCTACGTGCATTCTTGTGCGTGTTTGTTATGTTCACATATATTAGGCACCAGTTCTCTTTGGAGTATATGGTTCAATATGGGTTTATACACTATATTGCCAAAGGGTTTGGGATGCCTGCCTTTACATGCACATGAAGGTTAATAACATCTCATTCTCAATCCGTAGGGTTTAATATGGAGTCTGCCCACCCTTTGCAGCTATAACAGCTTGGGGCCATCCCCAAACTGTTCCAACAAAGTTGGGAGCATGAAATTGTCCAAAATGTCTTGGTATGCTGAAGCATTAACAGTTCCTCTCACTGGAACTAAGGGGCCAAGCCCAACCCCTGAAAAACAACCCCACACCATAATCCCCCCTCCACCAAACTTTACATTTGGCACAATGCAGTCAGGCAAGGACCGTTCTCCTGGCAACCGCCAAACCCAGACTCGTCCATCGGATTGCCAGACAGAGAAGCTTGATTCGTCACTCCAGAGAACACGTCTCCACTGCTCTAGTGTCCAGTGGCGGTGTGCTTTACACCACTGCATTCGACGCTTTGCATTGCACTTGGTGAAGTAAGGCTTGGATACAGCTGCTCGGCCATGGAAACCTATTCCATGAAGCTCTCTACGCACTGTTCTTGAGCTAATCTGAAGGCCACACGAAGTTTGGAGGTCTGTAGCTATTGACTTTGCAGAAAGTTGGCGACTCCTGCACGCCTCAGTTGCGTTGACCCCGCTCTGTGATTTTACGTGGCCTACCACTTTGTAGCTGAGTTTCTGTTGTTCCCAATTGCTTCCACTTTGTTATAATACCACTAACAGTTGAACGTGGAATATTTAGTAGTGAGAAAATGTCATGAATGGACTTATTGCACAGGTGGCAACCTATCACGGTACCACGCTTGAATTCACTGAGCTCCTGAGAGTGACCCATTCTTTCACAAATGTTTGTAGAAGCAGTCTGCATACCTAGGTGCTTGATTTTATACACCTGTGGCAATGGAAGTGTTTGGAACACCTGAATTCAGTGATTCGGAGGAGTGTCCCAATACTTTTGGCAATATAGTGTTTGTTGAAATATGACAGCAAAGAATCTGGAGATTCAAAGGTGCCAAGAAGAATTTATTTTAGAGTGTACAATAACACGGTTAAATAGCAATGCAATGGTCTGTCCTCCGACATGTTGCATACCTTGTATCGGGTCGAATGTTTACTATTTTTTCATTTATATATTTGTCATAAGCCATTTCCATAAATAAAGAAAATTGAAAAAGGTAGAATGACATCCTACTGTTCTTGCCTAATAACCTATACTTTGAGATTTAATGAGGAGAAATAAGATTAGGATAGGATTTCTTTGTAGCCTATGCTTGATGCTTAGAGGGAAACTTGTCGGGCTGTAATGAGGTTTGGGCTTATAAAAGCTGTCAAGGTGCGGTTTTCGGGTCAGGTTTGTACAAAATGTTTGGCTCAACTTTTCAGGTCCGATTCAAGCTCAAGTTTGGGTGTACTCTGAAGGGAGCTGGATCCAGAAGGATCCAAATGTAGTTTGCTAGCGAAACAAAGTTCTTGGAATACTGCTGGTGGCAGATGCCAAAAGGAGTGCGCTTGCTGGGGTGGGTACCTGCCCAGGAAACAAATGCTTTAAAAATATTTTACCAACTGTGCTCACCCTGCCCTCGCCTAAAGACCAACTGGGACTGAATCCACCCAGAAGTCCATGCTTCGGTTGACCAAATATCAGAATATAATGGACAGACACCGCATTTTGTAAACACGTCCATTGAGTAATCAGAAGAAAGAAAACGTTTTTATTTACTGTGCAGTCAACCATAAAATGAAAATAAACCTTTCACCTTCAACCTAAAATGTCCACTTATATTATTCACCTTTTTAACAAGGCAAAAAATAAAATAATACTAATAATATACCAACATTATACGATGATTAGCCCTATATATAATATAGCCCTAAATCACTATAATACAGTGATTTAAGGCTATAACAATCGAATTAATCTCTTCATATAAAGCTTTCAACGGGTTAATTCACAGCTAGCTAGCATGTTTTGTCACGTTCCAATCAAATCCTGGTTGATAAAAATCACATTCCAACTACATTTCCTCCCATGCAAATGACTCGTTTACTACAAAAAATACCTCATATCACGATATGGAGGTATGAGGTGAAGATATTCTCTGAGTGCCATCTTGTCTACACAAATTAAGATGGAATTTTCCATTTGCTAAAATGAGGCAATGAACGACGTTGTCCATTAGGCGGCTATAATTCCTATGGTGTGACTAAAGTAGACATTGTCGCCCTGTGTATTTCTTTCCTGAGAGGACACTCTCTCTGGCTCTCTTTGTCTGTGCGTATCAGAGGACATGTGGATGGTGGTCTCTCCCTATGTGGGATGAAGGGATCACAATTTTACAAAGTAAAATGGATTAGGCCTACATTTCCCAAGACAAAACCAACACAAATAAAAACAACACAAAAGAGAGTGCACTTACGGACAATCTGCAGACAGATATCAGCTCTGTTCTCACCAAAGGTTCATTGGCCCAAAGGCATACGGTAAAAATATATCAGTCTGCTGTATAGACAGCAAAGCCCCTTTCAAAACATGCAGTCTTTCCCTGAAATGTTCCAAAAGATATCCTGCCCATGCTTTGGGGATATCTTTGGGGTCAGGTGTGAATGACAACAGGGATTTATTTATTTAAATTATTTAGGGAAATTTGCACCTAGTAACAAGATCTAGTAACATTTCCGGATCACTGCCGGAACGGCTGTGTTGTGAACGAAAGCAGTAATATTGTCAGGGGAAGCACATAAAAGTGTTACGTCTGTCTGAGGTAAGACGCAAGACTCAGCTGAGGACGTATTTGAATCCTCAACTGTTAATATGACATTTTCGGGTGAATTCCAGCATTGCTATGGCAGGTGTGAAAGTGTGGAAGACGGAACTCTTCCAGAACGTAGCTGCATGTGTGAATTTACCGGGAACTATGTGTAAAGGGGGCTCATGATAAAAAATATTGAATCTTCTGATAGTAACATAAGGTATAATAGGTTCAACCGTGTGCCATCTTAAAAGTGTAAAATCCTTGTTACTACTTATTGTTATGTAATGGTTGTCATCATCACATACAGTACACTACATTCTCATTGCAATTTTGCAATAAGAAAAATAAGGTGTACGAGTTGAGAGTTGAAGCCATTTAGAGTATATTCTAGTAATAGTCATTAATGAATGTGTCCATTTGCACACAGCACCATGTTGCTCAACTTACACCATTTGACTGCCGTTCCTCAAATTGAGTCCCCTGTGAGTTTGCTCTGTTCCAATGATAAAACACCAACCAACAAACATGGGATAAAACCTTTGAAGAAAATAACAAAACAGCATTGAGGGGGTTGGGAAGGGGCGACTGAAGTCAGCCTTGTAGTTTGGGTGAGTAATGAGAGCAATGAGTGTTTTGGATCTACAGTGAGAGGTTCACCTCGCCTCTCCCTTAAAACAACAAAAAAACAAGAAAAGGACTCAAACTTAATGCGTGTGTGAGTGGCGACCTTCCTCCCACCTGCACGACGATGTGTGAGGAGATGCATCATCGTGACAGACGCGGTGACATCAGCACACCTGTCATTGCGTCACCGTCCATCGCCCCGAGTGGCGAGCCTAACCCGGTGCCGCTGGCCATATCCTTTGATGGCTTTGAAGGGGTGAGAGGTCTATCTGAGTGTGAGACTGTGGGTGTGTGTCATCAGTCAATCAAACCCCTCACCTCTCACATTGTTCTTTTACTAATGCGTCTTTGTTGCAACAAATGTCTTTGTTTTTTAACTCCATTGGTGTTTTTTCAGCAGAAGACGTTTTTTAACTTTCTGAACATAACCACCAGCCCTTAAAATGTATTTTGGGCATAACCGATCCAACAATGCACCCCTGTTAAACATTTTGTACTGATTAATCTGGTTAGTTAGTTATTTAACATTCTGTTAAATAAATTTGTTTGCACCTACTTCATGTGTTTCCGGAAAAAGCGTATCTAATTTGTAATCTTCTTCCAACTGTACAGAATGGATGCAGAAGAAAGCCAAGGCTGCCCTAGGTTACAATCTTTACTTAAAATCTGAAGGATTTCATTTGTTTATGGGCGACCAATCTGCAAAGGTTGAATGGATCTGCAATCACACGAATTGCTTACCTTGTACTTGTATTGCAATTCAATACAACAAGGTTCCCATCGTTTCCAAATGTGCCCCCTTAACTGTGAGGTATTTTCACAGTTTAAGCATTAGTCCAAACACAGTGCTACCAATGTGACAACAACTTGCAAACAAAGAGAATCACTTATTTCGTAATGCATAACAGATAAATATTAATTATCTCACAGTAAAAAAGTGTCAATAACATGCATGCCTTATGTCTGGTGTACTATAGACTATGGCTATAACACGGGTAAAACGTGACTTGTATTACCTATATCGACCAGTTAATTTATTTATTTTTGCATTTGTATGAATGTGCATTTTGTGTTACAATGGGAGAAAATCAATTTGAATGTAGCTGGATGTGATTGGACAGGTAATGTCATATTGCTATCTGGTGAAGTTAACACACAACAGCCATTCATATTGTTATTGCATAAATCCTCTGCTGGTGTAATACGTATCACATTCTAATTGAGACGCATGTTATTATAGCCATTCTACTTTCTTTATGGATGTGTAGTGGATAAACACTAATTAAAATAAATTTTTTAAGAACGTTGCAGTAGCAGCAATAGGACATTTTTTAACCGTTAAAATCCTACCTGTGATGGCTGACCTGTAGCTCCCCTAGAAGTTGGTTTTTGAACCACTGGTCAAAATCCACATTGTCGAAAAGATCATACGCTGCCAGGCCCACTGCATTATACACTGTGGAGAAGATGCAGCAAGTCACACAATCAACACCAAATGGCAACGCAAAAAACGCAAAAATCTAAGTGACACGTAATATTGTGTGTGTGTGTGTGTGTGTGTGTGTGTGTGTGTGTGTGTGTGTGTGTGTGTGTGTGTGTGTGTGTGTGTGTGTGTGTGTGTGTGTGTGTGTGTGTGTGTGTGTGTGTGTGTGTGTGTGTGTGTGTGTGTGTGTGCAGTTGTTCCAGTGTCAGGGGAATGATCAAACAACATATGGACCCAGAGGAATGTCCTCATACATATTCCCTCTCATTTACTCTGACAAATGGATGGATGGATGGTGTGGGAACCAAGGACAGTCAGATAGGTGGCTCTGTAGCAGTGGGGTATCGACTGTTAGAAAAGTTTCAAAAGGCCATTGGAATAAAAATAGCCCTCCTCGCTTTCTTAAGTACCCAAGATTTGTTTTTAATGAGTTCTTGGAACTCTTGATACTAACGGATTTGTTTTGGTTTTTGATACCCCATTAAAGTGTTGAGCACTCTGTTGGCAGTAGCCCTTTAACAGATCATTTAAGCACACCAACACAATCCTGTGATATGATTGGGTAGCCCACATGGATCTTCGGAGGGGTAACCAGAACATGCAGCGGTCGAAGTACTGAAGGACAAGGGAGGGAGGGAGGGAGAGAGGGAGGGAGGGAGGGAGAGGGGGGGGAAGGAGGGAAAGAGCCGAGAAGTTGATGACAGAGTGTGAAGGGAAGAGCGAGAAAAGAGAGTGACGGGCAGGGTGAGAATGGATCATAGAAAGAATGTGTTAAATAACAACATACACCCATCTCATGTCTTGCTCCTCACCAGTTTGAATTCACATCATAAAAAGGCAAGCCCGTCACTCACCTGCATCCTTTATCAGTAACTGAACGGGATCCTCCACGTTGGTCGGTCCTGAAAAGAGACAGATTATTTTAATTCATTCATAAAGAAGGTATTATTCACAGACTTTCCAGTGTGGCGAGCTATAGGAGGGTTTCAAATGTTGTCAAGAACATTTCAAGCTGCCATCTTGGTGCTTGAATAACAACTGGCTCCTTGGTTATTCTAGCCATTGGTCAGGCAGCACCAAGTAGGTGGACTTGAACTTATTCTACGGAACATCAGAACACATGATTGAAACCATTTTAAAAGCAATTTTCCCCCTCAACTTTAAAAGCTGCTGGAATCAAAATTATAAATAAATAAATACTAAAGATGTCATTGTTTCTAATGTTTATCGATTAAGTACTGGAGTCCTTAATTAAATTTAGAAGTCAGACAATTATTTGAATCATACCAAACTCTAAAAGGAATGTAAAGAGAGCTATTCGAATATGTATTAATGAAAACCCAAATTCCATTTGGCAGATAGATTTGTTCGTTGTAATGTTAGTATAAAAACTGTGCTGTTTTCAGTGACTAAGGCCAGAAGCATACTTCCGTGTCGGAGCGTCTGCAAGCAGACGTCTCTAGTGCCATGTCAACATGCTCTTCAGTGACCTTAACCTTCTTTTCACATTTGCGTGAGGGGATTCACAACAACCATGCTCTTCAAACAGATCTACATTATATATGTTGTTGGTGATGGCCATTGTGTGCTCGGTTGCACGTTGTTATCATTGTTATTGGACTCAGAGAGCAGATATGTTGGAGGTGTTGATAAGAGCGTGCACGTGTCTCCAACACTTGATGTTGTGTATTTTCTATCGACGGGAATCGAAGGGGACCTCACGATATGATATGTATAGGGCTTATATATCATGACGTCACATTGCAACGCCTCCATTTCGGAGGTATAGGAGCATAGGAATGTCAATGGCAGTGATAGTGTTTTGGTCATTGTTTAGTAATTAATCGTGAAATTATTTGTCATTATGGGGTGACATTGTTGTTTTTGAACTGCCAGTGTTTATCATGTGAGACGTGGCTAAAATTTGTTTTGAGAAGCCTAGGATACAAAATATTTACTTTTATGTATGATTTTAGATTGTTAAAACTCTCTTGAGTACTCACCAACAAAACGTCCCATGATGCATTCTGATGTACAAGCCCTATTGCAATTCTGAAATGATTGCAATACTCAAAATACTTTGAGTATTGCTCAAAGCTCGAAATACTAATTGCAATGGGGATATTGTGATTTTTAGTGTGTAGTTTAAAGAATGGGTTAAACGTAGGGGAACGGCTTCTCCATCGGTGTCAACTGTTGTTTTTTATGTGAAGGTTGTTGAACAGAACAGAACCTAGTTGATGCAAATCAACTATGGGCCAATACAATATAGCACCCTCTGTAGGATGGTAACATTAAGAGGTTTCTTTCTTTAAATTTGCATTTTTTTTTCAACCTGACAATACATGCATTGTGGAAGCAAAGAATCGCCATACTCGCATGTATCAATATTTTCCCCCACCCCTGGTAATTTCATGAATCTTGATTCAGCCTGGTGTGAGTCCTGTAGGATACAATGTCAGGAACATTTTATTTTATGGGGAGGGAGGGTAGTTTAGTGACTAGCGTGTTCCGCCTCGATTCCCCAATGTCTGCATCCTGCTTGCAAGTATGCTACGCTTTAAGTATGCCTGCTCCATAATGACATGGGAGCTGAATTTAGTGAGTTGAATGCCAAACGACTAAATACTATCAGTAATTATACTTAAAGACCTAACAAAGAAAAATGTATGAAGAATATAACTGCACTCCTACTTGGGATCAACTTCACAGTGCTTTGCCAAATCCCTCAACAACACAGCCTTGTACAAGTAATGCTGTAATATTTAGCTGGCAGTCATCTTCTCTCTCCATTAGTGCTTTGTTCTTGTGTAGCCCTGTTCAAAATCAATATCTCCCCTACCATTCAACTATCCAATCAGGCACCCTTCCTCGCACCAACAGAAGCTATTTCTAACCTTTCAGTTACAGCTGATGGCATCAAGCCTGTAATTGTGGGAGCAGTCCGCGTTTTTTAAGGACGTTTCAGCTAATTCGGCTGCAACATAATAACCGTGCAGCAAACAGCAATGAGAGATGGAGAGAGAGAGAATTATTAGATTAACAGTAAACCAGGTGATGGTGTTAGTGGCTGTGGTCACAGTCACAAGGGGTATAAAGGTTGCTGTCAAACTTTATAGGTTGTATGGTATATGTGCCGACTTGAGGGACACTGGGTCTGCCAGAGGTAGCTAGGAGTGAGCATGCATATGTTTGTGTGAGCGTATGCGTATGCATGTGTGATCAAACCTTGGAGCATACCATTCTGAAAGTGGAACAGTAACTAGAAATGATTATTATTCTACTTCCCAAGCCTTAAAATGCACAACGGAAGGCAAGTACAGTTGGGTGGGCATTGAGCGCGAGATCCTCTGACCAGCCAACAATGATAATAATGGGTAATTTTGAAGGCATGTTGTCCGTGTTACTGACCCTGCAGGTTCTGCACCATCTCCAGTAGCACCGGTGTCATGGTCTGGCTGTATTTGTGGAAAAAATCTAGGAACAGTACTTCTGTGCAGGGCTAGAGTGGGAAAGGGGGAAAAAAAGGAAAGAAAGTAAATATAGCAGAATACAGTGTGTGTGTGTGTGTGTGTGTGTGTGTGTGTGTGTGTGTGTGTGTGTGTGTGTGTGTGTGTGTGTGTGTGTGTGTGTGTGTGTGTGTGTGAGGAATATAAACCCAAATGTCTATAACGAAAACAAATTTAAATGTAGACAGAGGTACGCAAACACAGACAGAATCTCATTACGTGCATGAAGCCCACCGTTCAACAGAAAGTCCATGTGGTTTAGGCAGGATACAAGTGCATCAGTGTGTTTTGGTTGGAAAGTTGACAGTGGGACCCGTCGTTCGGATTTATAAACATCAAGTAAGGACAAAACCTTTTAAAGAAAGTAGAGAAGTCGGATATACGGACGATGGCACCGTGTATTTAACATGATTGTGATCGACATTGCAGAATAAAAACATTTGTCTAGACAGACAGATATTGCCCATATCAATAAACGCAAGGAAATGCACGAAAAAGCTTTTGGCCAGCAGATGACAAAATGCAAAATGACACCAATTATTAAAGTGGCAAACGCTTCGCGACCTTTACAGCTCCAAGAGTGTGCAACTGTCGCAATGAAAGTCTGTTGGTGAATGCCGACTGAGCGACGACCTTATTCATCAGCCTTTTCAAAAGAGCAGGTTAAAGGTCAGTTGGCACTCAATATCACTAATCCGCCGGGTAGAACACAGAGATGACAGCAGCATTGATTGGGTGCATGTCCATAATCAGTGTGTTCAGTGGCCATAATAGCCGCACAGAGACACTGATGGGCCTACCATTCGCCACCCGTGACCCATTCACCTACACCGCAGTGGTGAAATGAATGAGACTGTGGTGTCAGGTTTTTCCACAGGGCAGTCAGTGTATGCATTCAAATGCATTTAAGGTGTGTGTGTGTGTGTGTGTGTGTGTGTGTGTGTGTGTGTGTGTGTGTGTGTGTGTGTGTGTGTGTGTGAAATCTAATAATTTTAAACAGTGCTTCTCAATAGTGTGTCCCATCCTTTCAGCTAGTAGATCTCTATTGTGTGTGAAAGTAATGATTCATTCTTGGAACAGATACTTGAGTGATATTTATGATTTGTTTTGAATGCATCTCTAATCCAATATGTTGAACCAAGATTTCTGTCGAATAGTGTTTATAAAATATGCAAAACATATATATGAATATGACATAAATTAAGATCCCATTACACATTGAGATAGCAGTAATAAGGCTGAAGTCGTATTGGCAGAATATGTTGTACAACACGCCATGCATTTGATAGAGAATGGGTGGAAATTAAAGTGAAAGTTAAATCAAAAATATCTGAGAGCTGAGCCATCTACAGTTACATCTAGGAATTAGAGATGCCCAACTGAGGCACTGGAAGCCAAGTGGTGAAGTTAAGCAGAGAAGGGTTTAGCATAAACCACAACATGATGAAAGCAGAGGAGAAAATTGGTTCAATAGGCTGTGTGTGTGTGTGTGTGTGTGTGTGTGTGTGTGTGTGTGTGTGTGTGTGTGTGTGTGTGTGTGTGTGTGTGTGTGTGTGTGAGAAAATAAAACCCAACACCAATAGATGTCAATGATTTAGAGTCACAGCAAGACCTGAAAAGCCTTTGGGACTAGCATATGTGTGTGTAAAAGACCCAAATGTTCTTAATACAATTCATTAAAACGTCCAGCATGATTGTTATTTATTTTACTGGCCCACAAAGTATGAAAAAAACCTCAATTTATGGATTTTATTTGTGAGCATTACCCTGCATGAAAGATGTGCACGAAATCATTACAAACCACAAATCGTTACAACATAGACTAAGAACAGTTTTGATCTGTCTGCCAACATTTCTACTTTCACCATTAAAAGTTCAAATGTATTGGGTGAATATTATCAACAATTACCCTCCTTCGGCAATATTGGCGTTGGTTATATTTTTACCTTATACTGACAAATAAATGTTTGTGTGTCCCTGTTTCCATCTAATATTGACACTGCAGACCTTTCTAGCCTGTATGGGTAGTTAAATAAAAAGAAATAATAAATCGAATTGTGACGGTGGGACACATGGGAATGTGTCATTGCATTTAAGAAAGGAAATTATTAAGTTCTGGTCTACATGTTGTGCAGTCAGGACATTCGGCTTTCCACTTTATACCGTGTGCTGCGTCTTCCCTGTAAAGCATCCCAGCTAAGGACATGGTGTGGTGTTGGAGTTGGGGTTTCTGTACATCGGGGACCATATAATGGATGCCGCGATAGCGACAGACCCAGCTATGCAAGGGGAGAGGGAGGCTGCTGTGCCTGGGTCCATGCTTCACAGGGGAGCTGTGTCTATACCATACCCCACTGATGCCCCCCAGGTTGCTGCAGGCTGTCTGCACAAACACCTTAATCCGCCAGGCACACAGCCCACCGTAGGGTCTCGAGATCATAGCAGAACTGTATTATTCATTGGTTATGAAACAACTCACAACACATGAGCGCTGTGAAGGAGCTAGAAGGTACCTCTGCCATCACTTTATAACCATCCGGTAGGCCTGTTCAATTTGTATTTGGGTGACACACACACACACATACACACACACACACACAGTTTCTCAATGTTGCTTCAAGAACGTACAGATGAAAAGTGCATGTAATTTGGCTGTTATGTCATGTGTTCATTTGTATTTACCCTTAGACTGTACTTCCAGGAGTCACCACCCGTTTCCTCTACAGCTGTTGAGAAGGGAACAATAGGAAACAATAAAGACAGCTCGAGACAGGACACCCCTTGATCACTGGCCAGTACCCCATCAACATAGACAATACTAATTTTCAAATAAATAAATAAATAAATATATATATATATATTTAATGTTTGCTTGTAATACTACTTTGTATGTCAATTATGGCAAGCATTGCACTCCTTATATTCCCTGGAGGGATCCCCAATCTGCATTCCTTCTCAAGATTTATTCCATCTTAATTAAGGGAGGCATTTCTTCCCCCAGGGTTAGGGTTAGGGACTAGGGTTAGGAGGTGTCATAAATATATGGACTGTAAAGCCCTTTGAGACTTGAACTGGGATTATATGGGCTATACAAATAAAATGTACTTGACGTGACCCACATTAGTGTCCCTCTAGAGCAGGGGTCTGCATCTTTCACTATCAAAAGAGCCATTTTCGGTCCCTCTCCCACCAAATAAACTTTATCTAGAGCCACAAAACCTATTTGACCCTTAAAATGAAGATAACACAGCGTATAAAGTTTGATATATAGTTATACTATGCATAAAATAACTAATAGCCTATAGTTTGTTGCATTTGTGAAATTTGTAGTTGTAGGATGTGACGTTTATTTTGGTTGACAAAATATTAAAACACTTTATTTGTTATTTTAGTCACAGTATCACCTTGATTTCCAAAATAAGAGGTGTTCCCTCTGAAAGAAAAAATAAAAATAGCCATTATTTAGTTCAATTTTTTTCAACGCTACAGGGAGCCACTGCAGAGGGGTGGAAGAGCCACATGCGGCTCCAGAGCCGTGGGTTGCTGACCCCTGCTCTAGAGTGTTAATTAGATGAGTGAAAGGCATAGTTGTTGAAAGGCCAGATTTACGACATTTGAACTGTTTAGTGGTGTGCATCAGGAATAGTGCTGGGACAAAAGCCCACCTTCAACTTTCTTTAACACACACACGACACGTTATTGACAAGGCAATGTTTCCAATCAACACAGACATTCTTTGACTGACTACATTACTCATCTAGCTGGCTACAAAAAGAAGCAGGCTGGGGAGAGTCAATTGAGAGACTCAGCCCACCTTAAACGAATGAACATTTCTGTATGGACGACGGGTGTTTGTGTCGACTGTCTGTTTGATTCAATGTATACAACATGAGTCACTGTGCAGTGTCTGACGGAGCCTACCGAAGCTCTCAGGGTCCTCCTCCCACATGGCCAGCTCTTCCTCAGTGAGGAGGAAGTAGTGCGAGACCAGCCGGCGTCCGATCTCCGTCAGTGTGGGGTGTGTAAAGAAGGCCGTCTTGATGTTGTGAGCCTCCAGACTCTCAGGCTTACTGTCTGAGAAAAGGAAAAGGGACGACACGAGATTAGCCCATCTCTTGATCTTTATATTCTTAGACTGCCTTTTATTTTCTCCGGTGTCATTTTTTTACATCTATTATCTGTGATTATATATTTTTATTTCATCATTAAAATCAACTGCCGCTATTGTATTTGTTTTCATTGTGCATGTTAAGGTTCTTTGTCAACTTTATAACGCATGACACTAGGGCCGCAATCATAAGTCGATTAATCGATTACCAGTAGTCGTTTGACATAAAATCATATCAAGTACAAATAACGAACATTTGCTGCTTAATGTTGCATTTCAATTCAAATATTTGGTTCATGGATCATTAGCAAAGAAAGTTTCGTTTTTACTTGGCTGCTTGTCAGATAAAGCGAGCGTATTTCACTTTGGGCTCTGAAAACTTTTGATGGCATTTATTATTTATAACATTTTATAGATTAAATGATTAATCGATGAATTAAAAAATATATATTCATTAGATTAATCAACTATGAAAATAATTGTTAGTTGCAGCCCTCAATGAAGACCATGGCCAGAAATACTTTCTATCTGTATTAAATATACAGTTGCTCCAACGCTCGACATAGATGATCTCAACACAAAGCCTGATGTCTGGGTTTTGCAGTCAAACCAAGTTGAAACCTTATCAATAAACGCTATAGGACAAGAATGAACATATACACATCTTGTGTCAGTCAATCGGACTGGTAGCTGGGCACTGCTAAATAATTAACGAAGCTGCGCTGCACTCCACTTCTTGAATAAACACTAAACTTTATTTGTAACCTTGTACGCGCACTCTCAAAATAATAGTTTAGAGAAAGATGCAATAAGCTTTAGGATCAACTTGAAAAGATTTAGCTTGGGTCCAACTGGTGAGAAACCTCCATGCTCACTGTTGTCTGCCCACAACCCAACGAGGGACCATCCACCAAGCTGTCTTAACAGGCTGCTCCCTGGGAGAATAACACAGGCTGAGATCCACAGTGAAGTGTGGCTGAATCACTGGAGGGAGGCCACTCGAAAAAATGAGTGGTGGTTTGCTGATGTGGCTCTGATGGTAATACAGCTCTTGCTGCACTGTTGCATACAAAATCATGGAGAAGCTCATGCAGTCCTTACCAATTCCATACTGATTTCAAAACAAAAATGTATTATTTCCTTCTATCACAATCCAGAATAACGTTTTTTCATAAGCTAACACACTGTGCTTGTTCAGTGTTAAAAAGAAAAAAAGGAAGCGTACACAAACGTATTCCTTTTCAAAAGTCTAATATAACACGCTGACAGCATAACAGACGATTAGGTAAAAAAAACTAATGTATTTCTCCTATAGGGAATACACCATTGAGCCCTTATCTTCAGCGGTGACAACATCACTTGGGGCCCAATCAGACAGCGTTTTTTGCGGAGCGCCCTGAACACCCCGAGTTGACAAAACGTCAACTCAGACCAGAAGAGCGCCAAAAGTCATTTGAGAGAGACAGAGACAGAGACAGAGACAGAGAGATCTCTCTCTATATATATATATATATATATAGAGAGAGATATAGATATATAGACATATATTTAAATAGCGGTTAGGCTAAGAACAGCGATTCAGTGGTTGCCTAGTAACTATAAACAAAAGATGCAGCAAGCTGCTTACAAAAAATAAAAAAGTAAGATTCAACAAAAAAAGGCAGTGCGGTGCAACTGGCGTATTGCCCTCTGTCTCATCGGTACCTTAGGAGGTCCGCAAACACAAATGCATGCATCACCGATACACCGGACCCTACTCCACCTGATCTTTTCACCCCTATGTGTCTCTACTTACCTTCCATGTTTTTGGCAAGTTTATAGGTGTGGTTCTGGAGGATCATCTTGATGAGGTTCATGCACTGAACGGTGAATCGCTCGAAGGTTACCCCCTCTCCAGCGGGCGTGAACAGGTAACTGACAGCAAACTCCAGGGAGTGCTGGATCAGTGAGATAAACGCACACGGATGGTAGTCCAGGAAGTCTAGCAACTGCAGAACGACATTCGGAACAGAGTCGGTGAAAGCGGTAAATAGCAACAAGATGCCCAAGGCTTACAAAAAAGGTACTGAATAAAGTTGGAACAATTGCGACCTTTTCTTTTGTTCATCATATGATCGCTCTAGTCATGTTATTGTATTATGACACGCCCATTATTATGCACTTTAACTATGACTAATTGGCGTCGTAGCCATTCATCACAAAGATTATTTGAATTAAATAATTACGAACCAATTAACGTATTATGTCATTAGATGTGCATACTCAGGCAGCAGCAATGTTTTGGATTCATACTTACCACTTTAGTATAAAGTATAATTGTTTTCTCCAGCTTCTCTCTGCATGTTCCGTCTTTGCCAACCCGGCGACCTGCAACCGAAAGGCACCACAGAAAAACGGTTGCATAAACAAACACGGCACAATTTCCATGAAGCTGAACTGGCCATAGAGCCCTAAGCACACGGCCGTGTCGGGTCAGATGCAAACTAATGTTCGAAGTTCCAAACTAAGTGAGCAAAATACATTCTCGCTACATTCACGCCCGGTGTGCTTTGCTCCGTTAAAATGGGTTTATTGTATTTCTTCTTTGGGTCACGCTACAAATATATACAATTTGCACACTTGGACTGGACATAACCCCCTCCCACTCTTGCAGTCCCTCAATGTTTCTGGTCCATCAAAAATCCCATATGAATATCAGATAACAAGGGATCCCTTAACCCCCAGACACTGATGTCACATGTCAAAGGGCACCAAGTATTTTGGTCCTCCTCATCAATCTTTGTCAACATCACCAACTTAAGAGTATAGATTAAAGCAGCAATTGTGATGCTCTCTTTGAGCTTTTTTAATAATTTAAACTTAAACGACTTACTTACAGGTGTCTAATCGAACAATAAACAGAAAGAAACCCAACCAAGAAAGCACATCCATCCAGTAGGCTGTATTTGTTTCCTTAGTGTTATTATGCATATTGTATTTCGTGACTTCTAGTATTTTCTGTTCTTGAATCCATTCTCTCATTCAATTTGGATCTCCCAAAAGGCTTTCTTTGAAAAAACTGCAGAAAGTGTGCCAATGAGAAATTGAATCAACTGTATAGTGCAACAAAAAAGTAGTTTCACAGGCCAGGAGAGGAACTAATGAAATCTTTGCCTATGCTTGGCTTTTACTACGTTTTCTTTCCTCTGTCATCTGCAGAACACCTACACTTGTTTGCCAATGCGTACCAAGCCGCCATGGCAATGAACTGTTGATGCTGACCTGAAGTATTTTAAAAACAAAGAGCCGAGACCTGCATTAAGAACATTCAATGTCATAACATGTTTATCCAAGCAGCTTGTACAAAATGACAGAAATCAATGTATTCACTCAAGACGGCAAACACTGTGCTGCTTTCAGAGAATGAATGCACTCTCGGGCCTTGGGAAATGTCTCCCAAAAGGCTCGCTGATCAATGAATACACAGACTGTTACAGAGCTGAGAACTACTAGGAGAAATGTGACATGGATACAGATCCAAGTAACAAACATACATGGTGGTGCTGGTTACTAATGCAACCTCTTTGGTGTTTTGTTAGACTCACAGACCCTGCGGACTAACACCATTGACTCTGCTTAGGAATGGACCATTAAAAAGAAATCGAATCAGTAATAAAGGAGTAATAAAGAAAAAGGTTGAGCAGAATGAACAACGACTCAGACGCCCCAGGTGGTTTGCTTTACTTTACGACCCCCCCCCCCCCCCCCCCCCCCCTATAAAATCAACCGACCAACTGATGGCGACAGTTACAGTTCTCCATTATTGGTAACATGCTGCTGTCACCATTACCTCATTCAGGTGCCTTATGCAACTAATCACTAAATTGAAGTGATTTTAATTTGATTTCCAAGACCAATTGGCTTCAACGATTTCCGGAGTGTAATCTTTCAGATGTTCTGACAGCGTGTTGATCTAATCAAGATAATCATTTGGGTACTTTGACTTTGTGTCTTTCGCTCAGGTGGATGACAGGCTGCCCACTGTAATGTAAACAGATCCATGACTTAAGGTCCCTTGTCGATCGCTGATCAATAGGCTGGGTAGGAAGGGTGCCATGACAAGTATACAGCCAGGGCATCACTCAGGCGGAAGGGTGGACATACTAAGATGGACAGACAGACAGACAGACAGACAGAGAGGTGACCTCAGTTGGAAGACTAGCACATCTCTGGGGGGCGAGCCAGGGACTGGGCTGGACGACAGAAGCCAGACTTAAGAGTGCCAGCTTATTTCTTGACTTTACCAGGCTAGCACAGAGGCTTAGATCCCCACCCATTTCATGCCTGCGAGCTGCTTTCCAAGTTTCACTTTCTGCAAGCCCCAAAACACCACCAAGACCTTGACCCTGTCTCCACTGTAATCAGCTGGGGACATATTGAGGGGACGGCGGTCGCCGATACCTGTGTGTGTTATACCCGCGATTGTCTGATACAATCCCCCCCCATCCCCTCAATCCAAACAAACAAAGCTTTGAGAGTCTAGTTGACAAGTTATGTTATGATATATTGGCTCGAGTTGAGATAGTAACATTATACTCACAGCATTCAAGGAACTGTTTTAGCCTCTCAAAAACGGCATTCAGGAAGCCCTGGAAAAGAAAAGAGAAGAGAGAAATAAGAGACAGAGATAGAGCGAGATTGAGTTTTCATCATATTGTTTTTTGCTGATCAGCCAATCAAGACCAACGCTGTATTTAAGTCTTTGGGTCCAAGTCAAGTCTCAAGCCTTTAGAGGAAATCCAAGTCAACTCTCAAGTGTTTATAGTAAAAGTGGACACTGATTAATTAAAGTGGACACGGATACAGTTGCAATAAGCGTTACAGATTTCAAATAAATGGTATGGGGGCTTTATACGATGATTAATTGGGTGCTTAATTAAAGATTGTTTAATCTGTTGTGTAAAACATTAAATAGAAGTTAGGACGTTTTTTCAAAACAAAAAACAGCTCTAAATGAATATAAAGTCCTTTAATTTATGCATCCAAAATGTTACATTTGCGCAGCGTTAGCGTTGCTTAATTTAAAAAACACATGGGTCCCATTCTTGTCATGTACAAACACAAGGCATACTGCTCTGAATCCTTTGGGATACATATGAATAAGTATTTTGGAAGGAGTCAAAGTTGCAGCCAGTCGGCGGAGGGTATCAGAATTCATTAAAATGTACACACGAAGAAAATGAATCCCCTAATTGTATTTAATTAACTTGGTTTAGTAACTAGTCTACAACATAGCCTTAATGTAGGGAAAGTAATGAAAACTAGTTGTTTTGTTTGCCATGCCCTGTATCAGCTTGAGCCTATGCCTGTTGCTTGGCAGTGGATTAATCCATGCAGGCGGTTATAATGTATGCTTTAGAAAAAATGTACACCACTTCTTTAGAAGTGTTTTGTGTAATTTATGTTTTCATTGTTTATTTAGTCACCACTAGGCCTACTTTAGCTTAGCTCATCTTGTCATCACGCATCTCCGTTATCCACGCCCGGTCAGGCAGTGCCGGAGAAATGTGCAAAGCTGTATATTTAAAAGTTTCATTGTTTTTTGGGAATAACAATGCAACAAATAACAGTGCATATAGTAATCATTTAATTCATAATTTATAAAGCACTTCGATTCTAACCACATTTTTGCTTCAAATCTCCAAAGAGACTCAAAGCAGTCAGGTCTGGAGTAAGACAAGTCTTACATCAGGGAGTCCAAGTCAAGTCTCACAGCTGGCGAGTTCAAGTCAAGTCTCACAGCAGGGAGTCCAAGTCAAGTCTCAAAGAAGTTGAATCCAAGTCAAGTCTTAAAGAAGTTGAGTCCAAGTCAAGTCTCACAGCAAGCGAGTCTAAGTCAAGTCTCACAGCAAGCGAGTCTAAGTCAAGTCTCACAGTTGGCGAGTCCAAGTCAAGTCTCACAGCAGGCAAGTCCTGCCAAGCTAAGTCACAAGTCCTGATTTTTCAAGTCTCCAGCTCTAATCCAGACATGACATGATCATTACCACTCAGGTGGGAGTGTGTGTCTAAGCATTTGTGTAGGCACACATGCTGCACACCCTAAATCATATGCATTAACAAAGGATCCGCGTTGTTGCAACGGTGGGAACGAGTGTCAATCCTCAGCGGCACTAGGCCGTGGCTGTGGACGAGCGCTGGGAAGCAGATGATGGATGGCGGTGGGGTTTGTTCAGCCCTTGAGTTAGTGCTCAGCCACAAGGTCAGCCGCAGCGCCATTCATCACGCACACAGCCAGCCGGCTCCACGGGCAGACAGCCACTACAGTTCCGCGAGTTACGGCGAGGAGGGACGGGGGAACATGATTAAGGGGACGATGGAGAGGATGGGTGGGTGTATGGGTGCGGAGGAGAGTATGTACTGGAGATAGGCAAGATAGGTCAAAGCAACACTTCTATAAAAGACAAACATGTACACAAACAACAAAATGTACAATAGTAAATGTAAAGTTGGAAGATGGATGAATGTAAGAAAACAGGAGGTATTTTATTTCAGAAATTTACAAATGGCGTGCTATTAGTGATGCATGTCCCCATGCTGAACTTTATAGAAGTGAAAATGGTCTTTGTGACCAGTGTGCAAATGTACACAGGCTCCTGAAGCAGATTTCCAATTTATATTTGTGTCAAACCTGCCAGTGTCCTGAGAGTATATGGACGCATTAAAGAGTCTGAATGGGAAAACTGTGTGTGTGTGTGTGTGTGTGTGTGTGTGTGTGTGTGTGTGTGTGTGTGTGTGTGTGTGTGTGTGTGTGTGTGTGTGTGTGTGTGTGTGTGTGTGTGTGTGTGTGTGTGTGGTTTCAGTTCATCAGGCTGCCATTTCAAGGCCATCTCTACTATCTCAACATAATGGGGACAGATAATCATTAGGCCAGTTGTGACTAAATTCTCAGTTGGAAGACTGGCCAGCCAATAAATCTCCTACAGTTTTAAGAAGTACAGAAAGAAAGAAAAATAAAAGGTTAGTAGAGTCTTCAATGTGCGTGAGCGATGGAGTTAGACGTCAAGAAAAACACAGACAAATGGAAGGTCAGGCATGAAAAAATCCCAACAGGCATGTCAGAACCTGGATAAGACGGATCCAGCATGTTGGGAATGGTAAAGAGCAAGCAAGGCCAGGCAATGAGAGCAGGGACTAGTAATACTAAATCATCTTGCTCAGTAGTCAGCTTCATAACCAACCAAACAACACATTTAGTTCAACAACAGTATAACCTATTCCCAACTAGTGCTAGTTAAGTCTGTTCCCAAAAATATTCACTTTTACATATGGCCATACACCAGTTGCAAATAATTATACTTCGTATTACATTTTTATTTTATAATTTTGTATTTATTATCACCATGTGTGTGTATCACATAGATTACCTTTTCCTTGCCATAAGCATTTAAATGTACAGAATTAGCATGTGTATTGCACACCTGATAAAACACTTTTCTTTGACAAAGTCACAAATGAAATGCACTGGTTTAAATTCAAGCACTAACAAAATATATCCAAAATGATTATCATGCCATGGTTTAAAAAATGCCAAGTCCACTCCAAATAAATGGGCCTTTTTGTGTTTTGTCTCTGTGTGTGCCTCATTGCTAAGAAATGAATTATTCAGCACCGCACACCATGGTGCATCCCTTCATCATCAAACGGTCACTGACAAGATTTATTTTCCAAATGCATTTTTACAATTGGTAGCAAACAACATGGCTTTCTTTCTCCAGGTCATTGAGAAGTTTACCCAAGAAAATATAATTACGTTTATATAGTGTGTGTGTGTGTGTGTGTGTGTGTGTGTGTGTGTGTGTGTGTGTGTGTGTGTGTGTGTGTGTGTGTGTGTGTGTGTGTGTGTGTGTGTGTGTGTGTGTGTGTGTGTGTGTTAATGGCGAAAATGGACATTTTCTAAACAACAAAACCAAAAAACAAAGGTCAAAACTCTACAGAAAAGTCAATAGAGACAAGAGGATGAAGCCCTGTTTGATTTACTTTCAGATAACTGAAGACGGGGTGAGATGTTGAGTTAATCATTTTGAAAAAGCAACCTTTAACACAGCCAAAATTAGAACAAGAATTCCCCAGCCGCTCATTGAAACAAGAGCAAAGTATTTTAAGTTAATGTGTAGTGACTAATAATTATTTATTTCAGTTAACATCATACTGAGCCCCTTCTGGCTCTCAAAACCATCAGGTGTCTCCGGCTGTCTTCAATGTTTAACAATTAAAACAATTTACAACAACCCAGATTTTAGGGATCAGAGTCAATCTTGAATATCTTTATCCAGATGCTCCAGAACAATCTAAGCATATAATCAAAACTGGAGTAACTACAGGAATACTTGAAAGTGCTGACAGTGCTGCAGGGACCGATCAATTAAAACTTTCACAATACCTTACAATGCATTATTAAAAAAACAGCATTTTATTTGGGCAAGCTTTTCATAGGTTCTTTAGATATTGTCTTTTATGTTGTTGTTTATTATAGTTTGTAATAAGTTTAAAATGTATTCGGCATCGACTTGTACCAACCGTCCTCAAATATTGTCAAATGCAATGCTTATAGTATCACGACTAAACAAGCATTTGATAAGAGATGTGACATACTGTTTAATACTGCAAGATATGGCAAAATAAATTGAACTCTTTTCATGTGTGCATTAACTTGGCATTAGAAAGTGGGAGTTTCCGGTAATAATAATCTCTGGGATAAGTCAAAGTTTGACCCCCTGAAGAGGTTTCTCTAAATAACTCAACGTTAATCAATAATCAATCAGCACAGCCCCTTAATTAACGTGCCATCATCCTTGTTAGAATCCTTCAACATGTTTCCCTGAACAACACATAATGTCTTTCATCTTGATGAGTAATTTGTTCCGGGTCATGGAAGCTAATAGCAGACATGTCAACGAACAATGCTGTAAATGATTACAGGCTTCAGACACTCTACTTGCGAGTGTGAGACAAGTATGTAAATTGAATCATTGTTGTGTGTGCATGGTGTCGTGAGTGTGAGTTTGAGTGCGAGTGTGGTTTACATGCTAGCACATAAATGATGGCACACCACAATGAGTTTTTTTTCGGGTTATTTTTACATATTTTAGTTATCGCAAGCCACAAGTAAACAAAATGAAAAACACAGTCAGTGAGAGTTGACACAATATGTTGATAAAAAAAAGAAGCTAATATCTCATTACATAACCACATGCATGTTTAAAAAAAAGCGTCAGTGTATCAGTGTATGAGTGTTTACAAACAACTATGAAATATTCACTTGGACCAATTACTTGTGGTCACTGTGCTGAAATAGGCAACAATGGCTCACAGCTAATGTCTTTTTAATGTGTTATACTCCGACAACATAATCTGGCTGGCGGCAAAGAACGGTCTCATTAGCAGCAAAATGCAGCATGGTTAACAGCATTCTATCAATCGTAAAAATCCCCTCAACACCTCCCTTGTGCGCATATGACAAGGAAATTGGCGGGGAAGGAAAATCCACCAAACACACATACCAGTACCGTTCAAATGCAAGGGTCAAACGTGATCATAAAATGCCAAACATAATTTGAACAAAGGTTGAGGTCAAAGGCAGCTGATTTTAGGTGAAGCTATGCCTTCCAAAAAATGCTCCCATATGATCATCATATAAAGTGTGGTTGAAACAGATCATTACACACCACAGTACAGAGATAGGTATCATTCAAAAGTTATTCTCCACCACATGGCTGTTTTGGAGTTTGGTCCGTAAATGGGGCCAGGTCGACTGAGCCAATGCTCTGAGAACGCTGGCCTACACTTTCTAGAATTTATCCAAAATGGTGTTGGAAACGAGTACATACAGGACCCTGAATGCTCGCTCTTAGAAGGAAAATACCGTTCAGGGTGATCAAAACAACATCAACGTCTCTCCTGGTTTCATTCAAACATCCATTTCCAATTTAATGTGACAAAATCCCTTGGTTGTGCCGATTCTGCCTAAGAGCGTTTAGAGGAGAGACCGTTACAATAGTTTGATCACCCAGACGGGTATTGTCCTTTGAGACACTCCCAACGCAGGAAACAATAGCAGCCAGCGGCATTTATTTAACAAGCCAGTCACTCGTGCTGACAGGACTGGTGGCCTGGGTGAGAATACACAAGAAGTGTTGAAAGCGCTGGGGCATTGAAAGAATGTGTGTGTGTGTGTGTGTGTGTGTGTGTGTGTGTGTGTGTGTGTGTGTGTGTGTGTGTGTGTGTGTGCGCGTGCGTAAGCTTGGGGACTTGAATTAAGAGTTTTATTGGAACCATCCTAATTCAGAGGGCTGGGCGTAAAATGTAGAGGAAAGTCATAACTCTAATAGCCAGGACTTTGTTTAATGAACTTTCAATTGCAACCACCACCAAATACTCACCACATTATGAATGACGGCATTTTCAAAATCCAAAATTTACAGAATAAATTGAACAAATTGGCAAATGATAAACCAAAGCATCCACTCTATACTGCTAAAAAGAACATTTTAACTCACCATCACTTCCATATTTTGCTGTGGCGTCTGGAATCCATGCACTGTCAGTTTGCGAAGCACTGGGGAAGAAAGGAAAGACGATCACTTTAGCAGCCTACACATGGGTGCATGTGTTGGCTTTCAGATGCTGTGATACCTCAGCGCCACCATGCTAGATTAAGTACTTTAGGGCCAAGACAAGCCCGATACTAATCCACTACGTGTGTGCGTGTGGGTTAGGGATGGGAATAAGAACTCGAGTCCTCGATTTGGAAATCAGCATTCATTGCCTGAAAGCGCCTACAGAGTAAACGGAAAATACATTTTGGTTGTAGGTTGCTATGGGTTGTTAGGCAGGTTTTAATGGGTTGATAATGTGGTGACGAGAAAGACAAACGTGGACGTTTTTGGATCAAATCAACCAGTTGAATGTGGGCTGGTCTAACTAACCTAACTAGTCCCTCAGAAAACGACAAGTTCAATGCTCCATAGTTGGCATATTATACTGCAGACGAAGACCACAAGAAGACTAACATCTGCGGGCACGCACGCATGCACCAGGCACGCACAGACCTATCAGCCACGCACGCATCGGGCAAGCACGCACCGCGCTCGCGCATATGGAAGGTCAAAAGGGTCAAAACGATGCAATATTGTAGACGTTTGTTTATTAAAATCAAGGGGAAATACGCCATTTTTTACGATGTTGTATTTTATAACACGGTCAAATACACAGATTTAGTGGTTAAAAATGCCGTTTTTAATGCAGTTTTTCCTCAACTCTACAACAGCATAACAGATGGCTTTTGGACAGCTTTTTAACACATTAAACAGTGTGTTAAACAGCGCATTAAATAGCGCATTTTCATAACAGTCATATTAGCTCCTCCTCTTGATTCTCGCAGCTAGTAAGTATGAACATTCTTCACCCAACCAACGATAACCAAAGTAAGACCAGTCCATTTCTATCGTTAGCACTGTGCATTCACTACACTAAGTGGAGGCTATATCGGGTGTTTAATCCATGTTCAGTTTAATAATTGAATTGAAATGTTTAGCCCACACTGTGGGCTTAATATTATTTTCACTTTGATCACCACGTTTAGTTCTCAGAAAGTAAGATGATTCAGCCTTTTCCAACTGTGTTCAATGTGAATTGAATATCTGTTATTGTAGGCCTACGTCTTTTACCAACAGGCATTATCAATTTACCTAATAAAATGAATAGCGACGATTGTTAAAGAATGTTTTGTTCTCATGAAAGTGGTCTAAATAATGGTTAGTCTACAGTGTATTACTAAATTGAACATGGATTAAACACCCGATAACCCGATAGTTATGTTATTATAACTTTAGTTCTATGATTGTAGGCGTAGCCATCTAGGCTTCGCCTTATGGGCTTGTCCTGTGCGCGCACAGAAAATGTTCAGCAATGCACCATTCAACGTGGGCACCGCCCACATTTCCCACAACACCGTGTATATAACGCTGCGCACAGCTGCGCTCGTCCTCCCAGCTATTCTTTCAGCATTTGGAGGGTACAGCAGGTGGAAAACTAGACGGCTATGCCTACAATCATAGAACTAGAGTTATAATAACATAACTATCGTTCTATTTCATGTAGGGTACGCCGTCTAGGCTTCGCCTTATGGGCTAAGGTGAAGCTGCGAGCGGAGCCCGATAAATGTACTCCTGCTGGACCCAAGTCACAAAAATAAAGACCTAAGTCACAGGGCACATCAGATTCAAAAAGGCGAAGATGTGCAAAACACAACAGCTAAATAAGAAACCCTTCATTCTCTTAAGAACACGCAAAGCGATGATAAAGAGAATCGAGTGAGTCTGTAACTCTGACTCAACCCGTATTTCATAGAAACATGAAAAAGGGAAATGCAGAGCAACAAGGCCTCTCCTACGTACGCTACCATAGGGGCGGAGCTAGGAAAGAAAAACCAAACTACCAATAGCAACGATCAACAAGGCCCTTCATACATCCGCTCCCAAAAGAGGCGGCATGAGGAACCTGTTGTGCAATGTTAAATAATTAGAGGACAGGATATTAAAGCGCCGGTTACGAACCGTAATCAAAGCAATAATAACCAGTCACTCCTGAGCTGAGAGCACACGCTGGAACACCACCGGGTGACAGCAGGGAGAGAGAAAAGAAGCTGAGCGACGTCACGAACCTAACAGGCTCTGAGCGACAAACCAATATCTAATCCGTAGAAAGGGCCCCCGACTCCAACAGAGTGGCCGAGTGAGCCCCTAGACATGTCCAACATGTAATAACGGATAAAAGGACCGGGGGAAGACCATGACGCAGCCGCGCAAATGTCCACCGAAGCCCCCTTGAATAGGGCAGACGAAGCGGCCATCCCCCATGCAGAGTGAGCTCTAACACCCAACGGTGACGCTAAGCCCTGCCGAGTGAAGGCTAAGCAGACACCCTCGGCCCTTGGCAGCGTCGCTATAACACACAAACAACTGTTGTGTGGAACGGAACGCAGCCGAGCGTTTCACGTACATTGACAATGCCCGCACCGGGCACAGCAGATGCAAATGCCTTGAGCACAATATCCTCTGCCTTGTAGAATCAACCTCTCAGAAGCCACACCAACAACAGACCCGCTACATCGGACGGGTGGTGCACCGTCCTGTGCGCCTGTGAAAGCGCGTCCGGTCTGATAGGTACCGGCCACAGCTCCGTGCAAGAGAGCGCTGCTAGCTCTGGGAACCACAGAGCTAAGCGGTTCTCCTGGGCCACTAGAATGAGGGACAATCCCTCCTGCCTGACCCACTCAAGGAGAGGATGGATCAGTTGAAGCAGCGGGAACGAATATATGAGAGCCCAAGGCCGCGGTGCGTGCGCCATCGCGTCCACCCCCAACGGGGGAAGATCCTGGGGGCTGAGAGACAACCATAGACTGCAGTGGGTGTTCTCTCTGGATGCAAAAAGGTCCACCTGAGCCATCCCGAACCTTTGCCAGATCAGTCTGACAATGTCGGGATGTAACCGCCGCGAGACATGAGGTCCGCCCCAAAGTTCAGGTCGCCTGCGATATGCAGGGCTCTCAGGCTGAGCAAGTTCTGATGAGCCCACAGCCAGAGCTCGACTGCTGCTCGGTGGAGAGCAGCGGAGCGCACTCCCCCTTGTTTGTTTATGTAAGCCGCCGCTGACACGCTGTCTGTTTGGATCAGAACGTGGCGGCCGTGCACCAGGTGAGAGAAATGTACAAGCACTTTCCTCCCCGTGGTGAGCTCAAGCACATTTATGGAGTGGAGTGGGGAGCGTCGGCCACTCGCCTTTGACCAAGTGGGAAAGGCACGTTCCTCCCCAACCCGTCAACGAGGCGTACGTGAAGACCACCACGTAAGACGTGACTCTGCCTAGGGGAACCCCTCTGAGAAGAGTCGGGGGACTCCCCCAATATTCCAGGTCTGGCGACACCGAGCAGTGTATGGACGGCATCTTGTGTCGCCTGGGATCCAGTTTCCGGCGCGCAAACCACCGCTGTAGTCTGCGCATAAAGAGCAGACCCAGGGGCACCACAGGGTGAGCAGCTGCCATCAGTCCCAACAGGTGCATGACAGACAGTGCGGTCACGCTCCTGCGAACGTGAAAACGGGAGAGCGCCAACAGGACGGCATCTCGCCGAGGAGGCGAGAAAGTCGCAGTGAACGTGACGGAGTCTAGGCAAAGCTCCAAGTAGACTAGCCGGCGGCTGGGGAGCGGGGAGCTCTTCACCCAGTTGATGGCAAAACCCAACGAGGAGAGATGATTTATCACCGTCATGGTGTCTCTTCTCGCAGCTTACTCTGAGTCGCTCAAAATCAGTAGGTAGTCGAGGTAAAAAACAACTCTCTTTCCCTGACGCCTGAGCGGCCAAAGCGCTACCTCTGCACACTTTGAAAAAGTGTGCGGGGCCAGGAAGTAACCGAACGGCAGGCACTGGTACTCGTACGCCACGCCCATAAAGGCAAAGCGGAGAAATTTCCTGTGAGCCTGGAGAATGGGGACGTGGAAGTAAGCATCCTTGAGATCCAGGGATGTGAACCAGTTGCCCTTTCTCACACACCGGAGCAACGCTCTGGTGGTGAGCATCCTGAATTTCCTCGCGGCAACAAATTTGTTGAAGACACGAAGATCCAGAATGGGTCTCATCTCCCCTGACTTCTTGGGAACCAGAAAGTAGCGGGAGTAAAACCCTAGGCGTGACTCAAGGGGGGGGGACGACAGAGACGGCCCCCTTCCCCAAGAGACGGACCACCTCTGCTGCCAGAGCCGTGCTTGCCGCTGGGTCCTGCAGCCTTGTCTCCAACACCCCAATAAAGAGTAGGGGATGGTGCTTGAACTGTATGGGGTGGCCCCACCTCACCGTGTTGTCCAACCACGTTGGTAAAACGCATCGCTCTCGCCAACATGCATGGCGCTCGGAGAGAGGATGAGCATCAAGCTGAGGAACGCTGTCAAGGAATGAGCTGTATTCCTCGGCCCCTACCACCTCCATACCTCAAAAGGGAGGGGAGGGACCCCCTGCGAGCGGGAAACCCGCTGCAGTAAGCAAACTCACAGCGAGCTAGCTCGCCGTGCTCACGACGGGCAGCTCGCTGCACTGTCTCCCCACAGTTAGCAGACTGTAGAGAGGAAGTTGAGGGGGCAAAGTCGGGGTCTGGAAGACTGTAACAAGAAGCCGCATAGACGGCCTAGTGCGACGAGTCTTCAACCCCCTCATGAAGTGCACCAGGCAGCCCCGTTGCTGCCTGGCGCTGCTACGGAGGCGGCGTCGGTGCTGGAGGCGGCGTCGGCGCTGGAGGTGGCGTCATGGCCCGTTGACCACGTGGGCGACCCCGCTTCTTGCTGGTCCGACTACTCCCGCTGGCCTGGTAGGAGGAGCCCGTGAGAATCGGTCCGAACCGGGAACGATTCTCAAGGGTGGACTTAAGGTGGGCGAGAACCTCCGCGAACCGACGTCCAAAAAGCCCGTCCGCGGCTAATGGACCCTGGATAAGGACCCCCCTTTCTCTGTCAGGAACAGAGGTGAAGGACAGCCACAAGGCTCGATGACCCATGGTCGCCCACGCAGTAACTGACACCGGCTGGCAACGCCGGAAAACCTAGCGACCTTCTCCAGGTCACTCTGCCCGAACGAAACCTTACCAACTGTCATGGCCGACAGGGAAGAGGAGAGCAGGGCAATGTTGTTCACAGCCGCCGCAGCCTGTGAAGCGCAGACAAAAGATCTGTCCCACAAGGCAGCGAGCTGCTTAAGAAGGCCGTCAGGGGGAAGTGGCGTCCGGACAGAGGAGCACTGTCAAAGGAGGCTCCAGGCAAGGTATCCCCCTCGCCTGTGTGACGTCACTGAAAATGTTCAGTGCACACGAGTGCGCGCACGGGACAAGCCCATAAGGCGAAGCCTAGACAGCGTAGCCTACATGAAATATAACCTTCACAAAGTGTAGTGAAGTTAATGCACAGCGCGAACGAGAGAAAGGTCATTAATGGACTGGTGTGGTATGACTTTGGTAATCGTTGATTGGGTGAAGAATGTTCATACTTACTGGCTGTGAGAATCAAGGGGAGTTATTGAACACGTCAAATAGTGTGTTCAAAAGCAGTCCAAAACGCAGTATTTTATGCAGTTATAGAGTTGAGTAAAATATGCGTATAAAACTGAGTTTGGAACCACTAAATCTGCGTATTTTTATGGCGTAATAAAATACAACGCCGTAAAAACCGGCGGTATGACAGCAAAAACGCTGTATTTTACGTTGATTTATATCATTGCTCAATATAAATCTAAAATGAGGCATAGTTTTGCCCCTTTTGCCCTTCCATACGCGTGCATGCACGCATCACGCAAGCACACACTGCACCATAGTGCCACATGCACAACTAATATGGCATAAAACTAAAACATTCATTCATCATTCATTTTTCTTCTAAGAGGCGCTGTGATTGGTGAAACACATGAGTTGAACAGTAAATAAAATAACCAAATTTCCAATTATTTGGTAACCTGCTGTGACCTAACCATTCAACTGATTAGTCTATTCACTGAGTGATAGGTTACAGACGTGATAGTTATAGATAAAACCACGCCCAACACTGTCCAGCCAATAATATGATACGGTTCAAGTTTGTTTAGTTAGACAGCCAATGAACGTCATTAACAGTGCTTTATGTCAAACCTGCCATTGGTTTCGCAATGGTATCCCATTTCAGTCCAATGGGTTAGTGTAGCTAACAGTGGATAGGTTATAAGCTATGCTAACAGTACTTATGGTAAACAAGTAACGTAGTTAGACAGCGTTCTATATAAAAATGGCCTAACGTATAGGCAATGGCACATTGACTCACCAAGCTAAAGCAAATAAGAAATGCAGTTCTTTCAAGATGGAAAGTTTGAGTATGTGCACTGTCCTTCCCTAAAAATTATCATCTATGAATCGTTACAAGCTATAGTTATAAGCCCCAGAGGAGTTTTCTTGAAGTAAAAATGTTTACGTTGGTATCTGTACCGATGCGTGAGCGTCAGGTTACCTTTAAGGGACAGAAGCGTCCTCTCCAGCGAGCTGAGAGCGGCGGCCTCGTCACTGGCGTAGATCTGCTGGAGGAAGCAGTCGGTGTGGTGGCTCCACAGGGAACAGGCAAAGCTGTAGATACCCGATGCCAGCTGCACATAAAAAACAGAATAACAGTTCAGTCGATGACGACATACAATTTGGATGGCGCCTATCATAAATGTAAGAAGTTAGGAGTCACTCTGGCTGTGTCGCAACACACAACCACAAATAATTAAGCGTTCCAAATAGACTAGGACACACACACACACACACACACACACAACTCCCCATTGTAATATCTGCCGTTACGTTAACCTCCTGCCCAAACCCAATTACGCACTCTATCCTGTTTATGTCCGTGAATCTCTTGAAATGACAAAACAACCTTTTAGAAGGCAGCTTAACCATGCTCTTGGCACCATTGTCTAAAAGCCGCATAGGTTGGAGACCGGACATGATACAGCATAATAATTGGATGGCGCTTGTGCAGCCGTTGCTTTAAGAAAAACCAGGCAGTTGGTCTTTTGGTCAGGCAGCCTCCGTGCTACAGACACAGAATGCTGATGAGTGTCTTCAGTACAGACTGCTGATTAAAGCCATGTTGACACGTCTTAGAGTTTGCTATAGTGCCATATTTAGATATGAGAGATAGAAAGAAAAAGAGAGGGAGAGTGCATGCAAAAGGCAATGTAAAGAAAATTTAAAAATAATGGATTTAATGCAATTGTTATCTGTCTTACAATGGTGTTTTATATTCATGCTTGTATAACATTTCTTTGACAAAAATGTATGAAAGGAGAGTAATGGTCTTTGGTTCCCTCATAACACATTTTCCTAAATTTGTGAAATGTACAATGGTTTTTCAACTAGCCCATTAACCCTTACCATCATACATTTAAATATAAAAACTTATAAGGGCCCTGTAAGGATGCTACAGTATCCTATTCGGTGAATATTATGGTGGGTTCTGGTCCAAAGTTTACCAGAGCGTCCAACATTGTTGCTGGTGTGTGTGTGTGTGTGTGTGTGTGTGTGTGTGTGTGTGTGTGTGTGTGTGTGTGTGTGTGTGTGTGTGTGTGTGTGTGTGTGTGTGTGTGTGTGTGTGTGTGTGTGTGTGTGTGTGTGTGTGTGTGTGTGTGTGTGTGTGTGTGTGTGTGTGTGTGTGTGTGTGTGTGCGTGCGTGAGAAGAAATCCAATTAGTTCCAGCTACGGTTTGAAGATTTCATTTGGACCTCCTATCTCATAATAACTACATGTGAATAACCACCTCTGGACAGGCTCAATGTTAATTTAAGTTAATTTTCTCTTAGTGGATGGCCTGCTCGTACCCGTGTTGACTCTACTGACCAGGCATCTGGGGCTCAGAGCGATGATCACAGAGGCCCAGTTCAGAAAGCACACAATGGGCTTTTAAACAATTACAACCCCACTGTGCACTTTCTGAATTGAAGGGGCCATTTTTGTCAGTGAGTTTAAATCAGTTCAGTTCAAATCAATTCAACTTTCTCTGCAACTGAAAAGTGTGTGTGATGATGATGTTTCAACTTTGACAATACCTGACTTTTACTCTCCCTCTCATAGAACACCTTTAACAGGTTAACACACAGTAGGCTATTTGTCAGTAAAAGGAAAACGTATGGAATTTAGGGCACTTTTACAGCACGCGATTGCCCCACAGGAATATATTGCAGCCTGTTTTCGCAGATTGTAGCTGCAGTGTTTTCGATCAATACTGAACTAATTAATAAAAATTAGGTCCGCATTAGTCCCTTATTCGAAAATGATCTAAGTTTTCCTCTAAGCATGAGCCACTCAAATCCTAAAGGATAAAATCCGATTACACCTGGGTTCCTAGGGACTCATAGGTTATATATTGTGCCAATAGCCTGTTTTACTTGGAAATGTGTCATATCATGGAAGCAAGATACGTTCTGAATGCCATTTCATATTGTCAAGTAATTAAACAACACTATCTAAGAAACGCGGTGCTCTGTGGCTCGTCTGGTGTGTGACCCAATTTACAGTGAAGCTCTGCTATAACCTAGAACCGATTCTGGACGAATAGGAGCAGTCACCCAGAAAGGGTGCTGATGGACACCATCTTGCTAGGACTCCCTGTTCTGCATCAAACACATGAATACAGATGGGCACCAGTGAAGACCTTACTGCACCTTTAGAGAGCACTTCTAGTGTGGAGAGAGAGAGGGGAAAGATCTATACCAGAGCTGTGAAGCTGTCTGAACCAATATAAAGCATTTCCAGAGTTGAGAGAGGGGGAAGATCTATCCCACAACTGTGAAGATGTCTGAACCAATAGAGAGAACTACTAGATGGTGGAGAGAGAGGGGGAAGATCTATCCCACAGCTGTGAAGCTGTCTGCAACTATAGAGAGACCTTCTAGAGAGTGGAGAGAGAGGGGGAAGCTCTATCCCACAGCTGTGAAGCTGTCGGCAGCCATAGAGAGAACTACTAGGGTGGGAGGGTGATAGAGAGAGCGAAAGGCAGAGAAACTGTCAACCACAGAGAGAAGTAGAGAAGAGTGCAGAGTGCATCCATCTCAGGTCTGTGAACCTGCAATACGGAACTGCTCTCTTGTACAATTGGAGAAAGATGAAAAGAAGACCATATGAAAAAAATGTGTGGGAAAGCTAGGAACAATCTCTCTCCCTCCATGTCTCACTCCATGTCCCTCACTCCATGTCCCTCACTCCATGTCTCTCTCCCCCTCTAGCTCTATGCATCTTTTAGCAGCGATGAGCAACTAGATCAACCGTCCCATGTGCAATGAAGCGGCTTGCAATCAGGAGAGTGGTTAAAGTGCACTCAACAGATATGAAAGCCCAAAGAATCAGTCGCCACTCCAGTATATCAGGTCCATCATTACTCCCGGGGTAGTTGTTGATTATGTCATGCATTCGAGAGCGATTATGTCTCCTCGGTGCTAGGTAAATGGCAGTGTCTGGCTATAGAAAGATCAGAAAACATGTGCGTCAGAAAATGACAGGTTAGTGGACACCATTTCATAGGCGTATGATCGCTGCACCAATACAGAAGGGGCTTAGAAAAGGGAATGCCCAAAAAGGTTTTCCTTTGGAAATCATGCAATTCATTGTGCAATAATGTCATTAGAATAGTTTAAATAACCATGTTATTAGGTTGTAAACATGTGAGCGCGCACACAAACACACCCACAGAAAGAGTTTCTCTTAGGGCCATTTGTTCAAAACCAAACAGGGAGATGAAAGAGATGCAAATTTCAAGGAAGCCAAACAAATCCCTCCATTTGCATGTCGATTTTCTATTCCGGCAGGGAGAGTTCACAAGCTGAAGTCATTCAGGAAAACTGCCGATCATTTCTTCTATCGTCCTCATAGGGTAATGATATTGTGCCTCATCACCATTCAACCGCGCCAGGCCCGTTATTGTCTTCACACCCCAACACCCAAACTAAAAACAAGCCGGAGACTCAGCACTTTGTAGACCGAGAAAATGACGCTTGCAACCAAGACTGCAATCAACTACTCACAACCCCTCGCTTAACACACACCTCAGACTGTGAACTGAAGTTGAACTCTACTTCTAGCTAAGAAAGAAGAACAACTTCTTACCGCTGATTTAATTCAACGAACATCCCAGGGACACCAGCTCAAACTTTGGTTTGTCAAAACATTTTGTGACACGAAGCATCTCTCATTTAATTATCAAAGGTAGTGCATCTCAAGATATTTTCAATCCTAAATGCTTTATGGATACCGGATAGAGAAATCTACTTATACAATAAGTAGGATCCCAAATGATACTAAAATGGCTGAGAAATTAAATATGAATACATTATTGTGAAATGAAATAATACATCATAATTTGAGATGCTGTGTCCGCACTTTGTTTGCATGAATAATGTGAGAAGCAGAGGCCCTAAGCAGCATAAGTGGCCTGCAATAATTACAAGTAATTACCTATTATTAAAAACGAGAAAGTAAGGAAAGTGCGGTGTACTTTCCATGCATTACTCCTGTGTTACAAAGACAACGCAACAAAAATGTTCAGGCCCAATTTGACCTCCCATGTCTGTTTTGAGCTTAGTCTGAGTGATTTGATGAAAAGCAGAAAACGCAGGGAGGTGTCATTTCACACTTTGCAGGACAGCGTTAAGTCTTCTGTCTGTGGGTATGACAAAAGACCAGTCATTTGCAAGAGCCTTTTAAAAACATTTAGACAGTTGGATTTATAAATGAAACAGTTAACACACACTGCCATGGTAATTACTAGCCTGAGAACCAGGGGAAACTGCAAACTCATGTTTTATTTGCTCTGGCATATGGGTCTCGCCCCCCTTTTTGTTCAAACAGATTTTCAGCAGACCTGGCCCGGGTCAGGCCAATCACAACAGTCTATCTAAAATGGGGCATGTCTAATGTGATGACTCTACAGAGGAGCGCCCTATGGGTGCGGCGTTAAGGCATTTTCATAAACAACCAATATGGCTGCCGCTGATGTATCACACGTTTCATTGCTCTAATTGGTTGTAAGTCCATCCAATTGTGTCCAGAGGCAGAAAGACGCCAAATGACAGTATAAAAGACTTAAACTTCATCGTCGATAAGATGACATCCCCGACTACTAGTGGCTAATTGGGATACCTCAGCCACATGACAACTTGTGTTAGTGTTTCAGTCTGGTTGATCCTTAATGTCTGACCAGCTCTATCCGCTATGTCAGCGAGTCAGTGTTAAACACCAGCCACAGTGGTTTGGTTATCATTAAAATGGTTATCTGTCAATGAATAGGTGTTGTTAGGCGCATAGACTTGCATATAGTTGGGATGAGGGCTTGGCAATTTGCCCAAAAAACTAAACCTTGATTTTATCAAACTAATGGAAAACTTTCGATTTAAACCTTGACTTTCTTTTACAGTTTTACTCTAAACAAACCAAAAATACCTAAATGTATGGTCCATCGTTTGCAGCACTGAATTAACCCCTTTTTTCTACTGTATAAATAGGGACACCATATTTTGCGATGTAATATGTTAATCGCCTGCCACCGGGGCCCTTTCTTGTTATAAGGAATTTAAAATGCTGCTGCCAAGGTTATTAGCTTTTTTGCAGCCACTTTGTGGCTTGAGCTAGGATCTGCATCTCTTGGTGCTACACACTCCTGCATGTCTCTGTCGCAGGTGCTGAAATAAGTTGGTTGTGTTCCTCATAAACGGTAATATGTCTTATATAACCGTCAACAAAGTAATCTATGCCATTTTAAATCACTGTTACTGAAATAAGACCTTAATTTCACAAAAACACGAGTAAAATAATATGTTTTTCTCCCCAAAACACTAAGTGAACGTTCCACTCAGCTTTATGCCTGTTAGTATACTCTTCAACGTCACGACCAAGGGACACCGGAGGCGAGGTGTGTGTGTACGTGCTCCGTCTACGCTCTGTCTGGGCAGCGGTTGAATGCGGCATCCAAAAGAGGGTTAAGCTTTTCGGACACGCTACGGTGTGTGTGATGTGCGAAGCTCATTCTGGAAAGCCGTTGATTTTGATGATGAGTCCAAGAGAGATTTAGGCTTCCCAGACAACTAGTACAACGCTACAGTGTGTATGGATGTGTGGAGCTCCGTTTGAGCAGCGATTTATTTGAATGTGCATGTCCAAGTGGTTAAGCTTCTCAGTATAATGCCACGTGTGGTTTCATATACAACGTCGCTCATTATAAAGCTATTCACAAAGTTTGCCGTGGATCGTAACACACCCCCTCCTTCCCAGAACTCAGAACTTTTAAATAGTGTTCGAATCTCAGCTGAAACAGCGTGTTCGCTTGCTCTCTCAGGTAAAACAAATCTGCGGAGTCTAGAACTTAAATAAAAATCTCAGTTTTGCAGTTCAGCCATTTCACAAACCGTAGGAATGTAAAAACGCAAAGAAATCATTTAAATCTGAATAAAATCGCCCAGCCCTAATTGGGATACAATTTAATGTCAACAATATATGTCCAATGTAGGTCCAAAATGTGTTAGTTTCATTTTACAATTCTTATTTCATATAACTAGATTGCATAGACACTTATTTTCTCATTTAACCGGAATGGTTCACATGAAGATGGGTGTTTTTAGCCTTGGCAGGCTATCAAACATAACATCACATATCGAAACTCAGAAAACCACATCTCACATCCATCTTCCTACAGCACGGTGCAGCACTACAGTGGGAGTGAAGCAGCCTCGGCTGCATCCCTTACTGCCGTTATAATGATCTTTCCTGCCACTTGAAGCGTGGTCAGGAGAACACCTGGCTGAACACAGCCTCTTCAGATGACGCACAACACCACACTGGGGCCATTTTGAAATGCACATCACCGTGCGTTGTTGATGCAGGATTTTACCCAGGGCGCAGTCATCGCAGATGCATTATCAAATCAGCATTGCATAATCATGAGCCCTAATTGATAGCGGCGCAGTGTCTGTTGCTCACCAATGTCGTTTAGATTTTTAGGGGTCGCTGCTTCCCAAGCAGGGGTTGTTTAATCTTCAAGCAGCTTACCCATTCTTATTCACGGCTGTTTATTCATCTATGTATTTATTCATTATGCTTCAGTCTCATATGACATGCTGATACATTTTGGTCCAGGAAATGCCTTGTTATGGAATAGCAAGGATGGGCCAATCAATGCCAACTATTTAAAATGTGTTGAAATGCAACCTTCCTGAGCTCTCCTCTCATGCTGCTCCTTCTCCTATTCCCTCCATTAAAATGTTTCATAACAATAACTCCTTCCTTTTCATTACTTATTCTTCTCGCTTACACGTCTCTTCTCCTTCACTACCTCTGTCCTATGCCCAGATGCCACTTCCATCCCTCCCTTCCCATCTCCCTCTGTGCCAGTCAGTTTGTTGCCAGTGGGCCAATAAAACTAGGGGCCAGAGACATAGAGACACACACACTATGTGTGTGTGTGTGTGTGTGTGTGTGTGTGTGTGTGTGTGTGTGTGTGTGTGTGTGTGTGTGTGTGTGTGTGTGTGTGTGTGTGAACAACCAGCCCAGCCAGCAGTCACCTCAGGTCAAACAGCACTTCCATCTCCACAGAGCAGCCTCTGCTTTGCTCTGAAAACAGCCACTTGTAGCAACAACATGACAGTCAATGTTAAAGAGAGAAGGTAAATCATGTTCACAGATTAGAGGGGTTGACGGCAGAAGACGGGTTTTGTTCAGAGTCACTGTGGCAGGATCTAAAATGTTGATAGTTGAACTTGTGGGACAGGATTACCCTGCGTAGCCATCGTTGCCAGACTTCTATTAGATATACATGAGACAAAAGACCAGTGCGTCATCCATCCACTAACTACTCCTCGCATGGTACTCGGGCTACAATGTTTTAATGCTTTCCTTTGGACTTCCTGTGCTGATACAGTACAACTATTCGCTACACATTTATGTTCAGCCCAGTGACACTTAAACGTGTAATAAACTGACAAGAACTAAATGTGTCCTGAAGACCTATTAATTTCCACATCAGGTGTATTAAAGCCCCTCTACACAGACCACACCTCAGCCAGCCCCTCAGCCTTCAAAGGATTCAAGTTGACCTTGATCTACTCTCAACTTCCTTCTGCTTGTGAGGGGACTTGAGTTTCACACCAACTCAGGTCCATATTCAAGATCCTTCTACTCCCAGAACTACACAATGCTGGAACAATTTCATTATTCACTCATTATTTTGTATGTGGACAAAAACTTGTGCATGCATGTGATGATACATGACATTAATCGTCTATCACACATGGACAACAAATTAACAGAGGGACACACACATACACACAAACAAATCAGTGACATTTGGAATCTAAACACACAGGCTCATACAGCAGCTAAACAGCACCACCTAGAGGCCAAGTTTGTCGTTTGAGGACATCAGTTTATTTGTTATAATCCTACTCCAGTATTATATTCATATTTGCTCATTTAGCCGACATGTTTATCCAAAGCGGCTTACAGTGAATTCAGAAAGACGTCATTAAGTAGCAGGTAGTGGTTAGGGACCTTGATCAAAGACACCTACAAATAAGGATGAAGCCAGAGGGATCGAACACAGTACATTGTGGCTTGAAGTCCAACACCTTAGCCACTACACTGCATCAGAACATAAACATGTTGAGAATGGACGGTACGACAGATTTGAGAGGAGGGGGGAACAAAACAATGAACCTATAAAATACATAAACTCCACAGAGAAAGACAAAAATCAAGAGGAATCTTCCATAAAGCATAATGAGGAATAGGAATCAATAGTAGATATGTGAACTCACGTCCTGAAAGAGGCACCGGTCCTGCGCCAGACGCTTAGATGCCAGGGTCTTGGTGACGTGGTAGAAGGTGAGCAGGGCTCGGTGTTGCTGCAGGCCATCCTGGCCCTTCACAGACTCCATCAGAATGGGAATGAGCTCCGGCCACTGTCTAGGACAGTCCAAACGGGCCACCTTGGCTATCAGCACTGCAATCTGGGTGGCGATCTGGTGGTGGAAAATAGGAAAAACATTGATGAAAAAGGTTTTAGCCTCAGGAGGGTAGGTCTTATTTATGTTTTCGGGATGTGGAACATTTCTGATCCATGCTTTTCCTGGAAAATGCAAATTTAAAAGACCAAAGGTAGGCTTTGTTAATTCCACTTAGACCTATTAATCATGCATTAACATTCAAAAGCATCATTAAAATTGATTTAAACTAGACTTGGCACATACATGACTTAACTGTGTGTGTGTGTGTGTGTGTGTGTGTGTGTGTGTGTGTGTGTGTGTGTGTGTGTGTGTGTGTGTGTGTGTGTGTGTGTGTGTGTGTGTGTGTGTGTGTGTGTGTGTGTGTGTGTGTGTAAAATGCTCTCAATGTGTAATATAGAGTTGTAAGACAGCTTTATCACCACCAGCTCAATACCCCATATATTAAAGCACCCCGCGACATGTCTCCCTGGATCTGAATGGACTAATGTAGTTAGTTTAAGTACCAAAATCGACAGAATAAATGAATTATTGTTTTTTTTCTCATCAGGGCTTGTCTTATGTTATGGTTATCCAAAAAAAAGCACACAAATGAAGAGTTATGCTTTTTGAGTGAAAAGTACATTAGCGAAACTATAAAATAAAACTATAGAATCACCTTTCGTTAGCAAGCTAAAATAAATCAATGGAAAACAAATGCTTGTGATTGGTTGGTTACACAGCTATGGTGCACTAGAGTGTTTTGGAAACACATTTATAAAAAAATATGAAAATGACAACAAAGATATAGCAAGTAATGACAACTGCAGCTTGTTGCAATGTTATATTGGACATATATGCCTGTGGCTTATGCAGTAAACAACCAGAGATGATGAAAACTCTGGAAAGTGAAGACATCATCTTGCTTTCCTTTGAAGTAGTGTTGCGTGTAAACTCGACACAGACGGCTAGGCCTAGTTGCATCCAAGCAAATTAAAACATACTAAAAAAGACCATTCGTCATGCTGTCTTTGCGTACTTGTGTACTGTCTATTCTATTAACTGCCCCAGACCTCCCAGACTCTGCCATGAATCCTGGTTCCAAGAACAAGAACATCCTTTAAGCTCGTCTCAGAGCATACTGAATAACTAATTGGACACGAGCCTGGGTCACCATTTAGGTTTGAAAACAAGGAAACCTTGCTTTGAGAGGTTCATTGTATTCGTCCTTGTTCGTCTTCTTGTTCATTAGCACCTTCAAATGCTGATTTTGCAGAACTGTTGTTTTTACTGTACTACTTTAATTTGTCACACTAATCTGTGTCATTTATTGAGTACCGTTTTACAAATACCAATAAAATCAAAGTAGATATTTTAATACTGTAGATTTGAAGCTGCTTAGTGGACAAACACAGTTGGTCATTTTCTATCAATAACCATTCCTACAAATTTAAGTGGAATAAAAAGGAAAATATGGTTTATCGTAAACAGTAAGAACTGTGGCCAGCTATGTCGACAAGTTAAATGCATACTTACTGAACAATGTGAGGCACGGGCTTAAACTTTAGCCCCATAGGGCCAACTTGGTCAGGCTACCATGGAGCCTCATGGCTGCCAGAGATTTCAGCCAGACCCTATTATGTGAGCATTTTTAGTCACTTGTCAGTGACTTAGTTTAGTTTAGTTGTGCTGGACTTGCATAGTGTTTGCACCATATTCGTGAAATTTCACTGGTGAGCCATTTGATTATGGAAGACGGCTGGACTTCAGACAGGGACCCAAAATGCATCCTGCTTTGGGCCCCTAGATGACCTGACTATCGATAGGGTCAGACAAATGTATGTCAGGGGCTTTCTATCGGATCTCATTTTGAGCCGAGCTGAGGAGAGTCCTTTTTTATAAGTTTAGGAATATATTGACGACAATGTACCAATGTACTTTTTTGCTGACATGACAAATCTTGGGCTCTAGCCTACAGAAGTAGTAGTTAACTTTGCAAATGAAATGTACGAAATGTACTCCAGTTTGAACACCTTCACCTTGACCTCAAAAGGTGTATCTTTTCTTTTAATCAGTCATATCAATACACGTTTTTTGTGAATCAATAAATTCAGTTAGCACCACGCAACAATAACTTCCCTAACAGCCTACCCATCTTTAACTGTTCTCTTAATGTCCCATCTATCCCATGTACACCATATACCACTCCCCATGTAGATTTAAAGGGCTCATTCTAAGGTAACGACATCTCAATGATTCTTATTTTCAAGGGATTATATACTAATTAAAACATACTTATGAAAATTATATTCCATTTTTGCCACGTCCGTTCCGCTAGATAACACCAAATTCTACACACTGCACCTATACAGTACAACCCTTGATAATAATAATAATGGTGTGTGGTGGTCGACGCAAAGTACAGATTTCCCTTTTCACAAATTGTAGATTTTGCTTTGTGATGCCATTCTAACCAGGCGTGTACAATAGCTGAATAGAGCATTGAATATTATGGCTTAATTAAGTCTTAATGTCTCACTAAAGTCATGCCAGCTGCAATGGCCAGCATGAATGTCCACAATAACAAAGTTCATAAAGAACATTTTGATTTGTATTTTCTAGTCAAAGTTCTGTTAGGTTGAGACATTTTTGTCTCTACCTACCACTTAATATAAAAATTTGACCCCGTTAATTAAGTTCACCCCTTAAAATAAAGCTAACCTCCCTCTAAAATGTCTTGATTCCATGGCAATGTGATAAAAAATAGAGAGCAATTCACAATCATAGTCATCTTTTCTTTCAATCTCTTATCAAAAATTAAAAAGATTTACGTAGTACAGAATGTTTGCCAAATATAGACTATGTGGTGGTAGTTAAACGTCCATCCCGAAATACAAATGGCTTTTGAAAATATCTCAACAGATTGGATATAACATGCTTGATTGTAACATGCATCAACTTCTCAAAGAACACTAACCTGGTTGACCGGCTCATTGAAATTTGTAATAAGACCAGCACGCAGTGATGTCTTCTCCTCTTCCGACAAGGAACTGTGAAAACATTGAAGTACATGGAAAAAGACAGCATGTGTTACATCATGTTTACAACAATACAAAACCATCAATGCAGCAGGAGAAAGAGCAGAAAATTTAGAATCAGAATGGCAATTTGGAAAATTGCAACAAACAAATCCCATTAAATTATATAAATTATGCTTGCAACTACTTTCTCAAATTGATCATTTGAATTAAATAATCCAGTTGCAATCTGCATGTCATGCATCGTCACTATAACTGGTGCATCTTCATATCAGCCTAACACTTGAATGAGGTTGTGGGAGTGTGTGTGGAAGATGGCTGGTTTAAGCAACCTCACCTAGCCCGAGTCAGACTAATTGGAAACCTCATTCTAAGGTAACGAAAAAACAACTTTTATTATTTTCATAGGACAACACACAAAATAAAACATACTTATGAATATTATATTCCATTTCTGCCAAGTTTGTTCCGCTAGATGGCACTAAATTCTACACACCGCTTTAATCCAAATTGTAGTCCAGGCATACAACAGCATTTCATATAAATGATATGAATATGCTGAGCAGGGTGGATAATGCTATCACTCAGGAGCAGCTGGCCTGCCAAATCCAACCCGCCTGCAGCAGACTCTGGCTGCACTCTTTCCACGGCTCTCTCACTCATACACAAGGCACCGCTATGAGGCCTGCTGCACTAGAATATCTTCTTAAAAACACACGACAAGCGGCGGGGTGAAAAGTTTCCTGAAGAGATTGGCAGCCTGATGCTGTGACGGATGAGGCATTGCATTAAACTTGAATGTACCCTGCCCTGCCTGGAGGCACATTTAAAAAGACCGGTAATGGTTGGGTTAAGGACGTTAAGGGTGGATGGAGTGATGGATTCAACTTATAAATAACATAGGGGGAGAAAAGGGACCTACGGCATAACTATTCTGGAGTTAGTGGAAACCAATACTGAAACTATAGAAACATTGAATAGCAGGGTGATACTATCAAGCATTGGTCTTATTTGTATGATAATATGAACCAATATGTATGAGCGCAAACCTTTTCCCTATCTTTGGCCTTGTTTACACAAGCTTTTTGTATCTCTTCAAATCGCGAATTGAAAACGGTTGTGAGATTGCCAAGCAGAGAGGTTTCTCCATCTTAACATGTGGGAATGGTTGTACGACAGATATAGACATAGACAACCGTTGAGAAAACCACTTCCGGAGGTGGTGTACACACTACACTCAATCTAGATTGATGAGTCGTCTAGACTGAATCTCTCTTGTCATTTAAGAAAGGGGGCGTCATATGCAAATTTATTTCAAATATCGCCGTGCTGTGCTTACTTTTCTTACGAGTCCAAGATCTTTCATTTGTTCTATTATTAATCATGATTCGCGGCATAATCTAAAGCTTTGTAAACTGGTACACCACTGTCTCAGATATAACTGAAGCCAGCCTTTGGTGAAGGAAAGGACCCAAAGGTAAGGAACTATGTTTAATATAAATTGATTGATTGAATTAAATATATTTTACAGCCGAGGGTAACTGAGGCAATTCCCAGAGAAGATAAAAGAAAAGGAAGGCAATAAATGGGTCAGTGCGGAGACTCCCATTTATTGGGCATTTTATTTTAATTCAAATTCACCTCAAAATTGTTTGAGGTGCACGTTGACCTAGACCAACTTGATATAAAGGAATTAGGGCTGTCAATCTGATTAATCACATGATATGCTGTGATTAATCAGTGATTAATTGCAATATCATATTTTGCTGGGAAAAGCCCCCCAATGAACATATCTAAATTCAAGTCATTAAATGATTGTGGCAGATGAGTAAAGCATTGAATACCCTGGCAGAAAATGCTGAACTACACCTCTTATTATCACTAATGTCCTATGATCTAACTTTTCAACAATTCCCCTACTCCAAAGGGGAGCTCTAATTACCTCACCACTAGCCAGACAAGGTTAATATATTTCATAAGGAAAATAACACTTCTTAATCCAGTATTTTCGGAGGTGGGAGGGACATATGCAGACTGATGTTTTATTTTTGAGTGATAGGCTATATTGTATTAGAAATAACATTAATTATGAATAAAAAAAATATCCAAGGCTCCGTAGTTTCTGTTATAATAATGGTAGGGTTTAGACTTGTAAGAGAGAAGGTCAAAACACCAGTTTTCACAACTTTGAACTCACCCAATTTAAAGATGATTTCTAGTTTATTTACAGAATATTTACTCGGCTCCAAACTAATTTACACCATGTCAAATAAGTCGTTAAAGTGGCAGCATTTGTTTAAAAAGGACGATAAGAAGGTCGTGTGTTGATATTCTAAAAACGGTAGGCATAAGTTCATTATTTTCATGTTGTCTGCGATGCTCCATCAACTTTCATGTTTAACCCCTGATAGGCTTGGAGTATGAACGTATCAGACTTGGCACCTTTGCACGCATCGCAGCGTCACCCATTGGGAGGGTGTTTAATCCCATTGGGATTAAAACACAGAACAAAACCTACAGTTTAATCTTCTAACGTGTTGTCTTTCTACTACACGACGCTGCCTGGAGCGGCGCTCCGTGGCTCGTCTGGTGTGACCTGCTTTAAATTGAAGCTCTGCCGAAACCGAGTCGGACTCTGAAACCCACTGACATCCTCCAAACAGCACTTATGTGATATTTAGGCTACCAGGTAGAGTAGAGTGCACTGTGGCCGATTAAGGTAATCTAGAGATAACGTGACAATTTATATATTTTTTTTTTCCCCAATCGACCAATCGATTGGTCGTATAGTATGTCGAATTTCAGACAACCAAGATTTTCTTTGGTTGACTACAGCCCTACTAGTAACATGCTCTTCCATAACGCAATTGCATATTAATTACATGTTGTTACATTGCTTGTTAGTTTACCTGTGTAATTACACTGTAACCAGGACACTAAGGTATAGTGTTACCAAATACAATACAAAATGTAACAAATATGGTACCATGACAATATGAATGAATTGCTGGTATAATGATCAGGATCAAAGAATGAGGGTTGAAAAGCAGTAAGTTAGAAGGACATTGCCAAGATAAGGGGGGTAATACAGCGGGAGAAACACTGAATTGCAGAACAAATCAGTCTGAGACAATGGATACGCAAGACGAACAACAAAACTCTCAAGATATCTGAAAGATCTGAAGGAGGATCTGGGCAGTGGGCAGTAACAGAGGGACACAAGATAAAAAAAATAATTAAAAAATAAAAGAAGGTGAGGATGCGGGAACTCACTGTGGGGCCACTCTCCTCCAATAGCGGTCAATGCCATTTTTGAAGTAGAGCACAGCAAGCCACCGGACATTCACGTCCAGCATGTGGTTGTTGAAGATATTCTGTGGGAAAAGAGAAAAAGAAATAGGGTTATGGCAAGTTTAGCGGGTTTAAAGCAGTTGTCTGCATGTAGCCAAATGCAATGGTGTGGTATAGTGTTATGAAGGCTTTTGGCAATATACTAAATAGTATCCGATATGGTTTTGCACAGAGGAGCAAAAGAAGATTAGGATTTTGATAGAATTGTGTTCATTAGGCATCCTTATTATCATACCCAATTGCAAATCTTCTCTATTGGCAAGGTCAAATTATATCTTCAATGATGATATGTAAATACATTTAATAAATGCATAAAATTAATAATCTGTACGCATTAATAATTTAGCCATAAAGCCAATAACATTCCCCTTATCTTTGCAAATAAAGTTCCAGTACAGTGATACTAACTCACTAAAGTTTTCCCTATAGTTGTAAGGTTTTGTACACAACTGTGACACAAGTCTTCTGAGATGTAAAAATAATAATACAAATTTGGTTTGGGTGTGACAGTGGGGGCCAGAAAGAAATACATTAAACTTGGGTGCTTCCATAAGTATTATAGGGTTGTAAAAAAAGGCGAAAAATGTATTCCGATAGGTCAAACAGGATTACTGTAGAAATCGTTATCATATTTTTTTTATGTGCACTACGTAACTTTGCTACAGTGCTCTGAAACGACTGAAGCATAAAACTATAAAGGAACCAAAACTGAGAATATATAGCTAGAGAAAAATACTGTTAAAAACATTTAAAAAATCTACTTGTACAGTTTTCGTCTGCGTAAATTGAGGCATATAAATGCCATGCTCTACCGGTGGAGCTACACAAGAGGACTATGCTTTTTTGGACCATGTTGTGTTTTTTTGTGTTTGTGTTGTACCAGGAGGACAGAGTAGAAGCCGGGCTGGGTCTCCCACTGTTTGAGCTGCTCCTCTGCAGGCTTCAGCACCGCTGTGTCCTGGCTGGTGGCCTGAGTCAGGGTCTGCAGCACCACTGAACTGGCACTGTCTATATCCATAACTGTCAGAAGAAAAGGGTAAGAGAGAGGAAGAGAATGGAAGACAAGAAAATAAAGAAGTGTTTTACCAAATACATACATATATAAATACATATTGTGACAACCTGGCTCCAGCGCAGCGCCCCAGGCGGCTCAGGGGAGCGGTGGTAGAAGGAGTTTACCACCGCTCTCTGGAGGATCGCACACCTGAGCTCATTAACGCTGATCGCACTCAGCGAAATGGAAGGCACATGCAACGGAGGAGGAAAGAACGCGGATATACGCGGCGCTCGGCGTGGCTTGAGAGAGACATCCCTCGGCAGCAGGTAACGGAGAGCTGCGTGAATGTCCGATGACAGGGAGACGAGAACACAGCTTAACGCGGTGAACGACAGAGTGGACACAGAGAGCCTTGCCCAAGTATGAACGTGTTGGTCTGTGTTCGTCAGAAGGAGCTGCCTTGGACAACGGCCGACCCCGACGGAGGACCCGCGAGTTGGATTAACCCCCAAGAATAATCAGAGGGTCCACGGTAGCCCACGACGGCCGTCCCCGAACGTCCTTTGAGAGGACGAGGCCAGCGGAGAACGTTGTCGCCAATTAATGTACTTTTGCTTTATGTTAGGAACGGCCTAACATTTATGATTTTTGGTTAAATAAATACGCCTTTACGGCTTAAACTGACTTTTGCCTTGTGTTCTCTGGGGGGAGACGACCACTTATTCAAGCAGGGTTGCCACAATATATATATATATATATATATATATATAAACACACACACACATATACATACATTTACATATATACACACACACACACATATACATTTACATATATACACACATACACACACACACACACACACACACACACACACACACACACACACATACATACATACATATATACACACATATATGCACACATATACATATACACACATATATATACACAAAGCGCTGCTAGACCACTTGACTAGTTAAGAGTGTGAAGAAGAGTGGAAAGACAGGATTGTTAATGCTTCAAATGTTATATCGGGAACAGAGAAACGTTTTTTAAATGCGGCAAATAATGACAATTATGACCTAAAAGCCTAAATTGAATGCATATTTAAGATTAAATTACTAAAATGATGAGCCCTTTCAAAGTGACCCAAATACAAGTAAAGTTACAGAACTGTTCTTGCCTAGAGAGCTTCCTACAGTAAGTCAAGTTCACAGGTAAGACTGCATTATTCTCCCCATGGTGAATGAGAACACCTCTTTCAACCAGAAATGCTGTTTGACATAAATTCTCTTTTGCTTCCTTAGGACAACATCTTCTGAAGAATTATCTTAACAAGACATTGAGAATTGTCATTTATTCTCAGCATAAAACATCGCGATGATTCCAACAGATCTTTGGGATGCACTTTTGTCCTTCATGGAGTTGAGAGAATGTTTTCGGTAAGAATGGCATGAAAACGTTCAAACTAGTAAAGTCTGAATTATTTAGGATTATTCTGACGTTGCAACAGTATTGACAACAGTTGCTGAAGAAATACAGCACTGTCTATCTCAGAAATAGCACAGGCTTATACAAAGGATGTCATCTTTGAGTATCCCAGTTTGAACCTCCTAGCGGTGGCTTTGTAGTATTTCGGCCTAAATGGGTTAATGGGCCTGGGTTAGCTAAGCTCGGACATTTATTTGTTATGGTTTTGCATGCATTGAAACAGTACATCCAAGATAATCATCAAGAATTCAACTTGAGACATAGTGCCAACTTAAAAAGAAAAACACTGTATAAATGGCCAGCGTCAGGGTTGTGGAGGTTAAAACCCAACTCTATTTATGTTTTACAATTACTAATATACTAGTTTTATCAAAGGCCGAGTAAATGAAAGATGTGGTTTATTCTAAGGCCTATTCCAGTAGGCTGAGTTGGTTGGGTAGGTGGGTGGTTGGGTGAGTGAAACATCAGCAGGTAATACCCACGCAGTTTCTGTTTTTCTTCGTCTACAAAGAGCATGTTAGCCGGCCTAAAGGGTGAAAGTTACTAAGTGGCTCGCCATTGTTGAAAGTTGTTAATTTCGCATTGTGTAAATAATATTAGGATATTTGAAACGAGTTGACAGTGCATTTACCGTTATCATATTACTTCTAGTTCCAAGTACCAGCTCCCCTGAGGTGTTACATGATTGTTACATGATTTTAAAGCCAATACATTTCTTGCACTCCAGCATGTTTTTTGGGACATCCGTAGACATCATGGACATGCTTTATATAGCCTGCTACTTCATATGCAGCCCATTAACTATGCTGTACCTAAACAACCGGTTAGTTAATTCATCAACAAGGCTGACACGCAATCTCAGGAAAGTCCTGTCAAACTCATTTACAAAATATTTGACCCATCGTGGAAAATATACAGTATCTCACAAAAGTGAGTACACCCCTCACATTTTTGTAAATGTTTGAGTATATCTTTGCATGTGACAACACTGAAGAAATGACACTTTGCTACAATGTAAAGTAGTGAGTGTACAGCTTGTATAACAGTGTAAATTTGCTGTCCCCTCAAAATAACTCAACACAGCCATTAATGTCAAAACCGCTGGCAACAAAAGTGAGTACACCCCTAAGTGAAAAGTCACATGAAAAGATATACTCAAATATTTACAAAAATGTGAGGGGTGTACTCACTTTTGTGAGATACTGTACATATCATATAATCATGTTTTATTTATCGTAAGTTAATTTAATAGAATGTTTCATTATTCCTTTGTATCTCCCAAATTGATAATTTTGCATTTGTATCACGATTTGCCGCCGTAGCCAAGTCTTCAATGTGTAAATAATCTGCCATCCAGAAACATGACCATGGCCATGACCTTCTTGAATTACCACATAGGTCTAATTAACTCAGACTTTGTCTGTGTGATGTCACAGGGCTCCCCGTGTAGACTGTGACCCCCTTTTGGTTTGGCCTTTTGTTTCCTGATACAACCATCTAAATCTTCTAATGTTTGTGACAATGTGGTATTTTCTGAAACCAGCCATTTGGCAATATATAATGAGTTGCAAGTAAACAAAAAATAAAAAAATGTTCCTTGCCCTCTACACACTTTTCATAGGGATTGGGAAGGATATATGTTATATGTTTTGTAGTATGAGAGAGGATACAGAAGTTATTTACTATTGGCAAAGGCAATTGATTGGTTGACGGCTTGCCATGATCAAATACAGTTTTTTGGATAAATGCGCTGTATGACTTTTATACCCTGTGGTTAGTTTGTAACATCATATATATACAATTGCCGCTGCAAGTGACAACTAACCAGACGATTCAACAACTTCTTATGTTGGACATCTCTTCTTACCGTGGCAACACACTGAAAATACGTTTTCCAACGCCACCGTTGGCACAGATCAGGCCTGGTAAGTCAAATAGTATTTGCAGTGTTCACTTGACAGAGGCTGTTGGGTGGACGGACAGCACTAGTTTTCCAGTAACCAGCCAATTGTTGTTGCTGATGTTACCGTTACAATGTGTCTACAATGCAACGGGTCTATGAACTTGGTCAGTTGATTTTACAACTTAACGTAAACTTAGTAACGTTATGACGTAAAGGCAAACGTGCTGTTACATGGACATAGTTATGTAAACACAATTTAGCTTAGTAATACGTCAACATAAAGACGAACAACGACAAAGCTTGTGTGAGTTTGATAACACTGTATGGCGTACAGGGTAGCATATGATTGGAATTTATCAGACCAGTGACTGTGGTTCCGGAAGGATGCTACACTATATATCAAGCCTACCCAGCACCTAAGCTAGCTCTTGCCTCGTTAGCAAGTTAGCACCTTGACGCGGCTACGGTGAGTCATCAGCGCCAAGTAAAACTGTACGAATAACACATTTACCCTGAACTGATGTGTTTTGCGGATTATAAAGACGACGCGGACTCACCTAAGAAATGACACGCTGTAGAAAAACTAAAACTATGCCCGTAACGGCAGTTGTAGCACACCGCTAACCAAAACACGCTGCTAAATAGCGCGGACTAAACATAACAGGAGGCGCATATTGATGACGTTCCGCCTCACTGTGCGCAGACCATGCACGGTTGCATGTGTATATCATAATGGACCTTTTATCATGAAGGAAAATAATCGTATTGCGTAAGACCCTGCAAAGATCCCTTGGATCATTCTAATGCTTCATTTAGGATGGACAGTAGAATAATATAATTCATTATCATCATAAATATAAATAAAGCTGCAAGCAGCAATAACCGGTGTCAAGTACGCAACCCGGCCTGAATATGGAAAATCTAGGAAATGGGGAATTCAGCGAGACAACTGCTGGAGGTCACATAGCGCCATAGTCGAAACTGAACCCTTTCGCCAACTTACTCACAGTGTGAGGTAGTGCCCCCTATTAAGCCAAAGCGTCCCTACTCCTAGAAGTATGTGCACTTGTGTACAGTGATTTCGTTTCCAATTTCTCTGAACAGACTGCTGGAAGTAGCTTCAATGTAGACAAGTCCTGTAAGTGCTGTTACAAAGATGCTGTGTTCATGATGCATGATTAATACATAATTTATGGTTTGTTTGTTGTAGTAAATAAAGAAATGATTTATTGATGTAAAGGTTAAAATTTTAATGTGATGTAACGGGTCAAATTAACGTTAGTCCATTGTTTGTATTTGTGTCTAACGTTCTATTTCATGTAGGCTACGCCGTCTAGGCTTCGCCTTATGGGCTTGTCCCGTGCTCGCACTTGCGTGTGGTTGGTGCACTTCAGCAATGCACCAATCAACGTGGGCACCGCCCACATTTCTCACGACACCGTGTATATAATGCGGCGCACAGCTGTGTTCGTCCTCTCTTTTATCTTTCAGCATTTGCACTATCTAATCCAAAAACTATGATGACTTCATGCAGCAGCGTTGTGGCGGAGCCAGCGGAGGTACGGCCCTTTTCAGGGCCTCTCTGCTCCTCTTGCCCGGCTATCCTCTCTCCGGACGACGGGCACGTTACGTGCTTCCGTTGCCTCAGCGCGGAGCACGCCATGGCAGCCTTTTCGGGCTCCGGTTCCTGCGCCGCCTGTACCGCCTTACCTCAAGAGGTGCTCCTCTCGAGGCGCCTGTTCTTTACCCCGTCGGTGGAGCTTGCGGACGCCGTCGATATTTTCGATGCCGTGGCGGCACCGGGGGAGGACGAGGACTACGACCTCGACGTGGACTCCGCGTCGGGGACTTCTTCACGGCCTTCGGGGTTTTTGCCCCGGATAAGCCACACCGTTTCGCCGACCTGTTCGGCGAGATCATGGGCGAGGCAGCGGCCATCAAGGGCATCGCCATGCCACCTCCACCGCCCTCCCCGGAACTGGACGATATGCAGGGGGACTATTTTAGACCTCCTTCGTCGACCAGACGGCCTACCCTATGCCCTCTGTTCCCACCCGTCCAGCGGTATCTTACCGCGGCGGCTGGGGACCCGTCCTCCCTTAAGGCCCCGGTGAAGGCATTCACCGATTTCACCAGGGTGGAGGGGTGGTCCGCCATACAGGCGAGGGGGATACCTGGATGGCGTCCGAACAAGAAGCCACTGCCCCCTGACTGCCCCTACTTAAGCAGCTCGCTGCCTTGAGGGACAGATCTTTTGTCTGCACCTCACAGGCTTAGGCGGCTGTGAATAACATTGCCCTGCTCTCCTCTGCCCTGTCGGCCATGACAGTTGGCAAGGATTCGTTCAGGCAGAACGACGTGGAGAAGGTCGCTAGATTCTCTGGCGCTATCCTCCAGCTTTGCCAGCCGGTAGCGATTACTGCTGGATGTCAGATGGCGTGGGCGACCATGGGTCATCGAGCCATGTGGCTGTCCTTCACCTCTGTTCCTGACAGAGAAGGGGCGGGCCTTATCCAGGGTCCATTAGCCATTTTTGGACCTCGGTTCGCGGAGGTTCTCGCCCACCTTCAGTTCGTCCGTGAGAATCGTTCCCGGTTCGGAGCGATTCTCACGGGCTCCTCCTACCAGGCCAGCGGGAGCAGTCGGACCAGCATGAAGCGGGGTCGACCACGTGGTCAACGGGCCAGGACGCCGCCTCCAGCGCTGACGCCGCCTCCGCAGAAGCGCCGCCGCAACGCGCCGACGCCGCCAGACATGAAGGGGCAGAAACTACGGAGGCTGGCGCCCACGTGGGTCTTTTTCCCTCCCTAATAAAGATTCAAAAGTCTGTTCGACCGAACGGCAGTACATCTTTAAAGATCTATGTCCTTTAAGCCAACTGCGCCTGTCATGCATTCCTCTTCCCCTCAGCCCCTCCCACCTTCTTAGCTTAGTGGCTGTGGGGCGGCGGCTAGATGGTGTATTTTAGCCCGGGGGTCGTTCGCTTCTATGCGGCGTCCCCGTGCGCTTCATGAGCGGGTTGAAGACTCGTCGCACGAGGCCGTCAATGCGGCTTCGTGTTACAGTCTTCCAGACCCCGACTTTGCCCCCTCAACCTCCTCTCTACAGTCTGCTGACTGTGGGGAGACGTCAGAGCTGTTCGCCGTAAGCACGGCGAGCGAGCTGCCCGTCTTGAGCACCGCGAGCGAGCTCGCTGGGAGTTTGCCTACTGCAGCGGGTTTCCTGCTCGCAGGGGGTCCCTCCCCTCCCTTTCGAGGTAAGCCCCCATTGGTTCACACGCAGTGTGAAGGCGGTAGGGGCAGAGGAATACAGCTCATTCCTGGACAGCGTTCCTGAGCTGGATGCTCGCCCTCAGAGCGCCATGCGTGTTGGCGAGAGCGATGCGTTTTACCTATGTGGTTGGACAACACGTTGAGGTGGGGCCACCCCATACAGTTCAAGCACCGTCCCCCACCCTTTATGGGGGTGGTGGAGACAAGGCTGCAGGATCCAGCGGCGAGCACGGCTCTGGCAGTGGAGGTGGTCCGTCTCTTGGGGAAGGGGGCCGTCTCTGTCCCCCCCCCCCCCCTTGAGTCACGCCTAGGGTTTTACTCCCGCTACTTCCTTGTTCCCAAAAAGTCAGGGGAGATGAGACCCATTCTGGATCTTCGCGTCTTCAACTAATTTGTTGCCGCCAGGAAATTCAGGATGCTCACCACCAGATCGTTGCTCCGGTGTGTGAGAGAGGGCGACTGGTTCACATCCCTGGATCTCAAGGATGCTTACTTCCACGTCCCCATTCTCCAGGCGCACAGGAAATTTCTCACCTTCGCCTTTATGGGCGTGGCGTACGAGTACCAGTGCCTACCGTTCGGTTACTCCCTGGCCCCGCACACTTTTTCAAAGTGTGTAGAGGCAGCGCTGGGGCGGCTCAGGCCCCTACTGATTCTGAGCGACTCAGAGGAAGCTGCGAGAAGAGACACAATGACAGTGATAAATCATCTCTCCTCGTTGGGTTTCGCCATCAACTGGGCAAAGAGCCAATCCTGCATTCCAACCCAAGAACATATTCAGTTCTTTTCGGTCGAGTGATATTGTGCTTAAGGCTTTTCACCCCCCGCCTCATACTAGTGAAGCAGAGGCTGAGTTGCATCTCCTGTGCCCGGTGCGGGCATTGGTTATGTACATGAAACGCTCAGCTGCGTTTCGCTCCACACAACAGTTATTTGTGTGTTATAGCGACGCTGCCAAGGTCCGCGCTCTTTCTAAACAACGTCTGTCCCGCTGGATATGTGAGGGTGTCTGCTTAGCCTACACTCGGCAGGGCTTAACATCACCTTTGGGTGTTAGAGCTCACCCTGCATGGGGGGTGGCCGCTTCGTCTGCCCTATTCAAGGGAATTTCGATAGAAGACATTTGCGCAGCTGCGTCATGGTCTTCCCCCAGTCCTTTTATTCGTTTTTACATGTTGGACATGTCCAATGGCTCACTCGGCCACTCTGTGTTGGAGTCGGGCTCCCTCTCTACGAATTAGATACTGGTTTATCGCTCAGAGCCTGTTACGCTCGTGATATGGCTCAGCTTCTTTCTCTCTCCACTGTCACCCGGTGGTGTTCCAGCGTGGGCACTGAGCTCAGGAGTGACAGGTTATTATTGCTTTGATTACGGTTCGTAACCGGCGTTTTAATATCCTGTCCCCTAATATTAAACGTTGCACAACAGGTTCCTCCTGCCGCCTCTTTTTGAGCATATGTAGGAAGGGCCTTGTTGATCGTTGCTATTGGTAGCCTGATTTTTTTTCCTAGCTCCGCCCCTATGGTAGCGGACGTAGGAGAAGCCTTGTTGCTCTGCATTCCCCTTTTTTATGTTCAATGAAATACGGGTTGAGTCAGAGTTACAGACTCACTCTATTCTCTTTATCATCGCTTTGCGTGTTCTTAAGAGAATTCAGGGTTTCTTATTTAGTTGTTGTGTTTTGCACATCTTCGGCTTTTTGAGTCTAATGTGCCCTGTGACTTAGGTCTTTATTTTTGTGACTTGGGTCCAGCAGGAGTACATTTATCGGGCTCCGCTCGCAGCTTCACCTTAGCCCATAAGGCGAAGCCTAGACGGCGTAGCCTACGTGAAATAGAACGATAGTTATGTTATTATAACTCTAGTTCAATGATTGTAGGCGTAGCCGTCTAGTTTCCCACCTGCTGTACCCTCCAACTGCTGAAAGAATAGCTGGGAGGACGAACACAGCCGTGCGCCGCATTATATACTCGGTGTTGTGGGAATTATGGGCGGTGCCCACGTTGATTGGTGCATTGCTGAACATTTTCAGTGCACGCGAGTGCGCGCACGGGACAAGCCCATAAGGCGAAGCTTAGACGGCTACGCCTACAATCATAGAACTAGAGTTATAATAACAAAACTATCATTCTCTGTTGTGGTTTCCACTGCTACGGAATTTGTTAATGGACTGTGTGCAATCTACCGTGAGCAGATCTTACGGCACTCTGCTATATTGCAGTCTGAGGTATAATTGTTGATGTCAGGCCAAGAAAAACAGTGAAGACACTTTCAAGGGACTTTAAGGATTCAATAACCTCTTTTCAGGACAAGCAGCCAATGAGGTATTTTGTTTAACCTGTAGAACTTTGTTTATATTCACGCCAAGCGCCATTTATATTTTCATTTATTTTGGTACTGTATACTTTATTGACATGTTTACTGTGTTCATTCAAATATAGAGTTCTCAAGGCGTGACGTGGATGCATCGAAGAAAAAGACGTGCAAGGCAATAAGCGCCAGTTTCAAAGAACCAACCTGTGTCTGTGTTGTCGTGAAGAGAGCTACAAGCCCATTACAGCCAACTGCCCTAAAGTCACCTCAGTTCCAACCACTCCATGACTTTTCAAGGACAGTGCCTCCACTTCTCAAAGTAGACCAGTAGTAGGCCATAGAGTTAAGGATTGAGTCTTCACTGCCGTTAGTATTAGACCATTGCTCAGTAGTACAACATAGACAAGCTATCTCCTCAGACCATATTAGGCAGCTGGTGGGATTCGACCAATGGACCTTCTGCCTTGCAGGTGTGTGCTGTACTCACTGAGCTATTGACAGACATGTACCAGCAGTCGGAGATGAAAATGTGTTGTAGGAGTAGGCACTATCTAGCAAAGGAGACATCCACTATCTATCATATAATACCACATCCACTATCTATCATAGAATACATCCACTATATATCATTAAATTCGACATCCACTATCTATCATGGAATACATCCCCTATTATAGAATACCACATCCATTATCTATCATAGAATACATCCCTTATTAAAGAATACCACATCCACTATCTATCATAGTACACGACATATACTATCATCCTAGAATGCAGCCAACTATCACATAATACCACATCCACTATATCATAGAATACATCCCCTACCATAGAATACCACATCCGCTATCTATCATAAAATACCACATCCACTATCATAGAATGCCACATACACTATCTATTAGAATACATCCCCTCTAATAGAATACCACATACACTATCTATCATAGTACACGACACACTATTATTCTAGAATGCAGCCAACCATCTATCACATAATACCACATTCACTATCTATCATAGAACACCCCATCCACTATCTATCATAAAGTATAATTCCACATCCACTATATCATGGAATACAATCCCTATCATAGAATACTACATCCACTATCATAGAACACCACATCCACTATCTATCATAGAATATCACATCCAACTATATCATAGAATACCACATCCAACTATCTATCATAGAATACCAGCAAAAAAACTAAAACATTTGAATTAGGGATTCAAACTATGAACCTCTACAACTTCAGGCAAGTGGTCTACCTGTTGAGCTACATACAGCCTTGTACCATTGGGGGAGATAGAATATGTTGTATAAGTAGGCACTCTATCAGAGAATAAATTCACTCAGTGACAGAATACATCCACGGCAAATCATAATACATTCACCATAGCTAACTGATATTAATGTATTAAGCAAAAAAAATTATGATGATTCTCAGAATATATTCAGTCAATGGTGGGATTCAAAACATTGACCTTTTGCCTTGGAGGCAAGTGCTCTACTCACTAGGCAAAAGGGGTGAACAGTATACAGTAAATTTTAGAAGTAGGCATCTTTTTCACACTTAGTTGTTTTTTCGGTCTCTGGTACTTACACGTACATAGTCCACATGATCCAAAAAGATAACAGGGTTCATATGGAATTACATGGAAAATAGGGTGCAGACTCCAATAAAGCAGGTGTCATGACGATTGGACAAATGGTCTAGGAGGAGATGGTAAAACATGCCTACCTATTGTCAAAGTGGTGTTTGCTTCAAAATGTTTACACCTGTGGGGGCCTAACACATAGAATTTTAGAACTATTTTGATACATTTGATTATTTAGTTAATGAGGAATCAATTAGAGTTGGTTTGGTTAGAATTTGTGAATGGTCCTGGGAGGAGATGTGTTTTTCAGTTAAATCAAAATTGTGGAATATCTAGTGAGGCAGACGACAATGGTACCAATGGAAAAGTTGTAGGCCATGATAAGCTGCATCATCTGACACTAAGGTTGTGAGTGTGGGTCAAACGGGACCTGAGATACAGCCTTTTAAAACTACACATTTTGACCCATTGGTGGTGCTAGAGATTTGCTTCAATTTGTCCCTATTTTCAGATACGGAGTTTGGGGTTGCATGACAAACTAAAGAATGTGTGGATTAATAATGTTTTCAAAGTCAAAGTCAAAACATATTTTAGTTCAACCTGAAGGATAGAGGACATGGGGGTAATTTAAAGTGTCATTGTCCATTTATACCAACACACAGATTAATAATTAATGAAACTAGTTTAGTTTCAGGGATTAGGTTTAACTAGGATTTATAGCTAGAAGAAGATAGGGAAAAGAGAGAGTGATAACGAGAGAAACTGTCGTAGTAGATTGAGGGAGTGGCTTCAAGTTCCTGCTTGCCTAGAGTTTTAGCAACTACACCCAGCACTTTTCAGACCTAAATCACAAAAATAGAGGCGTGCAGTCATTGTGTCTTTCAAGAAATCAAGCATCAACGAAAATCATGGATTACACTTTTTTTTTTATCTTTCTTGGTTCTGTAGTGGTACTTCACTATGCAGTAAAACTGCTGTGTTTTGCGAGGATGCTTTGTCCCAAATTCTTCTTTCCATTGCCCAAGTCATTCCTCAGATCCATGGGAGAGTGGGCAGGTAAGCTTTTTAGAGGGGCTGTGTGTATGTGTGTGTGTCTGTGTGTGTGTGTGTGTGTGTGTGTGTGTGTGTGTGTGTGCGTATGTATTTGCACACGTGTTGCACACCAAAAATATGTGCAATATGGGTTGGTGTATGGGTGCATGTGCGTTTGTTTCTACATATACCTATGTGTGAACAAAAAAGTGTATGTGCCTGTGTGTGCATGTATGGAATAAGAGATTAATTAATTTAATTGATAATGAAGACAAACAGCTATGCATGCAGAGAATTCATTTGGAAATGTTTAGAGTGTGTTTGCACAAGCTCAGGGAAGCTGATATAAATTCTTCCACACACAAAACCAACAAATTTGTATGGCTTTAGAAACATCTGGATTTGCTAGGGCCTTTAATTAGTTAATAGTTAATAATGCAAATAGTTTCCAACAATGTGCAATACATACTTTTTTTTAATGAAATGAATCGCATAATAAAAGTACATTTGTAACAACTGGATAAGGCCTATTGACAACCCCATTCAAATAAAGAAATAATCAGAGTTTAGGGAACACAGAATAAGTGCTACAGAGAGAATACAGATAACAGATAACAGATAATAAGTGATTCAAGAATTTGACATCACCATCATCTTACTTCCTGTTCATTCCATTCCAGCACACCCAAGGGGAAAAGGAAGCAGCTAGAACAGCATGTTCTAAAGTTAACAAACGTTGCATTAAATCAGTAGTTTTGGCCCTGAGTCCTGGGAACTTGTTTAATGGGTCCAAGTTCCCAGGCATTCAGAAAGCTTTCACATCAGTGTGATTGCCATTTTTGCTGGTTTTGTGTGTGTGTGTGTGTGTGTGTGTGTGTGTGTGTGTGTGTGTTTGGGTGACTAACTAATGCAGTACGAGTTGATTATAAGAATACACTGCTCAAAAAAATTAAGGGAACACTTAAACAACACAATGTAACTCCAAATCAATCACACTTCTGTGAAATCAAACTGTCCACTTAGGAAGCAACACTGATTGACAATAAATTTCACATGCTGTTGTGCTAATGGAAGAGACAACAGGTGGAAATTATAGGCAATTAGCAAGACACCCCCAGTAAAGGAGTGGTTCTGCAGGTGGTGACCACAGACCACTTCTCAGTTCCTATGCTTCCTGGCTGATGTTTTGGTCACTTTTGAATGCTGGCGGTGCTTTCACTCTAGTGGTAGCATGAGACGGAGTCTACAACCCACACAAGTGGCTCAGGTAGTGCAGCTCATCCAGGATGGCACATCAATGCGAGCTGTGGCAAGAAGGTTTGCTGTGTCTGTCAGCGTAGTGTCCAGAGCATGGAGGCGCTACCAGGAGACAGGCCAGTACATCAGGAGACGTGGAGGAGGCCGTAGGAGGGCAACAACCCAGCAGCAGGACCGCTACCTCCGCCTTTGTGCAAGGAGGAGCAGGAGGAGCACTGCCAGAGCCCTGCAAAATGACCTCCAGCAGGCCACAAATGTGCATGTGTCTGCTCAAACGGTCAGAAACAGACTCCATGGGGGTGGTATGAGGGCCCGACGTCCACAGGTGGGGGTTGTGCTTACAGCCCAACACCGTGCAGGACGTTTGGCATTTGCCAGAGAACACCAAGATTGGCAAATTCGCCACTGGCGCCCTGTGCTCTTCACAGATGAAAGCAGGTTCACACTGAGCACATGTGACAGACGTGACAGAGTCTGGAGACGCCGTGGAGAACGTTCTGCTGCCTGCAACATCCTCCAGCATGACCGGTTTGGCGGTGGGTCAGTCATGGTGTGGGGTGGCATTTCTTTGGGGGGCCGCACAGCCCTCCATGTGCTTGCTAGAGGTAGCCTGACTGCCATTAGGTACCGAGATGAGATCCTCAGACCCCTTGTGAGACCATATGCTGGTGCGGTTGGCCCTGGGTTCCTCCTAATGCAAGACAATGCTAGACCTCATGTGGCTGGAGTGTGTCAGCAGTTCCTGCAAGAGGAAGGCATTGATGCTATGGACTGGCCCGCCCGTTCCCTAGACCTGAATCCAATTGAGCACATCTGGGACATCATGTCTCGCTCCATCCACCAACGCCACGTTGCACCACAGACTGTCCAGGAGTTGGCGGATGCTTTAGTCCAGGTCTGGGAGGAGATCCCTCAGGAGACCATCCGCCACCTCATCAGGAGCATGCCCAGGCGTTGTAGGGAGGTCATACAGGCACGTGGAGGCCACACACACTACTGGGCCTCATTTTGACTTGATTTAAGGACATTACATCAAAGTTGGATCAGCCTGTAGTGTGGTTTTCCACTTAAATTTTGAGTGTGACTCCAAATCCAGACCTCCATGGGTTGATCAATTTGATTTCCATTGATAATTTTTGTGTGGTTTTGTTGTCAGCACGTTCAACTATGTAAAGAATTTTTTTTTTAACGAGATTATTTCATTCATTCAGACCTAGGATGTGTTATTTTAGTGTTCCCTTTATTTTTTTGAGCAGTTTATAAATGATGCATGGCAAACCACACTCTCTTTTGGTTTTATTATGCTTTGTTGTGCATTTTGTAATATATTCATGTCATATGACTGTGTAAGTGTATTCTTTGTTGCATGAGTCTTGTTTGGAACAAAGGGTTAGTTACCATACTTGTAATTTGGTCAATGCAGGGAAAAGAGCAGAAATGAATTAAATGTATTTGAGAATTTAACAAAACAGAGACTTTGTCATTCAAAGCTTGTGGATTCAAGCAGACCTTTGTTAATAATCAACAGGGTCACCTTAGACCCACTCAGAATAGACCACAGAATGAGACACTGTGGTACATTTACTGGCCACGGTTTGGAGTATGTGTGTGTGTGTGTGTGTGTGTGTGTGTGTGTGTGTGTGTGTGTGTGTGTGTGTGTGTGTTCGTGCCTATGTGCATTCTTGTGCGTGTGTTTGTTATGTTCACATATATTAGGCACCGGTTCTTTTGGGAGTATATGGTTCAATATGGGTTTATATATTTATATAGATCCATACATAAATAGAGACCATATAAAACCGTAATCTCTCTATCTCGTTGGCATTGCCAACATAACACCAGTGCGTGAAGACAGCTATGAGTGTAAACAGATCTTATTTTCCATCTGTGATGAGGTCTTATGTAACAGAGGGTATCTGGAGGGGAGGCTACTTGTCCTTATAGTTAGTTTATCAGAGGAACACATTGTGTTCACCTGGGTACATAGTATTAAGTCAGTGCCAAGAGAAACACACACACACTCACACAGACACACACACACACATACACACACTACTATCTGACTAACCAGGCCTGATCTGTGCCAACGTTGGCGTTGGAAAAGGTATTTTGAACGTTGGCGTTGGAAAAGGTATTTTGAGTGTATTGCCACCGTAAGAAGAGGTGATGTCCAGCATAATAAGTTGTTCAATTGTCTGGCTAGTTGTCACTGAAGCGGTAATTGTAGATGTATGATGTTACAAACTATCCACAGGGTAAAAGTCATAAAGCGCATTTATCCGAAAAACTGTATTTGCTCATGGCAAGCCATCAACCAATCAATTGCCTTTGCCAATAGTAAATAAATCACTTTTATATCCTCTCTCATACAACAATACAGCATATCTAGGAAGCAACCTAGTGCATGGAACACACACACACACACACACACACACACACACACACAAACACACAGGAATGTGACTAACAGCAGATGTGGTAAAATACAGGAATAGTAATGCCCCCTAGTACAATAAACTTTTCAATAGAAGAGACACTTTCTATAGGATACACTTCAATTAGGATAAGACTATCTTTGTTTCTTTAGGCTAAGATAAGTCTATCCATCACATACTAGGATAAAACTGTGGCATTGGGTGCTTTATCCAAAGCGACTTATGACAATAGAATGATAGGATACATTTGTTGGCATGGGAGCATGAGATAAGGCTATCCAGATCTCTGGTGATTTTGAGTGATTTCACCTTCACTGTCCTCTTCTGTCTCTGTGTTTTCAGTGGTGACCGGTGGATCAGAGGGGATAGGAAGAGCATATGC